>CM033029.1:624349-1224349 GCA_019207045.1 Branchiostoma floridae x Branchiostoma belcheri | reverse complement strand
AGATACGCCGGTGCCAGATCCCAAGTACCAGATAGTTCCATACTTTACTCTAGTCACAGTCTAGTGTCACTGACGAAAACTGCTGGATAGTACTTTTCGGCGTACCCTAAGAATCGTTAGACTGCGATAGTATGACGAATCTGATCAGAAGGTAAACTGCTATTTGGCGCATGATGAATGTGATACTTTCTAGGAAAGGGTCAACAAACTTTGCTCCACCCACTCGCCATACAATGAAGTGCGATTCAGGCAAATAGACCTCACACCTGTTGTTTGGTCACCACTTGGGTAAGTAGGTCAGGGAAGGCCTCGGTGTTTGGCTTGGGGTCTTTTTTATTTGGATGTGTCAAGTCGAGTGGGTAGGTGGGAGCTCGGCGGACAAGTATCCTGTCGTGGATAGCTTGACACATCCCATTTTCTTTCCTCCTTCTCTTGTATGCTCTTTGAAATGTTGTATAAAGATTTAAAAAAAACAGTGAAAAACCTCTTGTCCATCTTGTCTAGTTTGCTTTCTTTGGTTTTGTTTTGTTTTGTTATACCAATATCATAAACGGGCTTCGGACAATCTGGAGTGCTTTTTCTCGGTAAGTTTGGAGTTTCAAACAGGCTACAGGTGACAATCTTAGTTTGGGTACCTGCTCGCGTTAAGTACAGTACCCGTGTACGGTTGTACACCTCCTACATGTGACATTCTATTAAAAGTCGGTTTTCCTAACTGGTCAGGCGTACAGACTGCAGGTGTGGACCGCAGCAGTTGGACCTGTTTTCGTCACCTGAGTTAGAGCATTACACTCCGGCGTTCGGCGCCACTGACCGTCCATACAAAGTACATGCGCAATTCAAACAGTGATTGTGCTTATTCACTTCCATGCAATGGAACGACCTGCAAATAAAATACACGCCTCGTGTCGTATGTGGATCGGGCAAGTCCTCTGCGGTGGACTGGCACACTAGACTAGTCTTGATTTGCTGACAGCTTAGTTACAAGCAGCACTCTGTGTCCCAGACCTAAGCACGGTTAACAATTGTACACCTTTCACTCTCAGTCGGGGTCCTTGGGTTTCTGTATCTGTATCTAAATAGCCGGTATAACCGCCGTTCGGCGTAACACACCAGCTTCGGGTTAAGGACAGCAGTAGTCGGACCTGTTTTCGTCACCTGAGTGTAGGGCATTACACTCTGACATTTGTCGCCACTGACCTCCCAAAGACACTGTACAGGTACAGTCAGTTGTACAGGTACAGGTGAGTTCAGGAAACTCCAGGTGAGACACCTCCCCCGCCATGTCCACCACTACACCGTTTCTCTGCCCCCAGCAGAGCGTGGAGCTGGAGGAGGCGTCGGAAGGAAGGATTCCGGATAAGAACACGGGAAGAGAAGAAGGAGAGGGGAAAGGGGAGGCGGCTGTACCGGGGAGTGAACATGCGCTGGTGTATGGCATAGAGGACGCACCGCCATGGTACCTGTGCGTGGTGCTGGGCTTACAGGTAAGGAAACGTCTGTTGTTGCTGTTCCTCGTGTGTGTATGTGTGTGTGAGATACATATATAAAGAAAGAGAGTATGTAAGGAAGAGGGGGCGTATGTGTGTGCATGTGTGTGTGTTTGTGTGTGTACGAGTATTTGTGTGTGTGTGTGTGTGTGTGTGTATGTGCTTGTGTGTACCAGTGTACCAGTGTTTGTGTGTGTGTGTGTGTGTGTGTGTGTGTGTACCAGTGTTTGTGTGATGTGTGTGTGTGTGTGTGGTGTGTGTGTGTGTGTGTGTGTGTTTATGTGTACGGGTGTGTCTGTGTGTACCAGTGTTGGTGAACGTCTGTAGGGGTTCTTTACATTACAACAATATTGTTGTAGTTTAATACTGAGGGGGTTCTTGAGAACTTTGTTACAACACAAAAGGCTGTTTTTGTTGTTGTTATTGTTGTTACCTTTGACAAAAAAGTATTTTAGTGACTGCTGTGTGTTTGTAACGGCGATGTTTGCCCGCAAGCTAACATGAGAGCGCCTGAGTGGAAGGTCACAGTACTAGTTTGATTCTTGGTATGTGGGAAGGTCTTTATAAGACCTTGAAAAGCTTATTGTTGTCGCAGGGGTTCGTGTATGCCCTTCGGTAGTACATTTACTACTATAAGTACAGTCAGCTGGAAGAGCAGCACCCCTGCTTGTCTTATTTTGTGTCATTTTGTTTACCTTTGTTTCGTGGTTGAACTAACCTGTAGACAATCTGCTCCGCAACTTTACCCCAAGCTAAATCCAGCCTCCCACCCCAGTCCTCCTCTCCTAACACTAGAAAAGTTCCTGCCTAACACTGGCCATTGGTGATACCAGTGTTATACTGAGCAAGAAACAGTTTCACACTGGCTTTTGTGAAGATGTTAAAGGAGCCCTAAGCAGTTTTTGCCTGTTTTAAGTGGAAATATTTTGGATAACGTAATCTGTGTGATATTGACATCTACTGCATTATATTTGCACATTTACATCGTTATTTCATACTTTGATCGGTTAAAAACGTCACGCGCCCGGAACTTGCCGAACATTGTCGACGGAAAACGGTTACTGGCTGGATAAGGGCCTAATTTTTGGGGGGTATAATATTTAGGGAATCCTGGCGAGGCTTGTTTTTGCGCCGTTTTTAACCACTCAAAGTATGAAATAACGATGTAAATGTGCAAATATAATGCATTAGATGTCAATATCACACAGATTACGTTATCCAAAATATTTCCACTTAAAACAGGCAAAAACTGCTTAGGGCTCCTTTAAGAAAACGCATACTTGCAGTATGGACACAGCCCTCCCACTACTATGTAACTCCACAGCCCACACACGCCCTCTCCAAGGTTCAGGTGTCGCCCATGATGTTTGTGTTACATAAGAAGCCATAACGTTACATCAACGTTAAACATTCACACGTGTGTAAAGAACCGAGACGGCTTTGCAATCCTGCACGAACAATCTTGTGTCAATGTTTGGTTTCCCGTCGGGCGGATTGCTTTAGTGAATTTGGCGTCTCGCCAGGAAACAACTGGACTTGCGGGACACCTGTGTCCAAGCAGATGGAGGGTAGACTTGTTTGTGTCATTCTGTGTTTCTGTGAGTGTCTGTGTATATGTATGTCTGTGTATATGTATGTGTGTGTGTGACTGTGTGTAGTTCTGTCTGTCTGTGTGTGCGTCTGTCTGTGTATATGCATGTATATGTGCGCGCGCGTGTGTATAACGTACGTTATGTGTTTGTATGTGTGTGAGAGAGAGAGAGAGGGGGAGAAAAGAAGGTAACAAGAGACAGAAGGAGGGAGGGAGAGAGAGGGGGAAGGAAAGAGAAAATGAGAGAGGAGGGATAAAAGGAGGGAGGGAGGGCAAGAGAGAAGGAGAGAGAGACTTGACTATTAGAAAGTCACAAAGCATTATGAGTAAGGGGGTGAAGTCTGCCATCTCTTAATTGCCTTGTTATCACTCCCAGCACTACCTGACGATGTTCCCTGGCGTGTTGGCCGTGCCGCTCCTCCTAGCGGACAGCCTGTGCATGGCAGGTGATGACGTCGCCAAGAGCCAGCTGCTGGGCACGCTGTTCGTGGTGGGAGGGCTGGCCACGCTGCTGCAGGTGGCTGTAGGCAGCAGGTGGGTCGTTCATTCATTCATTCATTCATTCATTCATCCATTCATTCATCCATCCATCCATTCATCCATCCATCCATCCAACCATCAGTCCATTCATTCATTCATTCATTCATTCATTCATTCATTCATTCATTCATTCATTCAAAATATTTGTCATTGATACCATCTTAAAACAGTTAGAGATCGTTGAAAACCCTTGGGGAACATAAGACACTAAAGGTGATACCGTTGTGACACCTTTCTCTGAGAAGTTCCCTTTTCGCTGATAAAGAAATCATCAAGAGATGATACCTGATTGACCTTACGACACTGACGCTGTCACCTCACCATGTTCCGCTTGTCTTCTCCAGATTACCCATAATCCAAGGCGGCTCCTCCGCGTTCGTGGCGTCCATCCTGGCCATCATGTCGTTGGACAAGTGGCGGTGTCCTTCCGGACTGGGGACTAACGGTACTCAAAACTTTGTCTAACTCCTGTCTTTTTATTGTTTGTTCTGCATGTCTGTCTGGTCAGTTTTACTCTCGGGCTCGTCATTATTCTTTTGATTAGCGGCAGATATATTACATGGCGTCGTAAACTGCTTTTTGAAACGTCTATGAAGGTCGGTGACAAGATAAACAATACAAAAGTTATTCAAACAAGATTTTGAAACTAATGCACGTAATGCATGTAGTTGTAACATAGATGTTTCTGCTCGTGACGTAATGCATGTAGTTGTAACATGGATGTTTCTGCTCGTGACGTAATGCATGTAGTTGTAACATGGATGTTTCTGCTCGTGACGTAATGCATGTAGTTGTAACATGGATGTTTCTGTGACGTAATGCATGTAGTTGTAACATGGATGTTTCTGTGACGTAATGCATGTAGTTGTAACATGGATTTTTCTAACTTCTTCCTGCCAGGAGCCATGAACGTCACTCAGCCTCCACTGGGGAACATCAGCACGGCGGAGGCCTGGCAGACACGGCTCAGGGAGGTCTGTTTGTTTGTTTGTTTGTTTGTGTTAGCCTGGCAGACACAGCTTTGGGAAGTTTGTTTGTTAGTTTGATTGTTTGAACCTTTGTTTGTTAATGAAAGAATCAACTCGGTCTGCAGGTCACTTTCCATTGAGGTGATAAATAGGCCTGTGCTGGAGATACTGCCGTAGTAGCTGTAGTAATGGTAGTAACTTTCCTCCTAGCCGCAGGGTGGTCTGATGGTTGCGTAAATGGGTGCTGTAAATCATTCTGTAGTAGCAGCTGTAGTAGCAGTAGTTATGGTAGTAATTTGTCCTTCCAGTTGCAGGGTGGACTGATGGCAGCATTCGTGCTGAAGACTTCGCTGTAGTAACTTCTACTGCTACTGCTTCCGCTGTAGTAGCAGCAGTACTAACGGTAGTAATAATAACTTTCCCTCCACAGCTACAGGGTGGCCTAATGGTTGCGTCTGTGCTGGAGATACTGCTGTTGTAGTAGTTAGTAGTAGCAGTAGCAGTAGAAGTAGTAATAATAGCAGATGTAGTAACACGCCCCCCTCCCCACCAGCTGCAGGGCGGTTTAATGGTTGCGTCTGTGCTGGAGATACTGCTGGGGTTCAGCGGAGTGATCGGGTTCCTGCTGCGGTACATCGGCCCCCTGTCAATCACCCCGACCATCTCACTCATCGGCCTCTCCCTCATCCCCGTCACCGCCAACTTCGCCTCCAAGCAGTGGGGAGTCGCCGTCATGTAAGTAGTAGTAGTAGTAGTAGCAGCAGCAGAAGTAGTAGTAGCAGTAGTAGCAGTAGTAGTAGCAGTAGTAGCAGTAGTAGTAGCAGTAGCAGTAGTTGTAGTAGTAGCAGTAGCAGTAGTAGCAGTAGTAGTAGCAGTAGTAGTAGTAGTAGTAGTAGTAGTAGTAGTAGCAGTAGTAGTAGCAGTAGTTGTAGTAGTAGCAGTAGCAGTAGCAGTAGTAGCAGTAGTAGTAGTAGTACCAGTAGCAGTAGTATCCGTCACCGCAAACTTCCAGGTAGCGCGATGATCTTTTTCTGAGCAGATAAAAACGGCAGATGCCTTTATTTTCAATTGAAGAATGCATGGAATGATACAGATAAAAAGACGAAGACGAAGTAGTGACGAACTCAAGTTGTACTCAATGTTTTTAGCGCCACCACTTGTACAAATATTGGAAATAATGTATTAGACAGGATTATAAAAACTTGCTGTTTGAAAGTCTTCTCATAAAAAAAACTTGTCTTGCGTACCAGTCTTAATTCTCTATGCTTAACACACTGTTGCCGTTCTGTGCTAAATCATCCAGCTGGCGGCGTTTCTTTAAACGTAAAACTGTTCTATAGAAGGCGGCTATAAGTATGGGTCACCTACGGTGCCCAGAGCCGAACAAATCTTTTCGACACTGACCACCACGGCGTGCGGACGCATAAGCGAGGTGCTCCCGTGGTACAAGCCGCAGCCCTGCCAGGCGTTTTAGGTTTAAAAATGGTAACAATAAAGTCTAATGAATAGATGTACCCTACAATAATCTTACTACAATCATGGTAATTTACGTAAAGTTAGTCGGCCGGCGTTCACTTCCCTGTTGTCTGTGCAAAACTTACAGTCCTTCATGTTTTCTATGTACGGACAACAAAGCCCATGTATAGCAGTAAACAACACCACATCTGACTATAGCCCTTCCGTCATCTGTAGTCCGTCCGTACTATAAAATTATTTAATTAATTATGTAATCATTCGCCATTCCTTCCTCCAGGACGATGGTCCTGATGCTGCTCTTCTCGCAGTACCTCCAGCGCTACAACCTTCCCTTCCCGGCATTCAGCAGGAAGAGGCGGTGTCACGTGGTGTGGCTGCCCATCTTCAAGCTCTTCCCGGTAAGGATCATGTACTAAGTATTGGAGACGGATTTGAGAATCTCCATGATATTTTCTTAATCCTCTTTCGGAGTGGTAAAAACTGATACCGGGTAGTGTGAGGCTAACGTCACATTCCCAAACCGGGGCCCGGCCGGGCTGTTTGTGACGTCACATTCTAAAACCGGGGCCCGGCCGGGCTGTTTGTGACGTCACATTCCCAAACCGGGGCCCGGCCGGGCTGTTTGTGACGTCACATTCCCAAACCGGGGCCCGGCCGGGCTGTTTGTGACGTCACATTCCCAAACCGGGGCCCGGCCGGGCTGTTTGTGACGTCACATTCCCAAACCGGGGCCCGGCCGGGCTGTTTGTGACGTCACATTCCCAAACCGGGGCCCGGCCGGGCTGTTTGTGACGCCACATTCCCAAACCGGGGCCCGGCCGGGCTGTTTGTGACGCCACATTCCCAAACCGGGGCCCGGCCGGGCTGTTTGTGACGTCACATTCCCAAACCGGGGCCCGGCCGAGCTGTTTGTGGAAACGAAAAATAGAAATATATATTCGTAAAGATGATTGATGTCCACGATATGATTACGTCTCGTGTAGTTTGCTGTTTTAAGATCATACGTATACTTTTCGGTCCCGTAAGCTGCCTGGTCGAACCCTTTGACGTAGGCAGAAGAATCATTTCTTGGAAATCTGTCCGATAGTTTCATACTCTCGGCCTCGGCCTGGACCGTGTGACATTTGATCTCAATACAACATAATTGTCCAGTTGAGGCCAAGAAGATCCTCCCCTTACCCCCCCCCCCCCCCAGGTCCTTCTGACATTCCTGACGTCCTGAGCCGCGTGACACTTAACCTCAATACAACATAATTGTCTAGTTGTGGCCAATTTTTCACATTTCCGCCCAGGTCCAGCTGGCCGTCCTGACGTCCTGGACCGTGTGACATTTGACCTCAATGCAACATAATTGTCCAGTTGAGGCCTTAAAGATTCTCATTTTCCACCGTTTGAACCCCTAGGTACTACTGGCCATCCTGACGTCCTGGGCCGTGTGACATTTGACCTCAATACAACATAATTGCCCAGTTGTCGCCATGAAGTTCCCCATTTCCTCCCAGGTACTACTGGCCATCCTGACGTCCTGGGCCGTGTGCGCCATCCTAACGGTGACGGGCGCGTTCCCCTCCGAACCCGGCCGGCAAGGCTACCTGGCCCGGACCGACCTCCGGAACACCGTGCTGCAAACCGCGCCCTGGTTCCGCTTTCCCTACCCAGGTACGTCTGTCTGTCTGTCTGTCTGTGTGTCTGTCTTTCTGTCTGTCTGTCCGTCCGTCCGTCCGTCCGTCCGTCTGTCTGTCTGTCTGTCTGTTTGTTTGTTTGTTTGTTGTTTGCTTGTTTGGCGATCCCACCCTGCAAGGCTACCTGGCCCAAACAAACTTCGGGAACACCTTGGTATGATATTTTTTTTTCCAAATGGCTCAATTACACTCGAAAGAAAAAGGGACACCGATATGTACAGCTTCAGATCCTTTATTTCTTCTTCCCTTTTTAGACTTCTTCTTGTCCTCTTTCTTCTTCTTCTTCATCTTGATGAGCTCCTCTATCTCGGACGACGACCCGTCCTCATCGCTACTCTTCCCCCTCCCTTCTCATCATCCCTGCTCCGGTCCCCTCCTCCCTATTTCTCCGCATCCGCCGCGCTCGTCTGCAGGGCAAAGGTCACTATAAGCCTTCTCACCGATCCAGATGCGCATGGACAGGTCAAAGGTCAGGGCTCGTGAGGCATAAGGTAGCGGTAAAAGTTTTCGGCCTATGGTGATTTCTATGGTTAAGGATTACATGGTGACTGACATCGACGCTGATAAAATCATAGTAGGGTGCAGTTTTCAAGCAAGACAAACTAATATGTTGAAGTCGAGGGTATCACCTACCAAAGTAATCGAAAACCAGAAAAAGTTGTCGTTTTGAACTTTTTTAAAGACCTCTTTTAAATGGGGTCATGCGGGGCCATGCGGAACTGCAGCCGACTCACCAGGCAGTCAGCTATCACGCGCATTGATACGGGGAATGGGCAAACATCATGATCTTATACATACGATCTAAAAGTCGACTTATCATACTACCATATAGCCAATTTCATGCCCCGCTGTTTTTTTTACGTTGCGGTGTTTACAGGTGCTTCCCGATGTCGGCCGCACAACTTTTTTTACCCCTACGTCATAGACTACGGGGGGTCGCGGATAAATACTGTGGGCTGCTACCGTAAGCAAAACACGTGCGGATATTGTTATGCAGAATGATAAGTAGAATGCATGGTCGAAACAAGAACTGTTTACAAGTCAGGGGCCGTAACCTTCAACCTGTGCGTGCGCTGCTTCATACGTGAAAAGGCGTGTCAAAATCTGTATGAAAAAGATCACGTTAAAACATGCAAATTCAGAGACGGTGTCATAATTATATACGTGTATGTGAACATACCAGGTCATCACATCCCATCCCTCTCAGTAACTCGAGATGTTCATGTTTCCTAAAAAGTCCGATTGAAACATTTGCTAAACGGCAGAAGACGACACTTCGAGGCTCTACTGATGGTGTTAAGGTAGCAGAACACAGTTTTCGGCCTATGGGGATTTCTATAGTTAAGGGCCTCAAGGTGACCGGCTTCGACATTATTAAAAAATATAGTAGGGTGCACTTTTGGAATATCAAAAACGAATATGTTTTGAGTTGAAGGTACAAGCCACGAAATATTAAAAAAAAAATCCTATCGGCGTATCGACTTCTCACGCCCTTTTTGAAATGCCCCTCTGCGGAGGTCACAGAACTGCAGCCGGCTCACGCTAGAAAGGCAGTTGCGTAATGGGGCGCATTTATACACGAAATTGAAAGCTTTCACAATCCAAACCACACAGTCTCAGAGTCGACACCTTCCGTGACCACGTAGCACAGGTTATATCTGGCTGCCCCTCAAATAAGGCTTTTTACCTCTCCTTCAACAAGTTTATCAGTACTATTTTATAAACCCGCGTCATAGACCGCGGGGTTCGCCCATTGATACTGTGTTCTGCTACCTTAACTTGTAGCCTGGATACCATCCGGGTAGTAGTTCACTCCTAGAAGCGACTGTTTAAAGTATATTATGAATGTCATAGCAAGAGGCGACTGCTTTAACACCGGAGCGAACTGCTTTCCGGGTGATGCCCAGGCTAGTCAGGTTGCAGACAAACCCCGTCCAATAAGGTGTAAACCTAGGGCAAAAATGGGACAAAATCTTGAGGGTTTTTTTGTACGAAATCTGAAAGTAAAATCCTTTAAAGGTAACCTAAGCAATATCACATTGTTAAAAGTGGAAATATTCTGAATAAGGCAGTCTGTCTAATATTGACATCTAATGCACTATTTTAGCACATTTACATCATTATTTCATAAATCGAGCCGTTAAAAATAGCGCGGAAATGAGTTGCACAAGGATTCCAGATCAAGTCCTTATTTTCGAGGGGTACAATAATAAGGAATATCCTCGTGCGACTTGTCTCTGGGCTGTTTTAACCGCTCAAAGTATCAAATTATGATGTAAATGTGAGAATACAATGCCCAACCAGAGGTGACAACACGTTGGACTTGTTTCTTACAAACTACCCATCTCTTGTACCACGAATAGAATGCCTCCCTGGCATTTCTGACCATGATGTTGTCTTTATGGAATTTGACATCAATCCTGTCTATAAGCGACAGAATAGGCGGAAAGTTCCTCAGTACTCTAGAGCAGACTGGCCCGCTCTCCACGCGGCTGCAGCCGACCTTTCTGACTCCATTGTAAAAGACTTTGGCAAAGACAAAAATACTGAGCATATTTGGTGCGCTTTTAAGGAAGGACTCTCATCCATGTCCCAACAGCACATCCCCCAAAAAACCCTAGGCGGTAAAAACAACAAACCATGGGTAGACCATACTACTTCTCGCCTAATCCGTCGTAGGGACAGACTATACAAACGATGGAAAAAGACTGGTAACACTAAGGTACGTGAACAAATGAAAGCTCTCAAACATACAATCCAGCGTCGGCTACGCCGAGCCTACTGGTCATACACTGAAAGTTTGTTTACTAACCAAGATGACCCTCATGCAGTCCCTGGGGCTAACATGAAGAGGTTTTGGACTTATATCAAGTCGCAGCGGACCGAGGCTGCAAGTGTTGCCCCCTTGAAAGTAGAGGGCAAACTTGTTACAGAAGCCGTGGACCGTGCAGAAGCACTTAACAAACAGTTTCAAAGTGCCTTCAGCCAAAAGGTCACTTTCACTGTATCAGAATTTCAGAATAGAACCAACCTCTTTCAGCAACCAAATGCACCAACATGTAGCTCGATAAACATCTCTGAGCCCGGAGTGCGAAAACTGATGCAAAACCTGGACCCCAAAAAGGCTCCTGGTCCCGATGGCATCAGCCCTAGGTTGCTGAAAGAATTGGCAGTCGAGCTAGCACCAGCACTCACTCTCCTTTTTCAGTCTTCACTCGAGTCGGGTGTCGTACCACGAGATTGGAGAACAGCAAATGTTACCCCAGTCTATAAGAAAGGGGAACGCTATCGTCCTGAGAATTACAGGCCAATTTCCCTTACCAGTATTCCATGTAAGATAATGGAGCATATTGTTACTAGTACGATTATGTCTTATGTAGAAGAAAATGAAATCATATGTAAAGAGCAGCATGGGTTCAGACGCCGCCATTCCTGTGAAAGCCAGTTACTCGGACTTGTGGATGACTTGTCTGTTGACCTTGAACAGGGGAGACAAACAGATGCCCTGATAATGGATTTTAGCAAGGCATTTGACAAAGTTTGCCACTCCCTACTCATCCATAAGTTAAACTACTACGGCATCACAGGGTCGCTGCAGACCTGGATCCAGAGCTTCCTCACCGACCGCCGGCAAGCGGTAGTAGTGGAAGGCTCAATTTCAAGTTTTGTACCAGTAGATTCAGGAGTGCCGCAGGGATCTGTTCTAGGCCCCACCCTGTTTCTGTTATATATAACCGACCTCCCTACCAGTTTGTCGTCTATTGCTCGTCTGTTTGCAGACGACACCTTGGCACACAAAACTATCAGCTCGACTAGGGATCAGGAAGTACTTCAAGAAGACTTGGATCGTCTTGCTGAGTGGGAGCAAACCTGGATGATGAGTTTCCATCCAGACAAGTGCCAAGCACTCCATATCACAAGGAAGAGGGTCCCCCAAACAATGAACTACAAACTTCATGGTCACACTCTTGTCTCAACCAAGGAAGCCAAGTATCTAGGAGTGACAATTACCTACAATCTCACTTGGTGTACGCACATCGCAAACATCACCAACAAGGCCAGCAGAACCCTAGGTTTTCTGAGAAGAAACATAAAGGTAGGATCCAAAAAGATAAAAAACCTTGCTTATGTTACATTAGTCCGACCATTACTAGAATTTGCTAGTCCCGTTTGGGACCCCTATACAGCAAAGGATATAGCGAAGCTCGAAGCGGTCCAGCGTAGGGCTGCCCGGTGGGTGTCAAACAGGTATCGACGGTCCTCCAGTGTCAGCGAAATGCTTCACGACCTTGAGTGGCCAACACTCCAGGAGAGACGACGGAGGGCCAGATTGGTCACTTTTTATAAATACCACTCAGGGGATCTGGCTATTAACTGCAAAACGAGTCCCGCTCCACAAGCTAGAAGTTCGAGATCGACCCATCCCGCAGCATACAAGGTACCGACTAGTAGAACCCAATATAGGCAAAATGCCTTCTTCCCACGTACAATTAGAGACTGGAACGGCCTCCCAGCGGAGGTGGCGCTATCGCCATCCTTGTCTATGTTTAAATCCAAAATATAATCCCCCCTCAGTCTGCGCAGTGAACCTCTCCATGTTGCCACGGCTGCAGAATCCTCAAAAAGATGAGGTTGGCAGCCTAACCGAAAGAAGAAGAGAAGAGTAGATGTCAATATCATGCAGATTGCCTTATTCAGAATATTTCTACTTTGACGCTGTAATATTGCTTAGGTTGCTTTAACATTTCCAAGAAAAGGCCTTGCTTTTACACGACTTGATTGAGCTAGAACGTACTATTTGCCCGTGCACACGTGGCAGATGATGTAGCCCCACCCAAGGGTGACGATGACGCAGCTCGCGGCAGACGCAATGAACATGTTCCGAGTGCTCCCTAGCGTTCCTTTCACCTGCAGCATCGACTCGACCGCCACGTTCCCTCCGACACTTAGCACCACCTGTGGGGGGAGGGGGGGGGGGATTGTGATCTCCATCTATTACACTGGATTGTGCCTTTGTGCGAGAGAGATTGAGACAGAAATAGGGGGAGAGATTGATATATACATGAGAAAGTTGGGGGCAAAGATAGTGAGAGAGAGGGAGAAAGAGAAACACAGTGGATAGCAAGAGAGAGAGGCAGAGAGGATATGCAGAGAGAAACAGCGAGAGACAGACAGAGAGAGACACACACAGAGACAGACAGAGAGAAACAGACAGCGAGACAGGCATACAGAGGGAGAGAGACAGACAGAGGGAAACAGACAGCGAGAGAGAGTGAGGCAGAGAGAAACAGACAGCGAGACAGGCATACAGAGAGAGAGAGAGACAGCAGGGAGAAACAGCGAGAGATAGACAGAGAGAGACACACACAGAGACAGAGAAACAGACAGCGAGAGAGAGAAAGGCAGAGAGAAACAGATAGAGAGAGAGAGAGGCAGAGAGAAATAGAGAGACAAGCAGACAGAGAGAAACAGAGAGAGAGAGAAACAGGCAGAGAGAAACAGAGAGAGAGGGGGCAGAGAGAAACAGATAGAGAGACAGGCAGACAGAGAGAAACAGAGAGAGAGGCAGAGAGAAACAGATAGAGAGACAAGTAGACAGAGAGAAACAGAGAGAGAGAGAGAGAGAAACAGACAGAGAGAAACAGAGAGAGAGGCAGACAGTCTGACAGAGAGAAACAGATAGAGAGAGAGAGAGAGGCAGAGAGAAACAGAGAGAGGCAGACAGTCTGACAGAGAGAAACAGATAGAGAGAGAGAGAGAGGCAGAGAGAAACAGAGAGAGAGAGAAACAGGCAGAGAGAAACAGAGAGAGAGGCAGACAGTCTGACAGAGAGAAACAGATAGAGAGAGAGAGAGGCAGAGAGAAACAGAGAGAGGCAGACAGTCTGACAGAGAGAAACAGATAGAGAGAGAGAGAGAGGCAGAGAGAAACAGAGAGAGAGAGAAACAGGCAGAGAGAAACAGAGAGAGAGGCAGACAGTCTGACAGAGAGAAACAGACAGAGAGAGAGACAGGCAGAGAGAAACAGCGAGAGATAGACAGAGAGAGACACACACAGAGACAGACAGAGAAACAGACAGCGAGAGAGACAGGCAGAGAGAAACAGATAGAGAGACAGGCAGACAGAGAGAAACAGAGAGAGAGAGAGAGAGAGGCAGAGAGAAACAGATAGAGAGACAAGCAGACAGAGAGAAACAGAGAGAGAGAGACACACACACACAGGCAGAGAGAAACAGATAAAGAGACAGGCAGACAGAGAGAAACAGAGAGAGAGAAACAGAGAGAGAGAGGCAGACAGTCTGACAGAGAGAAACAGACAGAGAGAGAGAGAGAGAGAGAGGCAGAGAGAAACAGAGAGAGAGAGAGAAAACAGGCAGAAAGAAACAGAGAGAGAGGCAGACAGTCTGACAGAGAGAAACAGACACAGAGAGAGACAGGCAGACAGAGACCAACAGAGAGAAGCAGACAGAGAGAGGCAAGCAGACAGAGAGAAACAGAGAGAGAGAGAGAGAGAGGCAGAGAGAAACAGATAGAGAGACAAGCAGACAGAGAGAAACAGAGAGAGAGAGACACACACACACAGGCAGAGAGAAACAGATAAAGAGACAGGCAGACAGAGAGAAACAGAGAGAGAGAAACAGAGAGAGAGAGGCAGACAGTCTGACAGAGAGAAACAGACAGAGAGAGAGAGAGAGAGAGAGGCAGAGAGAAACAGAGAGAGAGAGAGAAAACAGGCAGAAAGAAACAGAGAGAGAGGCAGACAGTCTGACAGAGAGAAACAGACACAGAGAGAGACAGGCAGACACGGAAGCAGAGAGAGAGAGACAGGCAGACAGAGACCAACAGAGAGAAGCAGACAGAGAGAGGCAAGCAGACAGAGACAAACAGACAGAGAGAAGCAGACAGAGAGCGAGAGAGCGAGACAGATAGACAAAGTGCTAACTCCACCGGTCTCACCTCGGACCATATGACCTCCGCGCCCCCGGGAAACCCCACATGACATACGTACACGCCGCTGTCGTCTGCCTGCAGTTTCTGTAGGTTCAGGTTACCCTGTTGATCCAAGCTCACACGCTGCGGGACGTCAAGGACTTCGTTCTCGTCTTTATACCATCTAGGCAGGAAGATGAGCGTTTGGTAGACTTTACAGCAAAAACTTAGTATCAAACAAACAGGAGTCCGAAGGACACAATCAATCATAAAGTAATGATAAAAGTGTTTGCGATACATTATTTTTATGTTCCTGGTATTTCCTTAGCCCGACTTAATCGCATTGAAAGGAAAGAAAACTTAACAAGCCTTCCAATTCCAACAATATAATATATAGTATGTAATACTAATCATTAGAAAACAAAGCCATGTAATCATGGGAAGTTTCCGCCTTTTTTCCCCTAACCTGTCGACAAACGTAGCATCGGTGCCCAACCAATGAATATAGGATCATAACACATGGACTGTCATTGTAAAGAACGCTAAACATGCTTTCCAATGATGTAAAACAAGATTCATAAAGTCTTTTAATTTGTAGATACGATCGAGCGAAATGAATTTTCCAAACTTCTTGAGTTAAGTACATCCTAAATGTGGTATCTCACTGCACTTGGCGCATGGGGGGGGGGGCACTGCGGGGTTCGTTCACGGCGGCACTGTCGTGTTGTTTCCGTCGATTTTTATAGATATTGCGTTATACTTAAAAGTATGACTTAGAAGGCAACAAAATACACAAAATGTCAGAAAATATCTGAAATTCGTTGAGTCATCTTTCTAACCCTACAGTGCCGTACCGTTGCCCCGAGTGCAGTGAGATACCACCTTTACTTGTCGTACCTGATTACGGCTTGGGGCACATATTGCAGCATGAGTCGCGCATCGCAGGGCAGGTCCACCTCTCCGTCCACCGGAAAACTCGCCAGGTAGTGGCACCGGTCCAGCTGTTTCACCTCGCAGGCGGCGAACCGCGCGGTGCAGAGGAGATACAGCAGCCCTGTCCAACCTGCTGTGTGCATGGTTTATACGCGACACGTACTGAGCAGAGAGAAAATAAACATGTGGCGTGACCTTGGGGATGTTCTATAGAACGCCATTGCTCTGCGCGTTCTATGGAACGGTGTGGAGAATGTGCGTTCCATGGGAGGGGGGCAAGGGGGGCCTTGGTGGGCCCTGTTGTGTTATGCCCTTGCGAAAGGAACTCTAGTCATACCGACCGATTTCTTCACTGGAAAGCAGTACAGAGCTTGGTGGAGGAACGTCCCGTCTAGGATGGGGCGCCAAACCGGGTGCTCATTATGCTTGTCAAGAACAGACAGGGGGACTTTCCCGCTTCAATGAAACTGCTGAAGTTTCCATGCTGTAACGTTACGGTGCGTTAACTGGTTTGAGATAACTTTCACAACCTGAAGTATTGGCGATGCCCCTGGTGCTGAAAGAGTGTAAGTGTATGGGTGTGTGTGTGTGTGGGGGGGGGGGGAGGGGTAAGTGTATGTGTTAGAGTAGGGCTCTTCGGTTTGGTAGGAGTCTCGCTCGAGTTGAAACCGCTCAGGTGTTACAGGTTCTTGTCTTGTTCCAGGAGAGTGGGGCCCACCCACCGCCAGCGCCGCCACCATACTGGGCCTGCTGGCCGCCATGTGTGTGTGTGTGTGTGTGTGTGTGTGTATAAGTGTACGTGTGAGTGGATAAGTGTACGTGTAAGTGTACGTGTGAGTTGGAGGTTGGGCGGCTGCCCCCCCCCGGAAAACATGTTGGGGGGGGGGGGGATGGGGGGGTCGTTGAAACCTGAAACCTTTCAAACTTTCGCCAGACCTCCCCTCTGCGTCTTCGGCGCAGGACAATATGCTGTGGGACCGTTACTCTCAAAAATGTTTTAAACTAATAGAAATTTTACTGTCGTACTTAGCTTAGTTCACAAGCAGAACGTGGCCCCCAAATGTAGGAAATGTTCAATGTTCTTTGACAAAAATGGCATTAGATTTAGCATAGTCTGTCAGCAAAATTTGTGCCTAAAAATACAGAAAATGGCGTTTCAGAGGGTGCAGATTTCGAAATTTCCCCGGACCAACCCTGCGACAGCTCGCACCTTCGGTACTCGAAATCGTGAAAATATTTTGGGGGCATCCCCCTCGCTAAAACCATGTGTCTTTGTAACAGAATTGCCATCAAGCTTAGCTTAGTCTGGCAGCAAAAATTGCCCGTCAAAACGCAGGAAATAGCGTTTTAGAGGGTCAAGATTTCTAATTTTCCCAGAGGAGCATGCCCCCGGACCCTTGTTTGCTTGTTTGGCGATCCCACCTAGTAAGGCTACCTGGCCCGAACAAACTTCAGGAACACCTTGGTATGATATCTTTTCCACATGGCTCAATGACACTCGAAAGAAAAAGGGACGCCGATATGTACCGCTTCAGATCCTTTATTTCTTCTTCCCTTTCTTCGATTCATTCTTAGACTTCCTCTTGTTCTATTTCTTCTTGATGAACTACTCTGTCTCGGACGACGATCCGTCCTCTTCGCTACTCTCGTCCCCTTCACTCTTCTCAGCATCCCCTTCACTCTTCTCAGCATCCCCTTTATTCTTCTCAGCCTTCGCGGCCTTCCCAGCGGCGATCGTCTGCAGGGCAAAGGTCACTATAAGCCTTCTCACGGATCCAGATGCGCATGGACAGGTCAAAGGTGAGGGGTCACGAGACATAAACAAAACAAGTGTGGACATTGTTTTGCAGAATGATCGGCGGAGGGTATCTATATCCACAGAGCAGGATTGAGAGTTTTGATACATGGCTGTTTACAAGTCAGGGGCCGTAACCTTCGACCTGTGCGTGCGCTGCTTCATACGTGAAAAGGCGTGTCAAAATCTGCATAAAGAAGATCACGTAAAAGTAGGCGAATTCGGGGTGTCATAGTCACACCTGTGAACACACCAGGTCATCACAGCCCATCCCTCTCAGTAACTCAAAATATTCGTGTTTCCTACAAATCCGATTGAAACATTTTCTAAACGGCAGAAGACGACACCTCGAGGTTCTACGATGCCGCCATATTGGTTTCTGATGCTGTTAACTTGTAGCCTGGGTACCATCCGGCCGTATGTAGTGTATAACGAATGTCAGAGCGAGAAGCGACTGTATATAGTGTATCATGAATGAACTTCAAACCACCGCGAAAAGTCCCTTTTCCCGCTACCGCGAAATTAAATCCCCGCGAACTTAAATGCATGTACAGTATATTTGTGACCTTTTTCTTGAGCCCCTTGAACTGGATGCACTTGCAGAGGATGAGGATTAGCCACAGCAGGCCGATGACGCCGCAGCTCGCGTAAGACACCAGCATCACGTCCACATCGGAGCCCTCTATCGCCTCTTGCGCCTGCATTTTCGCCTCCAGCCACTGCCCGAACGGCACCACTTTTCCTCCCACGCTTAGCGCCACCTGTGCGGGGGGGCGGGGGGGGTGGTAGGATTGTTATTATGAGTTTGAGTTTATTTAGATCCACAAACAGCCTCATAAAAGGCTATTTTTTCTGTGGTCTACACATTCATATTTACACAGATCCCGGTCTATCACACTAGATGGTACGTGCCTATGGTTTGAATACCAAGACACTGTAGCCAAAACGTGGTCTGAAATTACCAAAAGCTAACAGATTTACTATCGTATTTAAAGTGGTGTATGCAAAACGCGACGTGAACGAATTTCAAGTCTACATTCATGGTATAGGAATCCCCCACACCCAATTTCAGCCGATCTGGTCTTAGAATTTTTTATCTGACAATGGCCAAAATGCCATAAAATCAAGTCTAGGCAGAAATTAAGAGGTCATCTTATCAGTCTGGCGTCGGCGACATTACTTACTAATCAAGGTGTGGGAGAAATAAAGATGAGGGAAAGAGAGGGGAAGATTGGGAGAGAGTGATGTGGAGAGAGTGATTGAAGCAGAGAGAAGAAGAATTTAAGGAAGGACTGCGCGCGGAAAATAATAAGGATGAGAAAGTGAGCGAAAAAGAGCTAGCGAGGGAGAGAAAGAAACAGAAAGGAGAGACAGAAAGATATGGATAATGAGAGAGATCGAATGAAGAAGGTAGGGGGAGAAAGATCGATAATTGAATAGCGAGAGAGATTGAGAGAGAAAGAGGGAGAGATCGCTAGAAACACACGAAATTGTGAGACAGAGAGGTAGTGAGAGAGAGGAAAAGGGAGAAAGACAGGAGATAGCGAGAGAGAGAGAGACAGGGAGAAACAGACAGAGAGAAAAACAAACAGACAGAGAGAGGCAGACAAAGAGAAACAGAGAGAGACACACACATGCAGAGAGAAACAGACAGAGAGGCAGACAGAGAAACAAAGAGAGAGAGAGGCAGACAGAGGCAAACAGAGAGATAAAGAGACAGAGAGAAACAGACAGAGAGGCAGAGAGAAACAGAGAGAGACACACAGAGAGAAACGGGCAGAGAGGCAGACAGAGAGGAACAGAGAGAGAGACACATAGAGAGAGAAACAGACAGAGAGGCAGACAGAAACAAAGAGACAGAGAGGCAGACAGAGAGGAACAAAGAGAGAGACACACAGAGACAGATAGAAACAGACAGAGAGGCAGACAGAGAGAAACAGAGAGAGACACACATACAGAGAGAAACAGACAGAGAGGCAGACAGAGAAACAAAGAGAGAGACAGGCAGATAGAGAGAAGCAGACAGAGAGAAACAGAGAGAGAGAGACACAGAGAGACAGAGAGAGAGACAGAGACAGACAGAGACAGAGGGGCAGAAACAAAGAGAGACAGAGAGAAACATACAGAGAGGCAGACAGAGAGAAACAGACAGAGAGACACAGAGAGAGAGAAATATACAGGGAGGCAAACAGAGAAACAAAGAGAGAGACAGACAGAGAGAAACAGAGAGATACAGACAGAGAGATACAGACAGAGAGAAACAGAGACAGAAGCAGACAGAGAGAGAGACAGAGAGAGACAGAGACAGACAGACAGACAGACAGACAAAGTGCTAACTCCACCCTGCTTACCTGGGACCATATGACCTCCGTGCCCCCGGGAAACCCCACCTGACATGCGTACACGCCGCTGTCGTATTCCCGCAGTTTCTGCATTTTCAGGTCACCATGATCCATGCTTACCCGATGCTTCCTCGGGGTGACCGTGATGTCTTTCTCGTCTTTATACCACCTAGACAGGAAGATGAGGGTTTGGCAGACTTTACAACAACAAGACTGGCAATAAAAATGTATTATTGCCATGACGACGATTGAGGGTACAACAATACAGCTCAAATCAGAAATAGACTGGAACTTCCCTGTCGCACTATCCCTGGCACAATATACTAGCCCACCTGTAACATAAACCTACAGCCAGCAGAAATGTACTATCCCCGGTACAGCACAATGGTCTCCCAGTGACCTAAACCTACAGCTGAGCACTACAGAAGTATTTCCTGTCTGCCTGTGGCCTATGGCTTGAACAAGCTCTAGAAAAGAAAATGTATCCTTCATAACATAACATAACATAACAACCAAGACAACGTGATCCATTGTGCAGAGTTCCCCTGTCTAGTTTCAAAGGACAAATTCCTCCAGGGAGCAAGTGTGACCTAAATTCCACCATTGCATACCAGAGATACATCTGGAACAGATTTGGGGGGGAGGGCTTGCATACCCAGCATACTGCATTCCTGTGGAAATGCCTGTGCAATTCCTAGAATTTTTGCAGACTGAATGCAATATATACCACTTGACGACTCCCCTGAGGCGTCGTCAAAAACATAGTTACCAGCATCAAGGAATACGCAGCCTCGGTTCGCAACCATTAAATGTAGAATTATAACACATGACTTGTCATTGTACAGGACACTAAACATGCTTTCCAATGATGTACAATACAATTCGAGCGAAAAGAATTTTCCAAACTTCTTGTTTTATGTACATCCTAAAAGTTGTATCTCACTGCTCTCGGGGCACCGGTGCGGCACTGCGGGGTTCGTTCACTGCGGCACTGTCGTGTTAGTTCGCCGATCTTGTATCATCTAGATATTGCGTAATACGCAAAAGTATGACTTAGAAGACAACAAAATAACGTTACACAAAACGTAAGAAAATTCGTTCTTTATCGCTGACAAACGTTGAGTAATCTTTCTGAACCCCACAGTGCCGTACCGGTGCCCCGAGTGCAGTGAGATACCACCTTTACTTGTCGTACCTGATTACGGTTTGGGGCACATTCTGCAGCATGAGTTTCGCATTGCAGGGAAGTGTCGCATTTCCGTACACCTTGGAACTCGCCAGGTAGTGGAACTGGTCCATCTGCTTCACCTCGCAGGCGGCAAACCGCGCGGTGCAGAGGAGATACAGCAGCCCTGTCCAACCTGCTGTGTGCATGGTTTATACGCGACACGTACAGGGCAGAGAGAAAACAAACATATGGCGTGACCTTGGGGATGTTCTATAGAACGCCATTGTTCTTCGCTATAGAATGTCATTGTTCTGTGCGTTCTATGGAACGGTGTGGGAAAGGTGCGTTCGATGGGAGGGGGGGGGGGGGAGGGTGGTGGTCCAAGGGAGGTCTTGGTAGGAAGGAACTCGAGTCATACCGATTTATTCAGTGGAAAAGAGTGCCGAGCTTTGAGCTTTGGGGGGCTTGTGGAGGGAGCCAAACCGGGTGCTCACCATGCTTGTCAAGAACAGACAGGGAGACTTTCTCGCTTCAATGAAACTGTAACGGTGGTAACGTTAGATGCTGTAACGCTAACGTGCCTTCCCTGTCACGACTAACGAAACATCATCTCTTTCATGAGTTTATCTAGTTTGAGATACGTTTCACACCCTGAAGTATTGGTGATGCCCGTGGTGCTGAAAAACATGTTAACGTTATAAAAAAATCATTTACAGTGGAAGCCGCTTAATTGCACACCCAATTTGCCAGCGAACTCCGTGCAGTTATCCGGCGTGTGCGATAATGCGAAATTGCCCAGTTCAACCGCACCACCATGGGATTGGGGATTCCGTGCAATTGACCGAAGTGTGCGTTTGTCCGACGTGCAATTAACTGGTTTCCACTGTATTTGCGAATCCATGCCCGTAGGCTAATTGCAAGGGTAGGCACACCCTTGTATAAAACCCTTTACGCTGATTGGTCAATATCGTAAACTCAGCATAGAGTGCCCTGCATTAGGGAGGCACAGAAAAGGTATAAAAGGAGGAGTGGTCCGACCTCTGTCATTGTTGAGAAAGACAAATTAAAGTCAAAACCGATAGAATACCGTCGTCTCTGAGCTGTCATTTTCCCAAGCTAAGAATGATGTCTAATTGCAAGGGTAGGTTCTAACGTCACAGACTCACAGTTGTGTGTTCTTCTATGTATGAGTGCGTGTTCGCATGAAATTCTGAGTGTGTGCGTGTTGGGGGAGGGGTGACTTTGTGCGTGTGTGTGTGTGTGTACATGTGTGTGTGTCTGAATGTACATGTGTGTGAGTGTGTGTTTGTGTATGTAGGTGTGTGTGTGTGTGTGTGTGTGCGTGTGTGTGTGTGTTGGTTTGTGTGTGTGTGTGTGAGTGTGTATGTATGTGGAGTGTGTGTGTGTAAGAGTGTAAGTGTGTGTGTGTTTCTGTGTGTGTAAGAGTGTAAGTGTGTGTAAGAGTGTATGTGTGTGGTGTGTGTGTACATGTGAGTGTAAGTGTACATGTGAGTGTAAGTGTACGTGTGTGTGTAAGTGTGTGTGTGTAAGAGGATGTTCTTGTGTTGTTCCAGGAGAGTGGGGTGTGCCCACCGCCAGCGTCTCCACCATACTGGGCCTGCTGTGTGTATGTGCGTGTGAGAGAGTGTGTGTAAGTGTGATGTGAGAGTACAGATTATCGCTAATGTCCCTGTCCCTATCCATGAGAGCGGGGCGCGTCTCCACCATACTGGGCCTGCTGGCCGCCATGTGTGTGTGTGTGTGTGTGTGTGTACATGTGAGTGTAAGTGTGTGTGTGTGTGTGTACATGGGAGTGTAAGTGTGTGTTTGTGTGTGTACATGGGAGTGTAAGTGTGTGTCTTACAGGTTCTTGTGTTGTTCCAGGAGAGTGGGGCCCACCCACCGCCAGCGTCTCCACCATACTGGGCCTGCTGGCCGGCATGTGTGTGTGTGTGTGTGTGTGTGTGTGTGTGTGTGTGTGTGTGTGTGTACATGTGAGTGTAAGTGTGTGTGTGTGTGTGTATGTATGAGTGTAAGTGTGTGTGTAACAGGTTCTTGTGTTGTTCCAGGAGAGTGGGGCCCGCCCACCGCCAGCGTCTCCACCATACTGGGCCTGCTGGCCGCCATGATGGTCACCTCCATAGAGTCCGTGGGCGACTACTACGCATGCGCCAGGATCTCGCAGATCCCGCCGCCGCCAAACCACGCGATAAACCGCGGGATCGGCATCGAGGGTCTGACGACTCTCCTGGCAGCCGCGTGGGGGTCTCCTGTGGGGACAACTTCCTTCAGCCAAAATATCGGCGCCATAGGCATCACTAAGGTACTAACATACATTCGCATAATTCCACCAGGTGTCATTATACCACCACCACAAAAAAAACGTTATAGAGGCCTTCTCAAGATTGTCTTCAACACCTAAATATCTTAATTGTATTACATTTAGGATATTTAACATTCGGTGTTCAATACAATTTTGGGAAGAACTACATACTAACATTTTTGAGGTGGCGGTATTATGGCACCTTGGCACCTGGTGGAATTATGATAGTCGATGTCACCTATTGATAGCCCTTATGTGATTCAGACTAGTTCACATCGCACTGCAACTGTTGCTGCCGATGGTTACAGATGCGGTCCAATGTATATATGTTTACGTTTGTGCGGTCATCTGTAAGCAGCTGCAGTGCTTTATCAACTTACATCTCCTGCAACACGAACGTGCGTACACATGTGGAAATACTCTACGTTTGTGACCGCATCTGTAAGCAGCGACGCCTAGCTGCAGTGCAATGTGAACCGGTCAGAATTGCCCTGACGAAGGTGATAGGAGGTCACCGAAACATCGGTGGAAGTAAAACAATCGTCGTGAAAAAAAAACAGTCTCTTTTTATTACACAATAGACCCATCACTGAAAATAACTTCATTGTAAATATGCATGTTTGTCATGACAAGATCGATAGCCTACCGTGGGCAAAATGTCTGGACCAACATACCTTCAGACACACGTATACATAGGGCCCCAAACCTGACTCTTGAAGTAAAAGAATTGACCAAACCGACTCAACTAATGTTTTGTAACATATCATGCACATGTAGTGATATATGTTGATTTATTATGACTCAATGTAATCTGTATCTCTGTTATATCGCATCCAACCCTGACCTTTCTCATGACCTCAATGAAAAGCGGACTGCAGGCCGATTTCAGCTTCTCATGAATAAATAAAGGTTCAAACAAATTAAACAAACAAACAAACTCCATGTGTTGTAGGTAGCGAGCCGCCGCGTGGTCCTGTGGTCGGCGCTCATCATGGTCGTGTCGGGAGTGATCTGCAAGTTCAGCGCGCTGTTCACGACCATTCCCGACCCCGTGGTGGGAGGCGTGTTCGCGGTCGTGTTCGGCATGGTGTCGGCAGTCGGCATGTCCAGCTTACAGGTAAGGTCTGTAACACGACTGACTTACGACCATTCCCGACACCGTAACACGACTGACTTACGACCATCCCCGACATCGTAAGGAGCGTAACACGACAGGTTTGCGACCATTCCCGACCCCATAAGGACCATAACACGACTGACTTACGATCATCCCCGACATCGTAAGGAGCGTAACACGACTGGTTTGCGACCATTCCCGACCCCACAAGGATCATAACACGACTGACTTACGACCATCCCCGACCCCATAAGAACCGTAACACGACTGACTTACGACCATCCCCGTCCCCGTGGTGGGAGGAGTGTTTGCGGTAGTGTTCGACATGGTGTCGGCATTTCCAGCTTATAGGTCAGCTATCGGAAAAAGATGTCGTTTGTAAAAAGAAACCAAACCCAACTTATCTAGATACTGCCGTCAATAGTATTTAAGAAATACTCGTTTCAATCTCAATTTTGAGGAAAAAATATTTGTGATGACAAAAACACGAGGGCTCGCCCGGGAATTGAACCCGGGACCTCTCGCACCCTAAGCGAGAATCATACCACTAGACCAGCGAGCCACATATAAGTTACTAGCTGCTTCTTTCATTATTTCTTACTTCCTTCCTTCTTCTCTCCCTCCAGTTTGTGGACCTGAACTCGTCCCGTAACCTGGTGATCCTCGGCTTCTCGCTGTTCTGCGGCTTGATGATTCCGGGCTGGATGGCAGAAAACCCGGGCGCGATACGGACAGGTAGGACGTCTTTGCGTTAACTATTGGAGATGCTCTGCCCCTGAAACCTTAATCATTTCGTTGCATGTGCTTATCATATAAGTCGAATAAGGAAAGGAATGTCACGATGACGTTGTTACGACGATGCTGCTCCGAAGTTACAGAAGTTTTGAAATCAAGATCATATAATTAGAGGAGATTGATAAATGTAAGCAAGCAGGTTAACATGAGCTCCTTGATAGAAGAGCTTTAAGGCCCCCTCTCACTTGACGTGCGGCACGCTTGCGGCATTGCTGCGTTCGAAAGATGCTCAACGAATTTCAGAGATAAAGAACGAATTTTCTTACTTGTTGTGTATTTTGTGGTCTTCTATGTCACACTTTTACGTATTGCGCAATATCTGAATTATAACAAATCGGAGAAAATAACAAAACAGTACCGCAGTGAACGAACGCAGCAATGCCGCAAGCGTGCCGCACGTCAAGTGAGAGGGGGCCTTTATTGCGCAACGATCGTACACGGTACAATGTATGGCAAAAAAAGAAGAAGAAACAAACTTATCATCCTAATTACTAAAACAAGTATCAAACTTAGTACATATGCAGATTATGAATATAGAATGAAATTGGCATCCTAATTTCTGGAACAATAAGAGCTAGCCTAAATTATTGATATTGTATTACAATCGAGTGGGGCTAATTATGAGTTTCGGCATTTTTTCTTATGACAAAGCAGTCTTTTATATATTTACCTATTTTAGCATTGTGGGAGTTGTTACATCTGAATATATAATCAAATCTGTCTGTATCATTGAGTCTCTTAAAAACTGTTGTATTTGATTCGAGGAATGTGAATAACTTATTACGTGAAACATTGTACCTACTTGATATGAGTGACGATTGGCTGTCGTTGTAAATTGCTCCGCATATGATTCACCAGATCCAACCGGCCGTGCTTACACGTTTGTTTGCTCTTGTTTGTTTTTCGTACACAGGTATCTCTAGAGTTGAGCAGATCCTAACCGTGCTCTTCAGCTCACAAGTTGATTGTTTGTTTATCTATGTGTTTGTTTGTTTGTTTGTTGCAAACAGGAAGTTCAAAAGTTGACCAGATCCTAGATCCTAACCGTGCTCCTCAACTTTACATGCCTGTCTATTTATTTATCTGATTGTTTGTTTGTTTATTGTTTGTTTGTTTGTTTGTTTGTTTGTTGCAAACAGGAAGTTCCGAAGCTGACCAGATCCTGACGGTCCTGCTCAACTCACGAGTTTACATATTTGTTTATTTATTTGTTTGTTTGTTTATTGTTTGTTGTAAACAGGAAGTTCCGAAGCTGACCAGATCCTGACGGTCCTGCTCAGCACGCACATGTTCATCGGAGGCTTCATCGGATTCACGTTGGACAATACCATTCCGGGTAAGGGGTTGGGGGCAGGGCCTACTTTAGAGATACACGCGCAATGAACGCAGAATCAGATCGTTTTGAATCGATAAATGAACAGCTGAACTATTTCATTGGTCACGTTTCAAAAGCCTCATGTAGCGTACTGTACTCCGTACTATACTCTTTGTATTGTTATATTACTGTTCTTTTTATTGGTATATTACTGTTAGATTGTGTAAGCGAAACAACACTAACGCGTAAATTGTTGTTTTAACTTGCCATGAAAGGCCCGTGCCTATCCCTGGCTATCATATTACAGAGAATCCGACTTAAGAAATGAATGTTACGTCGATGATTTTGCGCTATTTCGTCCGAAACACGGTGATAATGAAGTAGTTTTTCAAGGAAAGGTAGCTATGGGGCCACGTGCACCTGTATATATTTGAGTGTAATCCGATATGCGACAACAAACTTGACACCTTCAAATAAGGAAATGAATGTTGCGGCGATGTTTTTTGCGCTTTTTTTTGCGCACTGATTATGAAATACTATTATTTTTTAAAGGAAAGGTAGCTATGTGGCCACCCATGCATAGATTTGAATGTAATCTGATATGTGACCTTGAACTTCACCCTTCCCGCCAGGAACACGAGCGGAGCGCGGGCTGCTTCAGCATGACGTCACCAGCGATACCCCGGATGTTGAGCGTCACTACGGCTTCCCGTGCGGAAATGACCTTCTGGACAGACTGACCTTCACCAGACACGTGCCCTTCTGTCCGACCTTCAACTCGACCTTGAACACGTGTTGCAGAAAACGGGACAAACCGGCGGATGGCGCGAGAGAAACGGATGACAAAGTTACAGTTGATACATATATGTAAAACAAAGGAATTCTGTGTCAGAGTTGAGCTGTAACATGCCCATGGACTTACCCAAAATTTCATAACTATGCATATATGTAACAAATGTGATCACAAAAAAATCACATTTTGTGAAATATTTTGTAAATCACAATAGTTTGATATGTAATAATTGCAATTTGCATGAACAATACTTTCATCCACTCAAGCTATGCTGAACAGGGACGGTAAATTACAGCTACCTAGCTGATCCGTGTTGTTGATAAAACAAGAAGCTTTTATCTTGAAAGAAATACTGTACTTAGTACTATAGTCTGCTAATACTGAAAATTCTTTGTTATGCATGTACCAGATACACACACACACACACACACACACACATATATATATATATATACATTTGTGTGGTGCCCAGCCCCTGCCCTACCACTTGCTACATAATGTAATCCAACACCACAGTCTCTGCTACTTTACTGGTTACTATATATGACAGTTGCCATTGACCTTGTTTGTTTTGAGAAGAAGCATACACTAAGCAAAATCGTTTCTCTTCGGTGAAGGTAAAATAAGCATGCAGGTACAATTTAATTCCCAGATATCCGTAGAGCAGTGCCCGGTCACTGAATAGAATAAATACTACTAAATAGATTAATAAATTTTAATTTGTATTTCTTCAACAAACTACAGTTGCTATAAAAGCCAACAACGTTATCGGATGACGTGCGTTCATGTGCGCCCTGAACGAGTATATGTACATAAAACTACAACCAGACGGTATATCCCAACACAGTAGCGATGGAGCTTTAGTTTGGACAGATCGCATCAAAGTAGAACTCTACAGTTACAAGTGGCATAATCGCTCAAAAAGACAAACTATGACTCCAGTTTAAGCTGATACCGATGCCTTGAACAAACATGTAAGTATAACTGCAACTAAATAATGTCTCAACACTGCAGTACCGGAGCTTCAGGTCCAGTCTGACTCTACATTTAACGTTACTGGTAAAAGTATCGCTCCTAAAAATGCACTATCACTCAACTATATCTGCAAGGCTGAGTCAGTGTCAGTATATTCAACAAAGTCTTCTTCGTTGCACAACCTTCCTTTAATTCTTCCGTAAATGCTTCATCAGTACAAAATCAGATGACAGGCTACAGATGGTCCTCGAAACGTGTACAGAAGAATTTTAAAGGCAGAATGTATAAAGAAGAAGACTTTGTTGAATTGATCTACCAACCTGTTGAAACTATTTACGGAGTGTTAGTAAATGTTCATGAAAAATGTCAGTGGCATATTTGATGTACATGTATATCAGGTGATTACCTCTGGTAATTTTTCTATACATACATACATACATACATAGTTTTTTATTACATACATACATTTATACATTCGAATATCATACAAGTATTGGACTGGGAAGAAATACCATCATTCAAAATACTAGCGCTCACCTATAACATTATTTGCTGCTAGTAATACATGTTAGTTTCCATACGTTGTACCTGATGCAATCGTTGTGCAATAAACTTGACTTGACTTATAAAAATAGCATCCAGCAGGCCCAATATAAATTCCTGTACAGGAACACAATACTTAGTAACCTGTATAGCCGTGAGTTTGTGACGTTATAGCGGTAAATCTTAGTCTTTCAGCACCAGGGGCATCGCCAAGGTTGTGAAAGTTATCTCAAACCAGTTAACGTACCGTAACGTTACAGCATGGAAACTTTTACAGTTTCATTGAAGCGGGAAAGTCTCCCTGTCTGTTCTTGACAAGCATAATGAATACCCGGTTTGGCGCCCCATCCTAGACGGGACGCTCCTCCACCAAGCTCTGTACTGCTTTCCGGTGAACAAATCGGTCGGTATGACTCGAGTTCCTTTCGCAAGGGCATAACAGGGCCCACCAAGACCACCCTTGCCCCCCTCCCATGGAACGCACCTCTCCCACACAGTTCAATAGAACGCGCAGAACAATGTCGTTCTATAGAACATCCCCAAGGTCACGCCACATGTTTATTTTCTCTCTGCTCAGTACGTGTCGCGTATAAACCATGCGCACAGCAGGTTGGACAGGGCTGCTGTATCTCCTCTGCACCGCGCGGTTCGCCGCCTGTGAGCTGAAACAGTTGGAACAGTTCCACTACCTGGCGAGTTTTCCGGTGGACGGAAATGTGACACTTCCCTGCAATGCGCAACTCATGCTGCATTATGTGCCCCAAGCCGAAGTGAGGTACGACAAGTAAAGGTTGTATCTCACTGCACTCGGGGCAACGGTACGGCACTGTGGGGTTCAGAAAGATTACTCAACAAATTTTAGCGATAAAGAACGAATTTTCTTACGTTTTGTGTAACGTTATTTTGCTGTCTTCTAAGTCATACTTTTACGTATTACGCAATATCTAGATGATACAAGATCGGCGAACTAACACGACAGTGCCGCAGTGAACGAACCCCGCAGTGCCGCACCGGTGCCCCAAGAGCAGTGAGATACCACCTTCAGGATGTACTTAACACAAGAAGTTTGGAAAATTCATTTCGCTCGAATTGTATTGTACATCATTGGAAAGCATGTTTAGCGTTTTGTACAATGACAAGTCATGTGTTATAATCCTACATTCATTGGTTGGGCACCGATGGTACGTATGTCAGCAGTTGGGAAAAATGACCGAAACTTGCCAGGCTATTGCTTTCTAATGATTAGTATTACATATTATATATCATATTGTTGTATTTTTGAAACTATAAAGCTTGTTCAGTTTTCTTTCAACGCGATTTAGCCAGGCTAAGAAAATACTAGGACAAAATATTGGTAATGCCGTACGGCAAACACTATAATTACTTCATGGAGGATTGTGTCCTATGGATTCTCGTTTCCTTGATGTTGGGAACAACGTTTTTATTTGAAAGTTTGCCAAACCCTCATCTTCCTGCCTAGATGGTATAAAGACGAGAAAGAGGTCCTAACCGTTCCGGAGCGGGTGAGCTTGGATCACCATGGTAACCTGAACCTACAGGAGCTTCGGGCAGACGACAGCGGCGTGTACGCGTGTCAGGTGGGGTTTCCCGGGGGCACGGAGGTCATATGGTCCGAGGTGAGACCGGTGGAGTTAGCCACCTCTCTCTGTCTCTCTGTCTCTCTCTCTCTGTGTCTCTCTCTCTCTGTCTCTCTCTGTCTGTCTGTCTCTAACTCTCTACGTGTGTGTCTCTCTCTGTCTCTCTCTGCCTCTCTCTGTGTCTTTTTGTCTGCCTGTCTCTCTGTCTGTTTCTCTCTGTCTGTCTCTGTGTGTGTGTCTCTCTCTCTCGCTGTTTCTCTCTGCCTCTCCTCTCTGCCTCTCTCTCTCGCTATCCACTGTCTTTCTCTTTCTCCCTCTCTGATCCTCTATGATGATGATGATGATCCTCTCTCTCCGATATCTATCTGTCACTTTGTCCCCCACTTTCTCATGTATGTAGCGATCTTTCCCCCTCTTTTTCTCTCAATTTCTCTAGCACAAAGGCACAATCCAGAGTGATAGACAGAGAACACAATCCTCCCCCTCCCCCCACAGGTGGCACTACGCGTTCGAGAGAAGTTCGTGCCGTTCGAGGCTTGGCTGGAGGTGAAAGGATCGCTAGGGGGCGCTCGTAACGTGTGGATGGCGTCTGCCGTGAGCTGCGTCATCATCACCCTGTTGTGGGTCATCGTCATCCTCATCATGTGCAAGCGGAAAATGGCATATGGTCAATGATTTACGCATGTCCAAAGAGTCTGCCTCCAAGTCGACCTCGTCAGAAAGCAATATGGCGGCATTGTAGAAACTAAAGGTGTCGTCTAACTCTTCTGCCGTTTAGAAAGTGTTACAATCGGACTTTTCGGAAAATGAAAATTTCGAGCAACTGAGACGGGTGAGATGTTATAAACTGGTATGTTCACATTTGTGATTTTGACACCCTCTCTGAATTTGCATGTTTTTACGTGATCTTTTTTATACAGATTTTGACAAGCCTCTTAACGTATGAAACAGCGCACCAAAAGCTAGGTCGAAGGTTACGGCCCCTGACTTGTAAACAGCCATGTCTCAAACCTCTCAATCATACTCTGTACATGGCCAGATATAGAAACCCTCCGCCGATCATTCTGCAGAACAATGTCCACACGTGTTTTGTTTATGTCTCGTGACCCTCACCTTTGACCTGTCCATGCGCATCTGGATCCATGAAACGGTTTATGCTGACCTTTGCCCTGCAAACGAGCGCGGCGGATGCGGAGAAGAAGGGAGGAGGAGACCGGAGCAGGGATGATGAGAAGAAGGGAGGGGACCAGGATAGCGATGATGACGGGTCGTCGTCCGGAACAGAGGAGGTCATCAAGAAGAAGAAAGAGGACAAGAAGAAGTCTAAGAAGGGAAGAAGAAAGGGAAGGTGAAATAAAGTATCTGAAGCTGTACATATCGGTGTCCCCTTTTCTTTCGAGTGTTATTGAGCCATGTGGAATAGATATCATACCAAGGTGTTCCCGAAGTTTGTTCGGGCCATGTAGCCTTGCTAGATGGGATCAGGTTGGGGGCATGCTCCCCCGGGAAAATCTTGACCCTCTAAAACGCCACTTCCTGCGTTTTGACGGGCAAATCTTGCTGCCAGAATAAGCTAAGTTTGATGGCAATTCTGTTACAAAGACACATGGTTTTAGCGAGGGCGATGCCCCAAAATATTTTCACGATTTCGAGTACCAAAGGTGAGGAAATTTTCGAAATCTGCACCCTCTGAAACGACATTTTCTGTATTTTTAGGGACAAAATTTTTTAGCCGACCCCCACCCCCCATTACCCCCCTGTGCCACCGCCACTGTATTTCAGGATAGAAAACTTTCTCACCTCACCACGCCACACTGGTTCTCAAGGATGTCGTGACATGTGGACGATCAATGCCGATAAGGCCCGAACATTGCCTTGTATGGGTCGGAAAATCTCTACGGACATGCCCGATTGAGGACCGTCCTGAAATCCGACCCAACACGGAAATACCCGAACCTGAATCCGACCAGGCACGGAAGTATCCGAACTTGGCCAGACCCGACCTCTGTGGCGTTTGGTAGAAAATGATCCTGGAAGTTGGCAATTAATTTTGTGTTTGTACATAGGGCCACAGCAAGTAAATTTTATGGATGACATCAGCACGCGCATAAATTTTCGCCTGATTTCAGAAAAAAAATTCGGGTATGGTCAGATAGACCAAAATAGGCAAACATGTTGTGTTGTAGCCTAATATTCATACTTGTAGAAGTGACACTAGGGAGGGAGCCATGACTATAGTTCCAGAAGTGAAACTTGTTGGATAGTTGTAAAAGTGCCACCAATATGGAAGCCATGACTGTAGTTGTCTACCACACTAGTATCACTTTTACTACACTAGTTCATTTCTTTAATGCAGGAATGAATGCCTTGTTAGTTGTGTTGCCATGTTTTGTCATTTCAAACTTGTTACGATGCTTATGGTGTCTATTTTGAAACTTTACCCATCTTGTTTTTTTTCACCCATCTTGTTATTTTTTCGCGCTATCTCATTATTTTTGCACTCTACATAGGATGTCATCCATAAATTTTACTTGCTGTGGCCTAGTGCGTCATCATATGGTCACTAGGTGAATAAGTAAGGTAGTGTGCACTTTGTTGAGTAAGCCGATAGTAGTAACACTAGTTCAACTTTATCTGCGGAATATCAAATCGACGGACGGTAACGGGTTTCAAAGTGCAATACCTGTACTATATGCAAAATAATGCAATTTGGAGCCACCGTCCGTCCGTCAACTTGATAACGCTAAATATCGTTCTTGAAAACAACAGATATATGTCACCCTGCGTATAAAAGTGAACTAGCGTTAGATATTTCCTTCCAACTCTTAACTGAAACCGAATCATAAGGAAAAGAAAATGGCAAAAGGCTTAAACGATTCAAACGATGAATGGTCATGTTGTCGAAAGAAGTGCAAAGAAAAGATTCACAAAACATGTTTACACATAAAATGTAGTCAGGTGATACTTTTCTCGATAACAGTAAAGGAAATGAAGTTATTACAGGCGTTCATTATTGATATTGCCAATTTCATTGATTATTGAAGTCCATGGTGACGAAATGCTTTGTTCAAAATTCAAATCAAGTGGGCTTCTCGTCGGAGAGTAGCCGAATGTCTTCGGAAGTAGCCGACGGCTCACCGACTTCACCCGACGCCCCACGATCGTCTCCGAACTGTTCCGAAGATGTTTCGCTGTCTTCCGACGGCTTCTCGTACTTCTTCGGCCCCGTCACTCTCCGCGGGAAGTCGTGCAGGGACTTGCTCTGAGAAAAGTGGAAAATAAAGAATAGAAAATGAAAGTTAATATTATGATTTTAATTTGACTTGATCATGACTTTAATCTGACATGCTTTAAGAGACTCTTGAATTCAATTACCAAAATGAACGGACACGGACTATGAACGCTAAGGTTTCGGTCTACTGTATGTTTTGTACCATGTAGTGATATATGTTGATAGATTTATTAAGACTCGATTTTATCTGTACTTCTGTTATATCTTATCTGAGCCTAACCTCCCTCGAGACTTCAATGAAAAGCGGATTTCAGCTTCTCATGAATAAATAAAGTTCAAACAAATGATTGAAAAAATGCCAATTCGTCTGAATTTAGGGGGAATTCCCGTCGGAAAGGAAAAAAGAAAATGTTTTGTAAAAACACGAGGGCTCGCCCGGGAATTGAACCCGGGACCTCTCGCACCCTAAGCGAGAATCATACCACTAGACCAGCGAGCCGGATATACTAACCAGGCGATTCTTCAGGTTAGAAATCTGATTGGACACACTTGACCGCCAGAGCTGAAAAAGTAATGGAAAGTTTCGGTTACTACCAGGGCTGGGTACCAGTACAGAAGATTCAGGTCCAGAGGATCAAGTACAAGTCCGAACCTGAACCTGGACCTGATTCAGTATATGAAAATTTGTGAATTGACGGTACTCACAACAATAGTACATTTCACTACAAAGAAATCTGTTTTGTGGAGTATATTCGACTCACAATGGCGTTCTTTACTCCTACACGGCTAACTGCCTCTGTACGATAGACTGTTAATTTTGGTAGAAATGACTATAAGCTTTACTCTACTTCGCTCTTGTTATTTCGTTCGACCGGTAAGCGCCAAAACGTGTGAATGCCTGATCAAGTAATCTGTTCATTCTCTAATAAGTCCAACATCCGGTGCACCGATTTTTTCAGGTCCGGTTTTTCCGAACCGGTCCAATTAGAAAAACCGGTTTCATACCGGTACGTTGTACTGGTACCCACCCCTAGTTACTACGATAAAACTCTTCGTCTAGCAAAAAAAAAGAACAAGTTTTCTTGGGAATTACAGCGGGCTCTCCCCTCTGAACTGACGGGGCCATAACGCCATGCCCACCGCCGGGGTCTAAATCTAACTCCGGGTCCTACAGACGCACCTCCACGGGCTGTGTCCCCTGCACTGCACGCGCTTACCTCCGCCCAAAGCTAGTCAAACCCTAGTCTCCAAGCCCACAGTGCCTCAGAGAAAGTATCAAAGCTGGCCAAGGAGTAAGGGAGTCAAACGGACACCGAAGGGTCTGCCTGAAGACTAGTCAAACCATACTCTTTTATATAGTCCTACACAAACGTGCGGCGTGCGGCACAACTGCATATTGTTCCTGGTTTCAATTTCTATCATGCTGCCGATCTTGTGCTCACTTTCTTCACCCAGGTGTAACAAAATGTGTACCTGACTTTGTTTGGGGAGGTAAAACGCGGTGAAAGGGGAGGGTTAGGCTCCACCATCCAATACGTAAACCAAGACACGGCCTTTTAATAGAAAGGCTATGGGACTACATGTACCTTTAACTTTTTTACCCTACATACGTACCTCCACGGGCTCTCTCCCCGGTGCCGTACGCGCTCACCGCCGCCCAAGTCTCACCCTAACCCCCGGTACCCTACACGTACCTCCACGGGCTCTCTCCCCGGTGCCGTACGCGCTCACCGCCGCCCAAGTCTCACCCTAACCCCCGGTACCCTACACGTACCTCCACGGGCTCTCTCCCCGGTGCCGTACGCGCTCACCGCCGCCCGAGTCTAACCCAAACCCTCGGTACTACATACCCACCTCCACGGGCTCCCTCCTCTCCATGTGCCACTGCCCCACCAGGGACCACTGCTCGGGCAGCACGGTGGGCTCCATCTCGGCCCCGTACGCGCTCACCGCCGCCCAAGTCTAACCCAAACTCTCGGTGCCCCATAACCCACCTCCACGGGCTCCCGCCTCTCCATGTGCCACTGCTCCACCAGGGACCACTGCTCGGGCAGCACCGTGGGCTCCCTCTCGGCCCAGTACGCGCTCACCGCCGCCCGAGTCTAACCCTAACCCCCGGTACCCTACACGTACCTCCACGGGCTCCCTCCTCTCCATGTGCCACTGCTCCACCAGGGACCATTGCTCGGGCAGCACCGTGGGCTCCATCTCGGCGCCGTACGCGCTCACCGCCGCCCGAGTCTAACCCTAACCCCCGGTACCCCATACCCACCTCCACGGGCTCCCTCCTCTCCATGTGCCACTGCTCCACCAGGGACCATTGCTCGGGCAGCACCGTGGGCTCCATCTCGGCGCCGTACGCGCTCACCGCCGCCCGAGTCTAACCCTAACCCCCGGTACCCCATACCCACCTCCACGGGCTCCCTCCTCTCCATGTGCCACTGCTCCACCAGGGACCATTGCTCCGGCAGCACCGTGGGCTCCATTTCGGCGCCGTACGCGCTCACCGCCGCCGACAGACGCGCGTTCGTCTCGGAGCCCGCCTCCACGTTTGCCGACCGCGTGCTGGCGTCTCTGCTCGCCATACTGTCACTCAGCGACAAAACCACGATTTTCTAACCCATTTTATGACGTAACAATTAAAAACTGATATATTCCGAAGCCCTGTTTGTTCTTTATGACATTTATCACAAAGTATTGATGGGTTTATTGCGTCATAAACAAACGATTCAGCAAAGACATCCGACGGACGGTTGTTTTCCAGGTAACAATTGCCAGCCGAACGAATACATGAATAAATAAATAAAAAAAAGGATCTATAGAATGATCTGATTTTTACTAAGAAAAGAAAGTTTAATGATGCCCAGCGATCCTTTAACAGTGATTCATTACTCTTTCTTTCGCCATAGAAATCAAACGTTTGTAGATATTGTGTGGCATCACGTTGTGAAACGCCGTTCTGGAACATGTATGTATGTAGCAGGAGTGAGTAGTGAAAGCTTTTAGGCTTATGTCACAGTTCCAAACCAAGGCCCGGCCGGGATGCTTATAGAAACGAAAAATTAAAATGCGTACCCAGAAATATACACAAGCTATGCCCATGGATATTATGTTGACATTTGCTGTATTTTGATGTCTTTTATGTCATTCCTTTCCCTCCCGAAAGCTGCACGACCGGGCCCTGGTCGGGAAATGTGACTTAAGAGGCAGTGTACGTCGCTCTGTGAATCTTTGTTCGCGAAGCCAAGCCGAGGGAGTAGAATCATCTGTCGACTCATAGCTTCCGTCGACTCGGATCTGATAGAATGGTCTCCATCTATAAATCCTAGTGTTCAAGTCAATCCTTTGATTCAAAGGTGAAAAGTTCTGACAGTCTCTCTTTTTAAGGGATGTCTTTGATTTGACAGTCTCCGATGAGGATCTCTGCTGGTGAATGGGAGATCCCGACGGATCGCAATCTCTCCTCTGGCAGATACATGAAATATCAGTTCACATCTTCTTAGGGATTCTTTAGACATGTTCCGTGCGTACCAAAAAGCGTCAGGCTGAATGCTGTTTTCCTGTACAAATGTCTCAGCAGTGTATTTCACACGCCTTTCAAATCAGTTCGACAATCTTTTTCAACGGGCGATGAAAACCTGATCTAAATCTAAATCTCGAGAAAACAAACCAAGCGCGACTATATATGACCTTTATAAGCGGGGATGCGAATACTGACATAAACTAGAAAGGCCGGTATTTGCTTAGGAGCAAATTCAGCTATTTTCACTCCGCTCTCCCCTTTATGCAAAAATGGACTTTTCCCAAATTGAACTTGAAAAATCCAATTTGAGTACTGTACGGTAATCAAACTTTTATTTCTTTATTACAACACGCACACAGCATGCTAATGTTTCACACATTAACAACGCAAGCACCGTTTTACTTCAAGAAAAAAAAATTATGTCACAAACGGAAATTTTCTACAGCTGCAGCACGTTATGCGACCCTAAACGTTGGTATTACGTACCCACAGCAGACAATAGCGTGGTTATGATTAAAGTTTTCCTGCTTATTTACACAAGGCGAGGGCAATTACTGCACTTATTCAAGGTTGTCACAAGCATAACTAATCTTCATACAAGCAGACCTCTCCAAACAAACTTCACTACACTTTTAACTCTTTACCAAGATATGCTTATTAGCCGTTTTTAGCGAAGTGCAATTTAAAAAAAAAATCCAATTGGATATCATGGCTGCACTGCAATTACATTATCATTACAAATACATATAAATTTATGCACATTGTATTCAGACAAAAAGGATCGCATTCTGTTTTTATACTTAGAGTTAATCAGCTAATACATTATATTGATGAACAAAGCTAATTAGCGACTGTATGTTTGCACGGAGTCTGTTTTGCATATCTAAATGTTTTGCATGCTTTTTGTCTGAAAAAAGGATGCAGCAATTGCAGTTATTATACGTCTGTTATAAACTTAACGTCCCATTTATTTTCCACATAAACTAATCAGTTTATGATTATCTAATTATTCTGATTAACTGTTTGTAGTACAGTGCATTACTAAATTACACAACATATACCATGACGTAGTGTCTGAAAAGTCATAAAAACTTATTCATGTCTGTCATGAAAGACAATGTTTGAACTCATGGTTGGTATAATAATATCTCTAATTGTCACTTAGTTTAATAGTTACAATATTGTCCCAAATAGCCTAATCATACATAAAGCTGGTGTTTCTGTCACAGTAACACTTCTTGTACGTGACTTTGCTATCCTCTCCTTGGTGTCTGTTGATGCCACCTTTGTAGCCAGTTGACTATTGTGTTCTCTGACAGGCCAGACTTTGTGGAATTAGTTGAGTTCGAGCACCCGACCAATAATGAATTTAGCACTGTCAAATTGACACTTTATATGAAGGCACAACCCCACCTGTCTGCACAACAGTCCTGGTGGTGTTTCATCTTCCTCCAGTAGAAAATAGAATAGAATACAATAATTAGTATTTCCTTTGTGTAATTTCATGTACTGCCACCCAGAGTAAAAGGAAGATCCTTTTTGTTTGTTGATTAGAAAAAAAGCCACACCTGATTATATATATTCTTGTACAACCAACCTGAATGGACAATTCACAACATAGTGTAACGTTTGTATTAGTAGATTTGCCCTTGAAAATCTGTACTATCATATAACGTTACTATGGAAGAGAACTACTGTACACTTTTCACCGATAATTAGTAGAATCATATCATAATGTTTAATTAGTAGAATTGTAAGATATACTCTGTATTCTTTCTTTTTTCGTTGCAGTTTAAAGTTGGCCATACAAAATTGACTGTACTTTTTGTCGTGTCAATAAAGCTTGATGATACAATACTAGTACTGCCTCATCAGTCACTGCAAAGCGCAACAATATTCCATGCATGCCCTCCCACTTACCGCGGCATTCTGACGCTACGGTATCGCTTATCCAGACACTCTAAACGTGGGTAAATCAAACAAAAACTACACAATAACGACGACAAGTTACCCAAATTTGTTACTGCGTTTGTGTATTGTTGCCAATTTTAAGATAAACAGTACAATTTTTCACTTACTTTTAACGGACTTCTTCCCGGCGACATATATGTACTCCCAGCCGCTAAGTTGAAAAACCCTTCCTCATTGGCTGTACCCGAGCTGACCAATCAGGTCATCGCTTCCGCTAAGTCACGGGCGCATATTGGTTCCCTTCTAAATTCAATTAGCCACAATGCACAGCTGCAGGTAAACAGCTTACGTCACGCGCGGAAACGTCCATAACCATATATGGTGCAACGGACGCACGTGCAAACGTGACCATATATGGTTACACGCGCGAAACGCGAGCTCGGTGAAAATATGCGTAGATACCCCGCCAAATTGGCTTTTAAATGATTTTGAAGTGACGTTTGGCCAAAAATAATACCGGGGTCCTTTTAATAAGTATCTCACGCAGTATCATACCAACTTTCAAGTCATCTGGACGTAATACCTGGGCACGGGAGACATGAATATACAGCCGGGCCAGAAAATGACCTTAAAACATCCCTAAAATCATTGTAAAGGTATCTATCAAAAAAATGAGAAAAACGGGTCTGGGTATTGGCCCACTGTACCCTTGTGCCAAATTTCAGGCCATTTGGTCCAGGAACGACGGAGAGGAATCACTTTAAAGGTCGCGACAGGAGAAAGAAAGAAAGAAAGAAAGAAAGAAGAAACAGTATGAAAACTAGAAAGGCCGGCATTTGCTTAGGAGCAAATTCAGCTATTTTCACTCCGCTCTCCCCCTTTATGCAAACATGGACTGTTCCAAAATTGAATTTGAAAAAGTAAATCCCATGTGAGAATGACCTGGAACTACGTTGCTACTATACTATTTTTATTATGTATACGGTAATCCAATTTTTATTTCTTGATAACAACACGCACACAACATGCTAGTGTTTCACACATTAACAAAGAAGGCACCGTTTTACTTCAAGAAAAAAGGTTTTATTTCACAAACGGAAATTGTGTTGTATTTTTTCTACAGATGCGTTAACACGTTATGCGACCCTAAACGTTAGTATTACGTACCCACAGCAGACAATAGCGTGGTTATGATTAAAGTTTTCCTGCTTATTTACACAAGGTAAGGGCAATTACTGCACTTATTCAAGGTTGTCACAAGCATAACTAATCTTCATACAAGCAGACCGGTACCTCTCCAAACAAACTTCACTACACTTTTAACTCTTTACCAAGATATGCTTATTAGCCGTTTTTAGCAAAGTGCATTTTTTTAAAAATCCGATTGGATATCATGGCTGAACTGCAATGACATTATCAGTACAAATACATATAAAGTTATGCACATTGTATTCAGACAAAAAGGATCACATTCCGTTTTTATACCTAGAGTTAATCAGGTAATACATTATATTGATGAACAAAGATTATTAGCCACTGTATGTTTGCACGAAGTCTGTTTCATATATCTAAATGTTTTGTATGCTTTTTGTCTAAAAGGACTCAGCAATTGCAGTAATTATACGTCTGTTATAACCTTAAAGTTCCATTTATTTTTCACATAAACTAACAGATCTCGAGAACCTTATTATGCGCGGCACTGCGCACGTGATCCACTAAGTAGTACGAAGTCTTTGCTGATTGGCTACCGAGACAATTCAATTAGCAGACCGTGAACCCGCCGCACCTGCCAGCTGCGTGTTCAAGGACCCTTTTGTCGGCTTTGTTTACCACAAATGGTGAGACGTAGGAACGCGTTGAGCGCCGCTGAGAATACTGTAGTTGCAAGTTAGGAATTTACGTGTTTGCAAGCAAAAGTCAGTGAGATTTCTGAAACAACAGCAGTTCCGTGATAAACGGAACCTTCTCAAAAGTAATAATTCAACGCTAATACATATGTCATTATTTTTTTTATGTGATCATGTGTACACGTGGCAGCAAGGCGACCCGCGCGGCGGTTGATTAGCCACTACCAGACTTCCGCCTGGTTGAATAGAGGACTTTTGCCAAGTTCAAGGAATAAAAGCCTAGTATATAACCTTCTTGGTTGGAGTTAATTGGCCTATAAGTGTTGGCCGGCCTGGCAAATTGCAAGTCGCAAACTATAGTCCTCGGCCATGTGACGTTAACTTATCTGGCGTGTTTTCTGTCTTTTCCTGACCAATTTCTTCTATTTTTTTGACGCGGAGCGGCTTTTAATTGTGGACAGTGTAACAGCGGGGCTCAAGCACCGCCAAATCGACCATGCCAAACAGCTCTGAGCTTTAACGTTAGGCGTTGTGGTTTTCGCACTGGGATTGCGATATTTTTTCTCTCTGTTGTTGATGACTTGTTCTGTGGTGAATCCTGCACTTGAAATGAATCCTCTGGCCGGCCGACTCTCCTAGCATACTATTGACTCTATTTGTCCACTTTCTACAATTAGACCACCGATCCGTGGAGCCTGGTAGAGGCTACACTTGACTGAGGGTGGCCTCCTGTCTAAAATGTGCCAACGTATCTTGTGCTTGCGTCGAGGTTTGTGACAATAAATTTGATTTGAATTGGTGACAATAGCACTGAGAACAATGCCCTCACACCGTGTCATTATTCGTCGTTCATGAATTTGATAACAGCAGATATTCCAACAACACCCGCATTCGCCGGATGACGTTTGCGACGCGTGTTCATGAATATTAATTAGAGCAAGCAGGGGTGACCACGTGCACGGCCGCCACCTGGTCATACCACAGGGAAGGTGATTACGTCATTTACCATATATGGTGAGACGCTCAGAGGCGGTGAAGACGAAAACGCAGACGAAAAACCCCGCCAAATTGGCTTATAAATCATTTTTAAGTGATTTTGTGCCAAAAATGATAACAGGGTTCTTTTAGTAAATATCTCATGCACTATCATACCAAATTTCGGGTCCCTTGGGTTTAATACCTGGGCACGGGAGGCACAATTATACAGTTCGGTCAAAACACCACCTAAAAACATCCATAAAATCATTTTAAAAGTATCTATCAAAAAACCGAAAAAAACGTCTGAGGGTATTGACCCAAGGTACACTTGTGCCAAATTTCAGGTCATTCGGGCTAAGAACGACGGAGAGGAAACACTTTAAAGGTCGTGACAGGAGAAAGAAAGAAAGAAAGAAAGAAGAAACGGTACGAAAACAATATTTTCACTCGAAGCGTACCTACGGTACGCGGAGTGAAAATAACAATATTTTCACTCGAAGCGTACCTACGGTACGCGGAGTGAAAATAATAAGACCCACTGCGTCTGAATACCGCCGCGTTGGATAGGTCTGTGATATATTGTAGAGTTTTCAGACACGATGACGCTTGTTTTAGCCCACGCGTTAGATGTTGATTTTGAGTTTCTATGAAACAGTGAAAGACCGAATAAATCTGCTTGAACCACATAAATACGTTTTCGAGAATCAAAATCGGACTTTATGTCCACTTAGCTTAAACAGAATATCTCTTCCGAACAAACAAAAGGAAGCAGAACAAATCAAACTGAAAAGTAAGAATCTAATTTTTGTGCAAGCAACAAAATCGTTCTTCCCGCGAGCCACAGTAGTGATAAAGAGAGAAGGAAATCACGCGGTATGAAGCTCGCACCCTGGTGAAGTTTTTTGTGTGTTTTTTTTTGGGGGGGGGGTGTTCAGCACCAAGGGCAGGACTGTACTGTGCTGTACGATACAAACACTTAATTCTGTAGTCTTGCATTTGTGCAAAAACGGAAATGCTACTTGATGCAAGCTACAATTTGATCGAACTAAATTTCGGAAAGCTGTGTTCAGCACCAAGGACAGGGATAGTGCTGTACAGTTGCATTCAAACCCCGCTTTATCATGCTTTCGTTCAGCACTAAATACGAGACCGAACTGTGCTGTAGTGTGCAGGAATCAGTATTCATACATTTGTGTAAAAAAATAAGTAATTACTTCCTGCACGCTACAGCCGAGATTGAGCTAGAAGGAAGTCGATGAATCACTGCTTTCTGTGAAAGCCGCGTTCAGCACCAAGGACAGGCCGTCCCCACCCCCTGTGGTGATGACGTCAGTGTTATTGCGCTCTTCCGGAAACCTTTAGAATTTCTGTGGAACGTGAGGTTCTTCCCGCGGTGTTCTTTTCATGCCGCTCTAAATATAGCTTCGGTTTAACAACTTCTCCTCCTGCCTTTCAGTATGTGCGAGGAACAACATACGTTATCTGGGACGAGTTAAACTGTAATTTATGACGCAAAAATTGGACAATTCAGTTGTTTTGAGATGAATCAAATAGAAAAATGAGCGCAAGCGCATTGCGCACCACATGTAACGTAAGCACCTCACGCCTGGCTGCCTGCTGTTTCTGTCCTGCTCTGAAGTGTCAGTTCGCGTGTTACGGCATGTCTGACTTACTCTGATATGTCTGACTTACTCTGATATGTCTGACGTACTCTGATATGTCTGACTTACTCTGATATCTCTGACTGACTCTGATATGTCTGACTTACTCTGATATGTCTGACTTACTCTGATATGTCTGACTTACTCTGATATGTCTGACTTACTCTGATATGTCTGACTCACTCTGATATGTCTGACTTACTCTGATATGTCTGACTTACTCTGATATGTCTGACTTACTCTGATATGTCTGACTTACTCTGATATGTCTGACTGACTCTGATATGTCGGACTTACTCTGATATGTCTAACTTACTCTGATATGTCGGACTTACTCTGATATGTCGGACTTACTCTGATATGTCGGACTTACTCTGATATGTCGGACTTACTCTGATATGGCTGACTTACTCTGATATGTCTGACTTACTCTGATATGTCGGACTTACTCTGATATGTCGGACTTACTCTGATATGTCTGACTTACTCTGATATGTCTGACTTACTCTGATATGTCTGACTTACTCTGATATGGCTGACTTACTCTGATATGTCTGACTTACTCTGATATGTCTGACTTACTCTGATATGTCGGACTTACTCTGATATGTCGGACTTACTCTGATATGTCGGACTTACTCTGATATGTCGGACTTACTCTGATATGTCTGCTTACTCTGATATGTCTGCTTACTCTGATATGTCTGACTTACTCTGATATGTCTGACTTACTCTGATATGTCTAACTTACTCTGATATGTCTAACTTACTCTGATATGTCTGACTTACTCTGATATGTATGAATATCCAGCTATAGATACTAGCTACGGCAGGTCTAACTGCTGTAACTACTGACAAAAACAGAGACAATCATGAAGCCAGTTGGACAAAGTGCTTACAAAGAGTTTTAATAAGGACTTTTCATGACTCTTACTCTGTACATGTATCTTCATACTTGTACTTTAGTGTCCTATAAAAACACCCATGTCACATAGCATTTGGCCACACGTGATGATCATGATAGAGTCTAGTTGTAACGAGTTGACCATGGACAAATGTTTTTTTTTCTATGCCAGCTCTCAGTAGCCTGGGTACCATCCTCTGTAAGCAGCTACTGGCTAAATCTTTTTGCTTGTTTTGCTTGCTATCTGTGGTTTGCAAGCAAAAAGACCGAGGCAGTGGTTACTTACAGAGAATGGTACCCAGGCTAAGTACTCAGCGTTTCTGCAAACAACATTATATAGGCTACGGAGAGGATTGTCTGACCAATGTTTTCATGTGTGTGCAAACTTCTGATGGCGTCATTTTTACAGCTATCATAAATATAAGGTGCACATCGAACATTGTGCAAGGATGTACAGGGATGTGAAAAAGGCACCAACAAGTTTGTGCTCCGACGTTATGTCCAAAATGTGCAAAGGTAAGATACAGGGTAGAGATGCAAATCTGGCAGATCTGGTAGAGATCCCGACCAGAGTCAGTAAAGTCAAAGATGTTCCAGTAAAAGACAGATAGAAATTTTCAACTTCAATTCATGCCACTCTAGACCAATGGATTGGTAAATGAGAGACCACTCTAACACATTCCTAGCACCCTGATCACAATGTCTGTCAACAGACCCCAATTGAAATCTCTTATGCCAGATCCCAATCTATACGTAACAATTGATTACATTGAATAGAGTACTGTAAATGAAGAAATGTCCGAGGTGGATTAATGTTTGCGGTTTTCGCGGCGGCCGCTTCACCGCAAATTAAAAACCACCGCAAACATTTTTCCATAACAGTAAGAGACTACAGTGCATGTTGCTACCGCAAAATTAAAACCATGGCGAAAAGTCCATTTTCCCGCTACTGCGAAATTAAATCCCCACGAACTTAAATGCATTTACAGTATTCAATTGTCCATAGAATGTTCAGTACAAGAGTGAAGTACCACATGTAACCAAACCATGGCACAGTTTCCATTGCACCAGCTAACAAAATACTATCATTAGAACATGTATTCACATGCTATATCATCAGCTATCTTTTTACCTATGTATTTCTCTAAAATATACAGATTTCAACATTTCACAACAGTTACCCTTCATAGTACAAGTTTTAAAATGATTTGGCACTTCTTTTATTTAGTATAACATTAGTGATTCTAGAAGGCTGTGTCATATATACAGTAAATGCTAACAGCTGACTCCTGATAAGTAAAGTTGTTGTAAGAAATGTAGCAAAGTCAGTATAGTATCATCTTCAAGACATCTCCAAGACATTGAGTGTGACCAGGTGATATGTACATGCATTAAGATATGTTTTAGGAGCATAAAAATCTTTTGCAGCATAATGATACATCTAAAAGGAGAAGGAAAAGCTACAAATATTTTCTAATATCAACACAATTCAGTTATAGGCAAAGTACTGTGTCTAGGCAAAAATAAAACAAGTCATTGACAAAACTGTTGGTGTTGTAACTATCATAATGGTAACTTTCGTGGGACTGCGTGGCACGATCGGGAGCGCGTTGGTCTCAGGCCCGAGAGGTCCCGGGTTCAAATCCGCTTGCCGTGTCACCGATCTTGTGCCCTTGGGAAAGGCACTTTACACGACTTTCCCCACCTAACTCAGGTGTAAACGAGTACATAGCTGCGGCTAGTGGCAGTGACAGGCCTTTGTGGTGGTGAAAGGCCATAGGGGCATGTTCGGGCATGACGCACCCGCCATGACACATGAGTCAGGGGTAGGAGGAACCCCTTGCATCCTTGGTCGGAAGTCCTCCTAGGAGACGGAAACTCCAAACAACAAACCTCTGTGGATCTGCCGCTACCAGCCCAAAGCTGCCTAGGCAGATCCGTGTAATGAGTTGTATCATTGGCAAATAAATAAATAAAAAAAATAAAAATAAAATAAATAAACTTTAATATCATATTACTTTCAATCATATTTTGGGTATGCTACAATTTCTGCCCAAACTCTTCACTTCTGACATGTACATGTGTTGGACACAACAAAAGCTAACCAACAATCAAAAAATGGATACTACTATTCCTATATATTCACACTATGATCAGTTACGGACAAAAGTCTCCCTTAATATTTCCCAGCCACAAATTGTGCTGAAATTTTTCAAAATAGATACACACATGATCATTTTTCTAAGACAAGAGAATCTTCCTGCATAAACCTGCTCACATCCTTCACTCTGTCTTTCAAAATTTTTAGTATGGACATTTTCAGTTGGCACATGTTACAGGCCACACACAGTGTACAGGTATCAAATGGTCCTGTAAGTACAGTATATAATCTGTATATAATCTATACATAGAAAAATTGTACAGGTCAATATCCAAACCTAACACTCTTGTCAAGTAAGTCCATAATTCAGGCCAAGCTAATTTGATTCGTTGCTTCTCAGATTTGAAAAATAAGGCTAAGCCAGAACATACAAACAGTGCCCCAGGCCAAGTTTAACCCTTGGTGCACTCAATTTATAAAATTCAAAAAACCAAATTAGTTCAAGATTTTCCACCAGCTTTCTGTTTCCATCTTGTCTTCCTCACTAGTTTTTTTGTCAGATTGTGTAAGATTAGAAAAAAATAAAATTAATTCGGCTTGGCCCAAGGACACTTATCAGTCATGCAGATAAAGGGTAGACAGGAAGCTGTCTTTTCTATAGTTGATGCTGCTCTCTCCAAAGCTACAACCTCTCTATCCCCCTGCTAACCCCTCCCCAGGTCCACACACCTCCCCCACGCAACACATCCTATGCCCCCTAGCCTCACAATACCCCCCCCCTTCAGTCAAAGTCATGCAGATAGGGGGTGTTGAAGAATCTGTCTATCCTGTCATTGACGCTGCCCTCGCCCCCGTCGACACACCCTTTACCTCCGCTGGTCAGCTGACGCCCCAGCCACACCTCAACCTTCTGTAGCCATGACTCCAGAACATCTGTAAAAAAAATTCAAATATTTGGTCACAAAGTCACGTTTCCAGAACATCTGGGACAAAATACAAACATTCGGTCACAAAGCTGATGCAAAAACAGTTATGACTACTCTGAATGTTTAGAGTTACTGTAGTAAAAGCTGAGTTTTATGTGATTTGGTGAAAAAGATAAAGTAAAATCGACACTGAAGAAGAGTGATGGATGTCACTTGAAACATTCAGAAGTACTCATTGTATCTGATCCACTTGGAAATGCTGAACTGTCTTTAATATATTGTTTCCTCCATGAACAAACAGTCATTAAATTCAATCATGTTAACCATGAAATTAAACTACATGTTTCAAACTGGTGCTCACAAGAGCAAAACTAATACAATGTTCATGGAACCATGTTGGACATGTATTCCAGTCATGTCCCATGCGCCACACAGTCGTGCCTGTTCAGAAGATCAGCACAGGCCGGCTGTCAAGGCCTGTCAATCTGAGGGCAATGAGTTCACAGAGGTCAGCGACCCCTCTGGTGATTCTGAGTTCAGTGACCCCTGGAGGTGTAGACTTCTTTCACTCTGATGTAGGAGATGTAGAGTTGATGATTGGTGACCCCATGAAAGGTCACTGATCATGTTGCTAATGCATGTGACCACTAAGGGGATTTGGAGGTCAGTGACCCAAGGAGATGTACATAGTCTAGTAGACTTCTGTGACCACTTATAGCAGCTTAAGACTTCAGTGACCCCTTGAGTCAGTTGTGTGCTATAGAGTTCAGTGACCCCAGGAGAGTCTGAGTTCAGTGACCCCTCTCTGGCAGATTATAAGGGACATGCCTGAAAACACTTCCACAATTCTGAATTCCACAATTCCATGCAATTTGGACATCATCTAGTTCCATTAGTCAGATGCTTTCTGGCTGCTTTGAAACTTAACTAGTGTCACACCAGGTCAACTTGTTGGTTTTCGAATCTTGAAAAATGCATTTCATGACAGCAGCACTGAGGAGTAAATCTAAATGAAGGGAAGGGATGATCACTAACATCTGTGAATGAATGATCAGGAATAATGAAAATGTACATTCAAGGATTACATGGACAGTTGGGATTCTGCTTTTATGTACGTTATGATGTCCACATCAAATTCCATTTGTATTCAAATTTGTCTCTGTCAGCAGGGCTAGTCCTGTGTACTGTGTAATAGCCACAGGCTAGTTGGGCAGCCCTGGCTGTGCGTCCTGAACAACCATAATAGAAAACGATAACAAATAAAGAATAACTAATAAGACAGATAAAGAAAGAAATTGTAGACTACAGATAGGGATATAGTCATTTGCCCTTGGAAGGCTAACAGAACAAGCCACTGTTGTCGGACAGCTGCTGCTGTTGCCATGGCATCACCATGACAACCCTGTTGTTTGTTTAGGATAATTAGCAGGCTGATGGCAGCATCCTCTGATGTCCCAGTGACATGGTGCACCCGGCTGTGCTTACATCTCTCGTGTGGCAATTATCACACCAACTGTGACGTTTGTAGCGATTTGTTGCCATGGTTACACCAGCCAATCAATGGCAGACGGAAGGAGCGGACGTCCTTGAAGAGAAACTGGTTGAAAGGGACAATGTTGGACCACAATTGGAGTCAGCCATCATATGACTGTGTAGTTGCATTAGGAAGATTAAGAACTATGGGCACAATTTTGAACTCTAGTATGACAAGTAACTCTGTAAATACATAGTCAGACTTAAGTTATCCTCACAAACCTGTCCTTATTAATGTATTTCAAAATGAAGTATATAAAAGTCTTGTCTTCTTGTTGAATCTTTACTTTGAACTGTCTGATAACCAAGGAAATGAATTGTGGTAGCCTGAGGCAATGGCTGAACAATTTGCAGATCCCAGAGGCGGGACATTTGTACACTTTTCAGAATCATGCAAAGCCTCCTGGCAAAATAAAGCTTGTAATTCCATCTAACTGAAATCCATGGATGTTAAGGCTTGACAACACAGAATAAGACCTAAGGCAGCTTAGGTCCCCATCAATTCAAACCCCAGTATGATGCCATACTTCACAGTCAGACTTGGCAGGATAATGTGAACTCAGACTTCTTTTGGCAAAGTAAATAGTACAATCCTGCCTAACTACAGAAATCTGTGAATGTTAAGGCTGACAAACGTTTTAACAACCTCCTTTTTTTATTCGCAAGCTTGCATCAGTTTTAGGGTTCCCAGGGGATGTCATCCATATAATCAGATCAACATGGCCGAATGTGTCTATACTAAGTCTCGTCCATGTTGAATGGAATTTGTCTGGTCTTTTCTTGGGTAGTTTAGTCTCATGTCTGGCAGCTTTTGTAGCCATGAGTGCTGAGTATGTGAGCCTGTCTACAGACGAGGAGGGATGAGATAGAAATAACGAAGACTGGCTGACATCTGGCAGCGTTATCTGCTACATCTCAAGTGATCAAAGCTTGATGAAATACTCGTTTCTGTCTGAGTCTTCTTTCTGGGAGACGCCTTGGGGTAAGGCCACACCAATTTAATTTCTTGGTTCACAGATTCGCTCCCTCCTTTTTTTTGGAAAAAAAAGAAAAATTACCACTCAGCAAATTTTCACCATCAATGAAACCATTCGCCAACTTTCACTGAACTTTCAACAAAACTGACACTACTTTTGTAATTTTCAACAAACAGGTGCTGTTACTGTACAGTAATAGTGTTTTTGTACTTTTTTCAAGCTGAAAACTTTTTTTTCTTTATGTTTGGGATTAGCCCTTACCTTTAACCAAACCATTTTACAATTTTTATTTTTATTTCGCCCTCTCGCTCCATATTTTTTATCAAAAAATCCGTGAACCAAGAAATTAAATTGGTGTGACCTTAGGCCTTGGTATATTAACTCGTTGGTTCTTGGGGTAAAAAGGATGCTGCTGACATGGATATACCGTTTCAGGGAGTGGATACACGGTTGGAACTGCCTAAGAAGGCCACTCAGAGGACCTGGTCAGTGTGGACAGGTGGTCACTTCAGACAGGATTCTCAATGCTTGAGTCAACGGGAAGAATTATGCAGTTAACTATAATGTATTCAGATTAAAGTTTTCCCTCCAGTTCTCTGTTTTCATTTTGGTCTCTATGGGCAGGATTCTGATAGTGTCAATGGGAAGACTATGTAAAGGGTCATCAAAAAAAATTAACACAATGGCCAGATGGCCCTTAGGCAGAGCTAGTTACATGTAAGTTTCCTCCCCTCCCAGTTTCATTTTCACCTCTCAACAAATGTTTGTTCCAAAGTATCCAAGACCCAAGGAAGTGCATTGCTATGGCCTAAAGGGTTTTTAAATGCTGTCTTTTGATATTCTGCCTGATCTATCAAAGCTCCGCATGAGTCTTTGAGCCGAGCCCAGGGACACGATGTGGCATGAATCCTTAAACACTGCTAATCCATCTGCACAAGTATTGACATGGGAACTAAAGGGTTTACAAGGAAAGGACACTGTCCAAGAAACAGTTGCAGGACAGTCATGGCCACAAGAACTGAGAAGACTGGAAACTAGCTGGATCGGGTTTAACAGAATAGAAAAGCCTTGTGAATATCAATTGAAATTTTATATTACTGTATATTAAGCAGACATAACTGCTATTCCTTTACAGCGTTTGTATTGATAAGTGTTCAAAGAAAAGGGTCACAAGCCGGGTTATCTTACAAGCTTTCAAGTTCAAAATAATTGACCAGTAAGTTTCTGACTGCTAAAAGCATCCACTCTAATGTTTTTAAAGAGACACTTTCCAAGCCATAACTCTATTTCTCCTGACAACACTGTTATCAACATTTACTGTTGTATAATTTATCCTGGCTTGGGCTGATAAAAGTTCTAAAGGATTGACTCAGAGATTCAGAAGAGAGTCTGAGGGGAAGTCTGTACCTCGGTACACACATCTTCAGTGAGAACTGAAATCAGTGTTCTCACCAGGAATTTTCAGCATAGGAGGCCTCTATGCTGTGATTTGGATCTCCAATGCTGTGATTTGGGCCCCTATGCTGTGTTTAAATCAACAAAGGGGAGTTTTCTGTAGTTTTGTAGCAAAGGTAAAATAAGATTGGCCATACTTCCCTACATTTGCCCCTCAAAATGCAGGAAATAGTGTTTCAGGGGATTAAAGATCAACAATTTCAGGAGGGGGATTCCTGCCAGACCCCTTACAATGCTCACACATGCATCGCTTACCACATGGCTTTGCTGCACTAAGATGCTGTGCAGAAAATCCTGGTGAGAACCAGGGTCTAGCCAGCGTCCGTTTTTCCGTCAATTGACGGAAATATGCTGCGTCTGACGGAAAAATTTTAAAAGCAATCCGTCAACTTTGACTGGCAAAAATCCTTCTTGGAAGCTACAGGCGACTTGGGGATGCTGTCCACAGCTGTAAAAGCCACACACTGTTTGTTTTGCTATTGTTATGATTGTTGACAATGTGCGTCGGTGGTCTTTCGCATACGATAATCTCATTAAAACCCGTTTTTCAAGGTCTCGATGGCAACGTTTACTACTTTGTAGTGTCATAGGGAAAATGAATTTTCAGGTTTTCACAACGATTGGAATTGGCTGACGGAAAAAAAAATTTCGAGCTGGCTAGAGCCCTGGTGAGAACACTGGCAATTAGATTCTAGTTTTCCTCGCAGCCCTCTCTTTTCATTATGTCCTTCTAAAATTTAACAGAGAACTAAGAAACAGTTTGGCATAACCTTAGCTGGGATGTCTCTAGCTTTCAGCAGTTGTCTCTACAGCCCAATCCTTCTTGTTAAAAAATCTAGCAAGAATGCTAGTCTCGACTTTTCCCAGTTAATGGAAGTCTGAGGTACAGTAACTATCCATTCCGCACCAGGGACAGAATCTGCTGACACGGCAGAAATGTCACCATGACCTCCTTATAGCATGTCTTATCCTTCTCTCATGGATCACTGGTGCCCTTCTGAACCTAAGGCCACACCAATTCAATTTCTTGGTTCACGGATTCGCTCGCTCCTATTTTTTGGGAAAAAAAATAAAAATAAAAATTACCACTCAGCAAATTTTCACCATTAATGAAGCCATTCACCAACTTTCTGGAGTAGCAAACTGGCCTTTATATTATAAGCTTCTTAAAGTGTGGGTACAGGTGCTGTTACTGTACAATAATAGTGTTTTGTACTTTTTTAAAGCTGAAAACTTTTTTTCTTTATGTTTTGGTTTATTTGTTACCTTTACCCAACCATTTTACAATTTTTATTTTTATTTTTATTTCGCCCTCTCGCTCCATATTTTTTATGAAAAAATCCGTGAACCAAGAAATTAAATTGGTGTGGCCTAAAGAAGCATTTTGGAAGTCTTTAAGTGTGTGTTTCTAACTTTTGTACATTAACCTTTCCCAGTAAATGGAAGGCAGCCAGCTGAGTTACAGTTCCCATCCATTCAGCACCAGGGACAGGACCTACACAAACCTGCTGACACAGCAGAAATGTTATCATGACCACCTTACACCATGTCTTATCCTTCTCTAATGGGGAAGGATAGGACATGGCCTCAAGAAACACTCAGTGCTGAAGTATCCAAACATTTACAGCTTTTATTATTTGTGGATAGAAGGCAGCCAGAGTCAGGACCTTCAGAAACCTGCCGACACGGCAGAAATGTCATCATGACCTCCTTATACCATGTCTTATCCTCCCCTCATGGATCATGGGTGGCCTGCTGACCCCAAGAAACACTCAGTGCTGAAGTCTCTACACAGTTACAGTGTTTACGATTCCATGGAAGGCTGCCAGCTTAACTGCAGTAAGCATTTATTCAGCACCAGGGACATGACCTACACAAACCTGCTGACACGGCAGAAATGTCATCATGACCAGCTTACAGCATCTCTCACCCTCCCCTCATGGATCACGGGTGCTCTACTGACCCCATACACACTCAATGCTGAAGTCTCCACACAGTTACAGTTTTTACGATTCCATGGAAGGCAGCCAACTTAACCGCGGTAACCATATATTTAGAACCAGGGACAAGCTCTTAAAAAGCTGCTGACACGTCATAAATGTCGTCAGGACCTCCTTACACCATGTCTTTCCTGACCTTCATGGATCACCTTTGCCCCCACTGACCTTAAGAAACACTCAGAGTGCGTGTTGGTGCTGTTAAGGAGGCAGGAAATGGCCTCTGCTCAGTCGTATTGATGACCGACCGTGTCAGAAAGCTATTCCTGCCATCTAAGGATACCTGTACTGTCTGACTGGGACATGAAAAGTAGTAAATCAATGCATGATATTGCGTAGATAACGTCAAAGTTTGTCTGATATTTCCTCTGCCAAATCTCTGACTAATCAAGCACATCGCCCTTGACTTTCCTGGATCTCAAGTGACGTCAAAGGAGAAATGAATCATGAACATAACTATTGACTGCTACATGTGTGGCTATCAGCCGTTTGAAATACTGATAGGATTTTACCAAGGTCAGTATTGACCGAAGGAGGCCACATATACATCAGTCGTTTGAAGTACTTCATAGTGGCCTGAATATACCATATTTGGAAGCAGTCCATTCCCTGACCATGATGTACTGCCAGAGGTCTGTACCTAGGGAGCCTCTATCTGCAGTCTGCGTAAATGACTCAGTAAGGAACTTGGACAGCAGCACCAGAGAGACATTCATTCAACACAACTTTCATTTGATTGTTCTCAGATTAAAAACAAAACAAAAGAAAAATTCAGAACTAGAAAAGAATTCTGCCTTCATCAGTCATCACTTGATCATAACCTTGTCATCAGTAGGCAGCTTCCTGAAGCACTGTGTATGTATGTGACATCTACTAAAAGATTCACTTCCAGCGGTGCCAGTGTCTTGCTGGGAACTCTTAGCTTATAATGCACAAATTCTGTCTTTACCTGTTTTTAATGTACAAGTATTTCATTCTATTTAACATATGTTCATTTTTGTGCTGTATAATGTATATGTTTGTGGTCAGAGTATCAGCCTACTACCTAGTGTCCACAATGTACTGTACTTGTTGCCTCCTGAACAAAGTTCAAGTTCATTCAGCAGTGGGGCAGACCATGATATTCTGGCATCCACAGATACGGCGGAGACAAAGTGCTCCCATCCTGTATCCAGCCGTTCCCCGCCTTCCTAATGGTGCAAACACACACTTAAAGATGCTCACCGTGCTTCTTAGGGTTCAGAGGGGCACCACTGATCCATGAGGGGCAGGTAAGACGGTGTCATGATGGCGTTTTTGCAGTGTAAGCAGGCTTGTGAAGGTAATGGTCCTGTCCCTGGTGCTGAATAAGTGGGTACTAGTTAAGCTGGCAACCTTCCATGGAACTGTAAAAACTGTAACTGTGTGGAGACTTCAGCACTGAGTGTTTCTTGAGGTCCACAGGGTACACGTGACCAATTATCGCACAAACTCAAACAAAGACACAGTTTGGCAGAAAAAAAGGAAAAAGTTTAATCAACTTTTTCGGAGAAAAACACAGCACTAATACTACTTAAACAACTATAATAAAATTCTTAACCTTCAATAACATTTGGCGGAGAAAGGGGTGGCGGCGGGTGAAAGGGGAGAGCCTGCCCAGTAAACCTCGAGTGACGTCACTCTTACGTGTTCCGGGTCAAAGGGCAAACGGGCCGCACAAAGACAGATACAGTTTGCGATCAATTGATAAAAATTGCAAAATTTCTCACATGAGGGGAGGATAAGACATGCTTTGAGGAAGTCTTGATGACATTTCTGCAGTGTCAGCAGGTTTGTGTAGGTCCTGTCCCTGGTGCTGAATAAAAAGTTATCCTGGCTAATCTAGCTGCCTTCCATGCACTGGTAAATCGTTTGGAGACTTCAGCACTATCAGTATCAGGGGGTTCGGAGGGCACCAGTGATCCATGCTGTAAGAAATCAGGATGACATTTCTGCAGTGTCAGCAGATTCCTGTTTATGGTGCTGTATAAATGGTTACTATGATGAGCTGGCTGACTTCCATGGAATCGTAAAAACTGTAACTGTGTAGAGACTTCAGGACTGAGTGTTTCTTGAGGTCAGCAGGCCACCCATGATCCATGAGGGGAGGATAAGACATGGTGTAAGCTGGTCATGATGACATTTCTGCTGTGTCAGCAGGTTTGTGGAGGTCCTGACTCTGGTGCTGAATGGATGGTGACTGTGGTTAAGCTAGCTGCCTTCCATGGACTCGTATAAACTGTAAACTATAGTTCACTAGGTTTCTATCCTGCCAGCTGTTTTCATCTTGCTAAAGATGAACTCCTGATGTCTCAGAACCAGAGAAATGGTCTGGTGTGGCCCCGGTGATAATTGTTTCCTTTTCACTATCCAAGACCTTCGGCGACACAGACATTTTACAAACCATTTACATGGGAGGTGTCCAATAGCCAGATGGCTAGGCTAAAGGACAGGAGATGAAGAGGTCATAGGTGTGATTCTCTGCTTGATGTCATTTAGAGAGGCACTTAACAGACTTTCCTCACTCCACCCAGGTGTAAAAAAGGGGTACCTGGCTTTGGTTGGGGAGGAAGAAGGTGGTGGAAGTTCAGGAATGGGTTCCGCCCTCCGAAACCCTGCCCTAGACAGAGTGGATTAGTGAACCATTTCCTGTATAGCTCAAAAAGGTCCCATACTCATAACCTTTAATACAATAATGTCAGGGCAGAGACTCTCTAGTTAAAGGGAAAGGTAAAAGGAGTCCCATAGCCTTTTTAAGGCCCTAAGAGCAGTGGGTTACCGTACACTGTGTCTGAAGCATGGTACTTGAAGGCTGAGCCCTTCCCTCTCCTTCCATGGCCTTTTACTTTCCAACCAAACTCAGGCACCCATTTTTACACCTGGGTGGAGTGAGGAACGCTGTGTGAAGTGAAGTTTCCCAAGGGCACATGCCACGAGGTCAGTAGCATGACTATCTAGCCAGAAAGGTCTTACTTCTATCAGTAATGAGGATATGTCTGTGGTCACGATACCAGCCTGCTGCCTATAGTGCCCACAATGTATTGTCTTGTCACAATCTGAAGACAGTTAAAGTTAGTTAAAGTAATGAGGACATTCCCACTGACCGTCCGACACGTTCGGTGACTTCCGCACGGACACCGTCATGGCGCCGATTGCCAGGAAGAACAGCTGGAGTCTGACGAGCGACGTTCCCGGCGTGAGCCGTACCGTCCGCCAGATGATCTTTAGCATGTCCATGTATGTGCTCTCCGCCGTGGCCGCGCTCCCGAGACTCGCAAACTTCTGCACGAGTTTCGCCCCGTCCGCGCTCGTGGCCGTCTTAGGTAGCTCGGAGCGGATGTTGGTGAAGGTTTTCTGGGCGTCGTCCGTGTCCTCGAAGTCTGTAGCAGCAAAAACCCTGTCCAGAAGCTTGGCAGACTCCTCTGGAGGGTGAGAGAGGAAACAAACGTGGTGTGAGAACATTTGGTTCATCTTTTAGATCTGTATATGTGCAGCAGATCTGCACACTACAGAGAGAGGGAACAGACATGGTGTGAGAACATTTGGTTCAATAGTCCACGCCAATTCTATTTCTGGTGATGTTGAGAATATAGGTTGAGATGTTTTTGTTCTACTAACAATAATGTTTGCCTAATGGTTAATCATTAAAGGACAATGTGCAGTCAAATACAAAACTTCACAGAAACCAGGACAGACAGGAGGCTATAATGGTTACACATGTGTGTGGTGAAAGTATTTAATGTCAGTTTCACAAGGAAAGCCAGCTTGGACTGTTACTTTGAGTTTGTGTGCCAATGTTTGATGGGCCCCCTTGGAAATCAACTATGCACTGTTGTAGGGGCTACCCATCTGTTTCAAGATGAAATAAATAAATAAATAAATAAAATGTGGATGTTATGGTCGTGGTACACTTGGACAGTCCAGAGCCTTGACAGTAGTAACATGTAACTGGTACAAAGGTTACATCAGCAACAATACATGTCTAGAATACTGTACTAGTAATTCATTTTGTCTTCTTGGTACCAAACTTTCAAGGTCTGAGGAGGTTAAACTTGTTCTTGGAACTAATGTTCACAGTGGCAGCAGGTGCAGGTAAAAAAAGTTGACAAATTATTTGTTATCGGTAATGATAACAGACAACACCGTGAAAACCATGAACATAAAAGTGTGGTTAAAAAAGTAGGAGTTACATTAGCATAACATATTCAATGGTAGATTATATCAAAGCTGAGCTGTTCTTTCAATAGTGTTTGTCTTTATTGATCATATCATAAAAGGACAACGTGCAGCCAAGTAAAAAACTGAACACAGCACAGGTGGTTCCAGACATATATAAGAAATGCTGAAAATATCCCATGTCAGTTTCATGTGAATACACGTAGTAAGAGACCAGACATATCTGGGACACCAGCCAAAACTTGGGAGTAACAACATCATTCGCTGCCCCCTTGTCTTAGTGTTCCACCAAAAGATTTACAGTTTCAATGCTCCAGAACATTCATCAAGTCTGGGACTGAACGGCTCTCCTGACTTCAACTGATGAAGTCTTGTAGATGGATGTTTCTTTATGATTAGCAAAACTCAGGCATTCCATATCTGATCATATTTATCAACCGCCCCCCCCCCCCCCCAATCCCTGCATTATACAGTAGAGGTCAAGCATCCACTACATGTTTTACAGGTATTGATGTTATTCATTTGATCAAAAGAGGACAATATGCAGCAACTTCACTGAAACCAGGACAGACATACTAAAATACTCCATGTCAGTATCATAGTTAAGTCTCAGTCTAGACAAGCATGCATGTCTGGGACAGCAGCCAAAACTTGATGACATTAAACAACATCATTAGCCCAGAACTTATCGTCTTACATAACGGACAAGAACCCCTGGAGTAATAATGTACGTGAGAAGTATCCTAAAATTATTTCAACAATTAGTGGTATTTTAACATTTCAGAACTCAAAATGCCAAGCTGCAACCTGCTTTTTGCAGAAAAAATGTCATTCTTACAGAAAAAACATTGGCAAGTTTGCAAGATGAAGAAATACAGGAACAAGTGCATGAACAAGACAAACAGAAACTGTGCGATGAAATGTGTGCACGGCATCTAATTTACATCTTGTGGTAAGATTGTCTCCTGACGCTGCTGTAATACATGCTGTAATGCACCTGTTACTACAGTATCCAAGTTTAACTTAGATCTGGGTTTGCAGAGGCCCATGTACTGAACCAACCTCCACTCTGAGATTGTCTCCCAATGGCAATGCTGCAGGCATGTTTAGTTGGGATAGACGCTATGATGTTGGGATAGACGCTATGATGTTGGGATAGACGCTATGATGTTGGGATAGACGCTATGATGTTGGGATAGACGCTATGATGTTGGGATAGACGCTATGATGTTGGGATAGACGCTATGATGTTGGGATAGACGCTATGATGTTGGGATAGACGCTATGATGTTGGGATAGACGCTATGATGTTGGGATAGACGCTATGATGTTGGGATAGACGCTATGATGTTGGGATAGACGCTATGATGTTGGGATAGACGCTATGATGTTGGGATAGACGCTGTGATGTTGGGATAGACGCTGTGATGTTGGGATAGACGCTGTGATGTTGGGATAGACGCTGTGATGTTGGGATAGACGCTATGATGTTGGGATAGACGCTATGATGTTGGGATAGACGCTATGATGTTGGGATAGACGCTGTGATGTTGGGATAGACGCTGTGATGTTGGGATAGACGCTGTGATGTTGGGATAGACGCTGTGATGTTGGGATAGACGCTATGATGTTGGGATAGACGCTATGATGTTGGGATAGACGCTATGATGTTGGGATAGACGCTGTGATGTTGGGATAGACGCTGTGATGTTGGGATAGACGCTGTGATGTTGGGATAGACGCTATGATGTTGGGATAGACGCTATGATGTTGGGATAGACGCTATGATGTTGGGATAGACGCTGTGATGTTGGGATAGACGCTGTGATGTTGGGATAGACGCTATGATGTTGCCACGGCGTGAGCAATATTACCTGTTGGCTGCTGTCCCAGATAACGTCTGCCCCTTGTCTAAGTGCTCCATCATAAAATTTACAGTTTCAATGCTCCAGAACATTTTTCATCAAGTCCAGGACTCCTGGCTTCTAAATGAACAGATGTAGTCTTGTAGCTGGATGTTCTTTAATGATTAGCTAAAGCCCAGGCATTCCATGGTGTTTTTCAACCGTTGCCCCCGCATTGTTAATTTTTAATCACACCTTTTAAGCTTAATTGTTTGATATTCATAATTAAATTTCATCCACCAGTATGGTTTTATGAAGTCTGACATGAATTCAGCCGACTGGCTGCTATTTTATTGTTAGACTTTTTGGAAATATGATATTTTCTCAATAAACCATCTATTACTCCTGGATGCAGGCCACTTGTGACGAGGAGACCTTATCGAGTAACAAGTTATATCCAGTAACAATATTATACAGTAGCCAGGTCAAGCATCCACTACATGGTTAACAGTTGTTGGTCAATACTCCATATCAATCTAGACTGTCCATAAAACAAAGAAATAACTAGGCACGGCCTAACCACACCAAGTCCCAGAAGTAATATCCCAGTAATCCCCAGTTATCTGTAATTTCCCTGTTTAGATGCGAGCCTGGCTCAGGGCGGATTACAGCACTAATCCCTGTGTACAGACTTGCTATGCAGCCTGACGACTGGCAGATCTAGAGACAGGCAGTACATCTCTGTTCTGTTGTGGGGAGGATTGAGAGCTGATAGAGACGTGGCCGTCCATCTACAAATGTATATTGCATTGCATTGCACAGACAGCATATCAGGGCTTGCTCCAGTGACCCAAAGTGGGACTGGGATTTCTCATGTTTGCTTTGAAAGAACAGATGAAGTGGTACATGTATGTGATTGACTTGAGTGATGTAGAGATATGTCCATCCATGTACTGTAAAGTCGTTGTTATGTGGGATCGCATGGCGTAATCGCAGCAGCACTTTCGGCTCAGGCCTAAGAGGTCCTGGGTTCAAAACATGCCGTGTCACCGATCTTGTGCCCTTGGGAAAGGCACTTTACACAACTTTCCTCACCTCACACAGGTGAAAAACTGAGCTTTGGCTAGGGCATTACATAGAGGTCCCAGGGGTATTGCAGTAATGTGTGTTAGTTCAAGATCTTTTGGATGGGTTTGTTTGTATTTTCTTGTTTCCAATTTTCTCCAGCCCCTCGAGTAAATGTTACCTTGCATATATTTCCTGGCCTTCCATAGACTCTAATTTCAAGCCGCTTCCTTTCAGCAAATTTACATGCTGTCTTCCCAACGTTGTGGTTCCATTTCAAGTCTTTCTGACTGATCTTCCCTCAGCAGATCTGCCTTCCAATCAGTCCACCTCACCAGATTTCCAAGGCTGTTTGTGGATCTACCAGCCGGGTGGAAATGATACCCTTTGATATTGCAAGATGAAAGGTCCAAGAATAGACAGCTAATTTGTGCCTCTGTCTGCCAGACGCCTTCTCAACCAGATTGAGAGACAGATCAGATATGAAGATGCAGCTACGAAGGCCACACGATGTGATTTCCTGTTTGTCGTTAGGCCACACCAATTTAATTTCTTGGTTCACGGATTCGCTCGCTCCTATTTTTTTGGAAAAAAAAAATAAAAATAAAAATCACCACTCAGCAAATTTTCCCTATTAATGAAAACATTCACCAACTTTCTGGTATAGCAAATTGACCTTTATATTATAAGCTCCTTAAAGTGTGGGTATTATTGTTGAAGTTATATTTGTCATTCATGAAGAATGGGACAAACATAAAAACTGACACTACTTTTGTAATTTTCAACGAACAGGTGCTGTAACTGTACAGTAATAATGTTTTTGTTCTTTTTTCAAGCTGAAAACTTTTTATTCTTTATGTTTTGGATTAGCTCTTACCTTTACCCCAACCATTTTACAATTTTTATTTTTATTTTTATTTCGCCCTCTCGCTCCATATTTTTTATGAAAAAATCCGTGAACCAAGAAATTAAATTGGTGTGGCCTCATCGTTGCAGAGGTTCATCAGTCACGTGTGCATACAGTAACAACAATTTTCCTCAATCAATGACTGTTTTGTAAAGGTACAGTATACGTACATACCTCCCAAAGTTTCCATGTCTACCAGTACATCTTGGTCATGGGGAATGACCTAGTCTCAATTCTCACGTTGTAACTGTTTGTCGTTAATCTTTTAAACCTTGTCCTGCTGATAATTTGGCCAAATTAACCCCCATAATGCCGTAATTAAGCTGGTTAATCAAACAAATCACTAAAACTTGACCTATTCGGTGCTACTGCTGCAGATCTACTTCCCAAACAAATGCGGTTTGCTGCGGTATGCCACATTTAACGTTAAGTGAGAAATGCACCAAACCCTAAAGATACTGGACCACCATACATGTAACAGGCATTATATCTATAAAATGTAAGATTCATATACTATAGCCGGAAAGACCTCATTATTTTTCCCTTAGGCCCTAATGTATGTCCCGACGGCCCCAGGTTAGCGTTAGGTGGTGTCAGAACATGGAATTAGGACTGTCCGAACTTCACATCCTTGTAATACTTAGGCAGTGCCATAAATTCAAGTTTGTAAGATTTTAAAGAATTTCAGCCAGGCTACAACTTTTTGATCATAGTCTTTTAAAAGGTACGTCACAAACAAATGCGTGTGGTGAATGTGCCCCTGCCCTAAAGCCAAGCTCAGGAACTGCCAACTCATTTCCAGCTGACATTAGGCTCTTTCCTTACACGAAAAGGTCAACTGCAAAAAAAAATACATTTCGGGCTCCATATCCGGATAGTGAGTGATTTGTAAGGCCGTGAAGAGCTTCCTTATAACCGGAGGCCAGCGGCAGTAAACTGTTATGGTCCCAACCCTGGGGTACATATATAATATCACGGCTAAACTGATTTCGTTACACGGATGACATCCTCTGGGAACCCGAAAACTGATGCGAGTATGCGAAAAAAAGTTGGCAAAAAGGCATTAATGCAATGTTAACTTGAAACTTATTAACTTCAAGTATTGCTACAAAGTTTGAACATTTCCATGACACTTTAAATTTTAAAAATATGCCGTATACTAGATGGAAAACTGATGCGAGTATGCGAAAAAAAGTTGGCCAAAAAAATCTATTGACTAAGCTGTCAATGTTAATGTGTTAATAAAGAATTAAATTAAATAAGATTATATAAGTGGTGGGGAGGGTTGAACAAAATGACTGAACACAAAGAGCCCAGTTTGCTCAACAACATATTCTGTATTTTTGTTCCTTAGTGTCCTTTTCTTTGAATTTTGGAAGAATTTGCAGGGGGCTTGAAACACATTTTCAACTCTCTTTTTTACACATGAGAAAAATTAATTGCATCAAAACATTCTTGTGTGCTGTTATATACTTTTTTTCTCTTTTGAAAACGGACAAAAATTGATGCGCACTCAGATGTCATCCAACTCATCCAGTCAGTGTGCCCTTTATAAGCACTACCGGAGGCTGGTACCATATAATAGCAGGTACAAATACAGCGCACTTCCCCAGCTTTGTTGTCATTATAGTGCACTTATACTTGACACATCCCCCAACGTTAGCGACAGCAGGGGAATATGAAAGGTAAAAGACTTGTGTACTTTGCATAACCAGGGTTTCCCTTGAACCAAGCCTTAGCCACTTCTCACATCCTGGCAGGCAGTCAAACCCAGCGAGCTATCAGGAAACTGAGCGCAGTCGGAAAAAAGTTGACACCTGCGGGTATCAGAGCTATATATATATATGTATGTCATATCATAGTATATACTCATTGATTTTGGAGGAATAGGTGTACATAACCTCAACATTTACTGCACAGGAAAAAAATTGGATGCACAACATAAAATAAACTAAATTTTATAATATAGAATAAAAGATAATATAGAATTTCAGAATCAAGCTATGAAGATAGCGCAGTAAGATTTAGAATAAAATTCAGTTTATTTTATTTTGATTTGCAATATTGATTCGCAGATATAATGCAATGTTAACTTGAAACTTATTAACTTCAAGTATTGCTACAAGGTTTGAACATTTCCATGACACTTTAAATGTTAAGAATATGCCGTATACTAGATGGTACCTTGAACTATACTAGATGCACCCACAGTAAAAAATTAGGTGCACAGCTCTAATTTTGTGTACACAAAAATGCAGTCACACAGTTTTTCCCACCTTGTATATATAACGTTATAGTATTATCATTTTTATTACCAGTAATGCTTTATCCTGTGACCTTCTCCGCCTCCCAACTACATTGTATCACAGCTCCAGTCTTCCCCATGTAGGGATGTGTAGAGAGGAGGAATATCACAATTTTCACAGCCGTGTGATAAAAAAGATCCGTTCACCCACCGAGAGGCTTCGCTTTGCTTCTAGCCCTGGATGTTTATAATGTGTAATTACGAATCGAATCAGGAAGACATACATGTAACCACACTCCTCTAGAGCAAAGAATATGCCAATTTTGTAGTTTAGGGAAAGTAGAAGATGAAGTACATTTTACTATGGATTGTCCTTTGTATGATAGCGATAGGAACATTTTATTTGACTATGTGTTAAGTAAATATCCCCACTTTAGACACTTGAACAGTAAAGAGAAATTTATATTCCTGACAGCTTTTGATAAACCAACTCTAACCAACCATACAGCTAGCTACATTTGTGCAATTACCAAGAAGCGAGAGGAAGTCGAATGTCATAGAATAGATTAGACGCACATCTGCATAATATAGATGTGTATGATTGTTTCCATTGTTACATATATGTGATTCTTACCGTGTGACCTGTACTTAGCCCAGTGGGGCAAAAATGTGCAATAAAGGTCTTCATTCACATTCACATTCACATTAAACTCGTGGAGGGGTCATGGAACAGATCTTTTCCACACATCTTTTATGTATATTTATTCATCAACAAATCTTTTGGGTCATTTGAGTAATCATACTACAAAACTTATTAAGAAGGCCTGCGGGCTCACACATTAGTTCTAAGCAATAGTTACTTGCAAAAGGAGCATCACAGGAAATTAAAATACTAATGGCAGTATCTATCTTTTTGTTTATTGAAAACGAGCAGAAAACCCCTTTGGTGTAGTATATCAAAGAGGCATATTACACTTTAAGTTTCTGTTGAGTGGTCAGAAATGCACTTGACTGACAGTTATGACTTACTGTCTAACATATACTATTACTGCATTTCCGAAAGACAATAGCCAAACAATTTCCGCTCTTGACAAGTCCACGGCCGTGGTCCCAACCTTGCACGCTTACGTGTAACGCTAACACTAAATTCTGTGGCCCTACCTAGCACTCTGACGTTCTTCACAAGTCCACAACACGCCTGTAACACTAAGGTCTGCAGTAAGGCCCTACCTAACACGCTGCCGCGGCCCTTCCTCCCCGGTGATTTCGGCGGGTACTCCTCCGATGTCTGCCTGGCCGTGCACAGATGAAGACAGGACGCCATCCTCAGCTTCCGAAGGACCTTCCTCATCCGTAGGGCGAGTCAGAATCGCGCCGCGCAGACACGAACCTACGTTCCTCTTCTCTCACCGCCGCTCCGCAAGCTGGGATGATGCTCGTAACTATGGCGACGGGCGGCCGGTACTGATGCTGGTCAATACCGAACTGTGCTTCAAAGTTACAGCCGCGTGTTATATTACTGGTTTGTAAAGTAACGGTACTAGTTTTATGGAGGGAGGGGGGCAAAAATAGGGTTCAGTCCTGCGTGTCGGCGGGCCATAGGCCGGGAGGAACGTGCCAGACATGTCGGATTTGGGAAGGACACGTCAGATTTGGGAGTGATGACGCGTCATACGTACCTTGTACGTCAGGATGAGCCATGATGGAGAAATGCGGCGCTGTCACGTCATCACTGATGGCTGCGGAAATATCGTCCCGGATCGATCAGCTGTTGACACCCCCCCTCAGGAGGTCACAGGGATGGGCCACTTCCTCACGGGGGTGTGGTGGGAATAATTTTGCTATAAGGGGGTGAAGTCTGCCATCTCTAATTGCCTTACTTTGTGGGCTTGTAGAAATTAAAGTGCTTTTATGTCAAACAGCAGTTTCTGTATATAAATTCAAAATATTCATGTTCATCTATTTCACTATTTTCGATGTAATCTGAAGGCTTACGTTTTAACAAACTTGGAATGAAATAATGACAAAAAAAGAAATATGTTAAATTATATCCTCAATTTTGTTTAGTTTCTCAGTGTACACTACAGGAAAATTATAAAACCTTTCAGACGATGTAAACTACACCAAAAAAAAAAGACAATTTTCTCCTGGTGTCCACAAAACATAACTTTAATCAATCTGTCAATAGCTGTTGCCATAGCAACCATACATCATATCAGACATATCATATAGAACATTGATGTAGTAGGATTAAATTTTAATCTAATTTGAGAGTCATTCTAAATCTAACAACTACTCATATCTTTACACACAAAATGTAAGATAATTTTATAACATTAACAAACCGCACTAACTTCTTTAGATTTGGCATCTCAAATTAACAAAAGCTGCCTCAATGTATCAACTAAAATATCAGACGTCTGCACCTCAGCAAGACTTTTCAAAAATCCTGAGCAGCAGTATCCACTATAACATTACTCATTTTACCATTTTGGAAGCAGTTGAAAATGGCCAATCCAGGTGAATAATTTGCAAGGAGCTGGCCAACCAGAAAAGGGCAAACTGGCTCCTTTTGCAAATTACTCCCCTGTTCAGCCAGTTTGTTTACTTCCGAAAATAATTTCATCAGGTTGGTAGATCATAGGAGTTTTCTTTTACACAACCATTTTTTCTCACCTGCTGACTTTTCTATGTCTCTCAGACACCTTCCTCAGAGCTTCTAACTGGAGTTCTGCTTCTCGCCGCTATATGTAGCCGATGTAGGTGGCACTTTCGCGGCGAGAACACTATCTCAAACATGGCTGAAAACGAAATGTCAGCAGGGAGAAAAAACTGGTTGTGTAAAAGAAAACTCTTATTTCCAGTTTGTTTACTGTTTATTTTCTTTACTCTCCAAGGAGTAGTAGTCAGCCTCCCTCTGAAAACATGTGGCAACTCCGAGAGGCCAAAGCAGCCTTTTGCCGCATGATTGCACTAAAGACTGGTTTCTGCATCTCTGCACTCCTACCTAGAGCTATATCATTGACTTAGTGTTTTTCACCAACATCACTAAAGTTATTACTGGAGTTTTTAGAAAACATGCATGCAGCAAATAAACAATAAAATAGCAAATAAATGATAAATACAAAACTTTAAAGTAAAAATTAAAAAGACAAAAATAATACTGATATTAGCCCATAGATGATGAGCTGGAGATAGTTTATACACAAGAAAAGCTTTGCAACAAGTTCATACCACAATGGCAAACACTGATGTTACCAGCACTGACATCGTTATGATAAATACAAAGTACATAAGTACTAAGTTAAATGTAAAGTGATAAAGCATTAAATAAAACATTGCCAAAACAAATTATTACCATAGAAATTAGCTACAGATACTTTAGACAATTCAAGCACAGATACATGTAATAATTGAGTCATACTGTATGACTCAATTATAATGTCCATGTTCATATATAAGAATGAGAAGCTAAAACGATTGATATTCTACACTAGCCTACTGGACATGACGGTGATGATAGATTATATATATAACAAACACAATCTAAATAATCTAATCTGTATTTAACAATTAAAAGCCATAATGATCATAAGACATTTCTATTTGAAAAATATTGAGAAGTCAATCAACAACCATCATCAATTTTAATTCTAACAATTTCTGATGCAAATCACAATGATTTTGACTGGTGTAAACATCTTTTTGAAAGAGGGGTTTGGCGGACATGTCAACAAAATGAGACAGTTATTCAAATGCATTTTTGGACCACTCAGTCTTCCATTTTCTGCTAAAACAGCACAAAAAAGGAACTTTTTGTGTCGGTGGTGAGAAGTATGAAATGTGTCATATACAATAATCAGATGGAGAACATTGAAGACAGCATGATTTTCCAATTGTCAGAAAAACTAATAATTGTAATAATATTCTCACTTTAGTCAGTTAGTCTTTAGGTCCATATCAACAACAAATACATACATACAAACTAACTAACAAGAGTTAGAACAGCGGGGTACCACATGCATCGGGAACATGCTTTTGTTGTATTATGTATTTTCCTATCCATTATTATAATGCTAAGTTATCAAACATCTTAGTAGTTAAAAGACTTTTTTCATTGTTGCATCAGAAGACAAATTACAGAAAAACTTCATATTTTAATCTGGCATAAGCTCTTAAATATGGACCGGTACAAGATTTTGAGGAACATGCATGACTTGGTTATCACCCATTCTGAACAAATTTAAGAAAACAGACTGTCTTAAAGCTACAGATTCTAGCACTGGAAGACAGACTTTGGAAAAGCTCCGACAGCAACACAGCTGGAACATGTACACGGGGATCATCGGGGTAGTATTTCTCATCAATTTTCACCTTCTTCGCCTGTGAAGACTGTCCAGACAAAGTCAGGGTGTGCATTTTTACTGAGTTTACTCAAAGACCAAGCAGCTGCGAAATGTTTACATTTTCCACCTGATGTCTACTTGGAGTTCAGCTAGCAGTGGTCATCGCACCACACTCTTGTCTCTAACGTGTTGTGTAAGCATGAGCACACCTGCGCAGAGCCCGTCGTAGATGTCGGGAAGGTGCCCCACCACTGTCCAGGTGTTCGCCTCCATGTCGTACCCTTGGATCTCACTACTGAACTTCCACGTGTTCCAGTTGATCCCGCCCAGGATGTAGATCTTGTCGCGGAACACCGCGATCCCTGCGCCGGTCTGCGGAGATAAAACCGGCGCGAGAAACCGCCAAGAGTCGTCCTCTCGGCTATACCGCTCCATGGTGGCCACCGCGCACCCGCCGATCACGTAGATGTCGCCCCCCACGGAGCACATGTTGTGTCCCGAGCGCGCGTCGTGCATCGGTTTCAGCCGCTCGCAGCCCTGTTCCGGGTCGTACCGCACCATGTAGTCATGGTAATGACCTTCGACCCGCCCGCCGGAGATGTAGACCTCGTTTTCGCAGACGCATGCCGCGTGGCCGTACACTTCGACCTCGAGAGGCTTCACCTTCGCCCACCGGTTCAGCTCCGGGCTGTACTGCTCCACTGATGACAGGATGTCGGGCCCGAGCTTTCCCGCGATGGCGTACAGGTGACCTCGGCAGGCCACGAGCTGGAAGTAGTACCGTGCCTCCTGCATGGGCGCGATCGGGACCCACGTGTCGAACCGGGGGTCGTAACGGAAACCTGCGGGGAAGACAGGGTTAAGACTTGCCTTTAATGTTATTTTTGGTATAATTTGAATTTAGACGCCCCCAAAATAGGCAATCTTGTAGTTTTACTATCCAAAATATGTAACTGCAAAAGTAGAAAGGCCACCCATGTTAGCTTTCATTCGTTTCTAAATCATATTAACATCATGCCCGAAAATCTTATTTTGACATTTTGTGTATTTTGATGCATTTCATATCCTTCTTTTTGCTCCCGAAAGCTGCCCGGCTGGGCAGCCGATTAGAAATGTGACCTAAGCGTAAACAACAACAACAACATACAAACCCGAGGAGAGGTGTGTCCCAGGGAGCGTCCCCCCCACCACGTACAGGTAGTTATCCATGACGGCCGCACAGTGGTACTTGCGGGGCGGGCTCGGCATCGGGCGGAGGTTCTTCCAGCGTACTGAACTCGACACCACGCTGCCATCGCAGAACATGAGCTCCCGGCTGATCGCCTGGTCCGTCTCTCCACCAATCACGATCACTGCGTCCTCCGTGGCTCGAACCTGTACATGTAAGTAGAAGGATAAATGCATTTTTTACCTTTGGCAAAAGTCATGCTCCCCTGGGGATTTTTGTGGAACTGCAGTAGAAAATCTGGTTTAGGAATCTCGTGTTTTGGACTATGGTCACAATTTTGGGTTGGTAGATTCTGGGTAGCTCTTATTGTTGGGAAGAAATGACATAACGTACAAGTTTAGGCCCTCTAGTTAAGATTATAATTATACATTTATGGATTTAACACGATTTCAATCATGTCATCTGTATCTCCGTTGCATTTCTGCTGACCCTGACCCTGTTCCCTCAATGAAGACTGCCTACCAGGATGGTTTAAGCTTCTCATGAATAAACAAAGGCTTAAAGAAACAAACAAACAAACAAACAAACAGACCTGTGTCTGTGGAGACTGTAGCGAGTTCTGCTTGTACGGGAAAGCTTTGTATGTGAAGGACTCGACCAGCAGGGCGTGGCACTTCGGGTCCATCATCATAAAACCCACCTAGAGAGAAAAAGGACAATAATTATGATGATTTTATATCGATGAGGGACAGACATCCAGGTACTCAGATACACAGTACAAAAGTTTATACTCAAGCAACTGGATACGTTTTGTAAACAATCAAGTTTCTGACAGACACAACAAAAAAATCACTGACCAATTCTATGTGGCAATCACAATTGGTACTTTTGATCCAATGGTAATCATTACTGGTTTCAACACAAATGACACATAATCATTTGTGATAAAACCTAAGCTTGTGTTAAGGTTATTTTATAGTACGACTGTACTGTTTTGCAAGATGGCCCCCCTAGGATGTTAAAGTTAAATCTACTAGTAATAGATAAGGAAACAAAGTCCACCTCCATGATATTGCATTCAGACATAGTCTGTAACATATAACTTTTGAAAGAAGGCAGGGCCCTCTTGAGAAACAACCTTTCGAAACTTTAAGCTTAATGAGAACTGAGTAGTTCATAAATCTAATAAACAAGGAAAACAAAGTCCACCTCTTGCACATTCTCCATGATATCCCTGTCAGACATCAGCGGGAACCGCACACACTGCATCACTGTGCACGCGTCCGCCACCCGAGCATCGCGGTCCGCATCGATCCACTTCAGCGCAAACCTGATGATGATGAATGGTTTATTGTGCAACAGAGAATCTCTCACAGCCCCTAGGCTGAATTGTAGACCCCATTACAATAAAATGGTGTCATGACAGTCAGTCGTTCCTATTATCAATATGCTAAAAAAATATCACAATTTTATAGTGTTATAGTTTAAAACAATTATAATGTGATCTGAATCTAGCATTTTGTCATTCGAAATGATAAATCCATATGCTGCCTAACCCTAGGCCTGCGTCAGGGATCCCAGCAGCAGTATAATCAAACAAAGGATAAGGAAGGAAGGATCATTAACCATATTAATAAATCCATAATATCAAACCTGAACACCTCCAGCTCGCTCGCTCGTATCGAATTCCTCTCCAAGTAACCAATCAGCTCCCTCTGCGTCAGGCTCTCGAACTTCTCCGTCTCGGCGAACGCGTGAAAGTTCTCGACGATAAAGTCGTCTGCGAACTCCTTCAGTTCCGTGACTCCGTAACTCTGCGCGGCGTGAGTGATCTCCAGACAGTTGTCCACGGTGATGGAGTCCTTGTAGTACGTACAGCACAGCTCCAGTACTGTGGGGATCTGTAAATAAGCCGCCACGTTGATGATGTCAGCGATGTTCTGCGGGCTGAGTCCGATCTGCCCGCTGTAGATGAAGTCTATGCAGGCTTCCAGCGCCGACGCCTTCATGCCGTGTAACACGATCTCTCGCTCTTTACTCTCCTTTAGACTCCCCGTCAGCATGGCGCGGAAGTAGTCGCTACAAGCCGCGAGAACGGCCCGGTGCGCCACGAACTTCTGCTTACATGATATCAGGAGGATGTCGCACAATTGGTTGTTGCGCCGTAACGCGTTCAGTCCCTTGAGAATCTTCCTGCTGTGCTCCCCTGAATCGTGGTCCAGCTTAGCGCTCTCCGAACCTCCCTCCACGATGAAGTCGTAGCAAGCCTGCACGATCGGCGGGATCTGCAGACAGCTGGCAACACCGAGAACTTGTTTGACGTTGTCATCGTTGACGTCCGTTTTCGTGGCGTACAGGATGTCCAGTAAACACCGCACACCTTCCACCGTCACACCCTCCAGCTCCACCTTGTCCTGTTTGCCATCAGTTATTGCACTGGTCAGCAGCGCCTTCGCACAGGTACCGGAAAGAGAGAAAAAATACAGATTATAAGTCAAATTATAACGTTACCATAGTGAACACCTCACAACACTAAGTGTCCTAAAACATGTGCAGGTACCCCATGTGTTCAGGTCTAGATCTGCACACAAACAAGGTACTGGCTCAGGTTCAGGTTCAGGAAGAAAGCAGGCCGCAGCTCCGCCACCAGGTTGAAGTCACAAACAAACAAACAAACAAACAAAAGTTTCCTCACCTTGAAATAGTCGCTGCATGATGCAAGCAGAGCCCGATGTAGACTAAAAGAACTAGACTCTGACACCACAAACAAACAAACAAACAAAGTTTCCTCACCTTCAGGTAGTCGCTGCATGATGCGAGCAGGGCTCGATGCAGACTGAAAGAGCTGGACTCTGACACCAGAGTGAAGTCACAAACAAACAAACAAACAAACAAACAAACAAAGTTTCCTCACCTTCAGGTAGTCGCTGCATGATGCGAGCAGGGCCCTATGCAGACTGAAAGAGCTGGACTCTGACACCAGAGTGAAGTCACAGAGCACGTCCTCCTCCCGGAGACTGTTCAGGCCTCGGAGCAGGAACTCCGGATGTTTGTCGGAGAGAAACTCCTCCAGCTCCTCCAACTCCACATCCTCCTGCTCAGGAGTCACTCCATCAGTATCCATGGCAACAGGGCATCACTTCCTGTGCAAAAAAAGACATTGGGAAGTCACTCTACCAGTATCCATGGTGATGGAACATCACTGTCAGACTTCCATTATATAAAAACATACAACATGGCTTGAAATTCCTTTCTGGAAGTATGTGACATCTGCCAACATAATTCTGCCTTGTCAAGCATGCATTAGTATATCCACCACCCAAAAAGGATGCATCTGAGGAGCTTGACAGTGCAATGCACTCCCGTATGTGATAATCTACATGTCCGATGGTGCTGCACAAGAGAGCTCTCAAAGTCAAACACATTTTTTTTCAAAGTGGCAGAATTATATAACCCGGCGGAAAAATGACAAAATTGTGAATGGGGGGCTAAACATGACCTAAAAGTTAAGGTGCACATTAAAGAATTTGGGTTCCATCTAAAACAAATGACACTGAAATCTACCTGATCTTTAACATTACTTTGAATTACCACAAAGGCTTTCCACCTTACAGATGATAACTAGATTCTATATATAACCTGAACCACAAACATTGCACTGTCATAGCTGAGGCTATTGCTAAGGTATGCCAGAGCCATAACACTATGACTTCTGTTTAGTATAGTATTAGGAAGTACCTACCAGTACTGTACTGACTGGAGGGAATTACTTGGATGTGCCACTCCTTCTACATTGTACAACATTAACTATTACTTAGATTCCCTACAGAGATCTAGAAGCCACGACCCTAAGCTTGTAGTGTTTGAGGAATGCCAACCATCGGAGCGCTCCAGGAATGCCTGTCCCTCATGCCAGTCATTCGGCCTGTTAACCTACAGGGTAGAGATCAAAGGTCAGGGCAGGGCAGGGATGTATACAGAACAATCAACAGCTTTTATAGGAGCACATCTCGCAGTGACGTCGGAGGGGCATAATGCCAAGACCCTAGAGGTCCTTGTGTCCTTGGAAAAGGCATTTTACAGGTTCTTGTCTAGATCTGGCAAGAGACGTCCCTCAAAAAGGATGTTAAATGGAATTACTGTGTTTGAGGACAGCCACACCTCAAGCATGTTCAAGAACTCACCACAATTATCAAAAAGAGTAAGGGTACTTCCCGGTGTGAGTGGATCAATAACCATGATATATTCGGCCTAAATGGGGAACGGAATTTCCTAAACAGCCTTGGTAACCCCTGCTTCCCCTATCAACTCAATGAAGTCCAAATTGCCTAAGCATGATGTTTTTGACTAGGAAAAGAAATGATGATGCTACAATGACATGAACAAGCTGCTCTTTATCACAATAATGGCAACAACAGGCCGGCTCTTGTTAAACTTATTCACTCACTGAAACTGACACGAAGGCACAAACATTTCATTTATGACTCATGCTGAAATTCAAGTTCAGTAATAATCAATTCAAGTCTAAGAAACAAGAAGAAGACTTGGTCCTAGTGGGACACATGTGATTCAGAGCATTTTACCCACAGGCTACATGCAAATGTCAAACTTCCCGTAAATGTCTCCCCAATGTTCCCCTCCATCCATCATCACTTACTGCTCCCTCCAGGCTCTGTCTGTATCCAACCCTGTCTGTAAATATCTCAGACATTTCCCGATCAATTCAGATGGAACTACAAGGAGTTCACCCTGCCTCAGGACAACAGTCTTCAGATATAAGCTCACACAGTTTGATCTGCACCTACAAAAACAGTTTCTTCTTGTACACCGCCCGTCTGTGGAACACCATACCCACCGAAGTCACAGAGTCCGCCACCGTCAGAATCTTCAAGGCCAAATGCAGAAACCACCTTTCACCTGGTCACTAACTACGAGTAAAATACTAAACCGTTCAAACCGTTCCATATTTCTTCTCTCTTTCTAGATTATTGCTATTTATTAATATTGATATTGATGATGATAATGATGTAATATTATACGATGTATTGCTAATATGTATATATTGACAGTTTTCGCTGTAGGATTATTTGTATTATGTTGTTTGTATAAGTGGCAGCCGCTACCAGCCCTACCGCTGCCTGGCTGCCACCTGTAATGCAAATGTTGCATCCCCAATGAATAAATAAATAAATAGATCTGTGCGGTTCTCAGATTTGACAACAATATTGCTGAACTGGAAGATCAACACAAGGACAGACATTAAAGGTTCACAAAGTTTCAGGTACGAAATATGGGTAGATTTGAGCTTTTTCTCAGTTACTTATGTACATTGGCTGTAATGCAGTTCATTTAACTTGGCTTTCTTCAAAGAGGAATTGCACAGTTTAACGGCATGAGTATAAAGGGGCTACAGAAGCACTCTGGCTTGTGATGAACGACACCAGTAACATCTGCAGACATCAGGGACTCCAAAGGAACAGCTTGTCAAACTGTCAGGGCGGCAGATCAGACAGGCAGATTCCCATGATGATCCTGGCTGTACATTTCAGGTGTGGAGGATGTTTAATTTCCTGAGTGTGAATGATGCAGCAATATCAACATGCTAACAGAACCTATCTCTCTGGGAAGTCAAGATGGCATAAAAATGATACTCACTCAGTCTTCATGACTTAACATTCTCCAAAGAGATATTCAATCAAAGACTACTTTTGGCTTAATTTGGCAAAAGGGCCAAGGACCTTACAGAAAACTGCTTCTTAATGACAAAGAATCAGCAGATAAGACAGGCAGATTCAGATGATAATTTTGGCTGTACATTAATATTACATGAATGATGTTGAATGTCAACATGCTAACAGAACTTATCTCTCTGGTAACTCACGATGGCATGAAAAATGGTGCTGTCTTCATAACTTTCCATTCACCAAAGAGTTTTTTATCATATTCTTTTGACTGAATTCGGCAAACTGGCCAAGGACCTTAAAGAAAACTGCTTCTTAATGACAAAAATCAGCAAATCAGACAGTCTGGCAGATTCCTGATGATAGTTTTGGCTATACATTTCCTACATGTGAGTGAAGTTAAATGTCAACATGCCAACAGAACCCATATCTATGGGAAGTCAAAATGGCATGAAAAATGATGCTGTCTTCTCCAAAGAGGTTTTCCATCAAGACTACGTACTTTTGGCTCAATTTGGCAGACACAAAGACCATTAAGTAAACTGCCTCTTAATGATGAATCATCAGACCAGACAGGCGGATTCCTGATGATAATTTTGGCCATACATTTCCTGTGTGAATGATGTTCATACATCTCCTGTGTGAATGATGTTGAAAGTCACCATGGCAACAGAAGCCATTTCTCTGGGAAGCCATCTGAACTTGAGCGATGATGCTGCCTGCAGCTGTATGTAAGACTGTATTCAAACAATCTCCGCAGCAGTTTTTCATCACTGACATGTAATATGTATACTAGTAGTGATTCACAGGTACATACTTTTATCCTGAAGTTTGCCAAAAGGCATAAAGATTCAAACTATTACAGGACTACATGACGGATGTATGGATGGACCAATATTGTAAGTTGTATAAAGAAAGAAATAGAGATGTGCATCAAACCAGCTTTGCCCTCTGACATCAGTGACAAGCCAGTCTTCTACTGGCTGTGACAGGAAAGACAGATGATACATACAGTACAGTCAAACCTGTCTATAGCGGCCACTCAAGGGACCGGACAAATTTGGCCATTATAGACAGGTGGCCTCTGTATAGAGGTGGCAACTTGTAGATAAAATACCCAAGGGACCGACAAAAAGTGGCCACTATGGACAGGTGGCCCCTCTGTAGAGGTGGCCCCTAATACAGGTTTGACTGTATCTAATATATTATGCAGGTTCATCCCACTGGAAAAGGTTCCCTGGTGGGCCTTTTGACACTGCTGTCTAGCAAAATGTACATAAGTGGACAGAGTCTGAGGGGAAAGTCTAGATCAGTACCTTATTGGTACACACTGCTTCAGGGAATGAAGTCAGAATAAAATCAGATTCAATATTTCCTCCAAGCACTCAATTTCCATCCTGTTCTCCTGCTAAATATTTATCTTAGAATGTATGAGCACTAAACAGATAAGCTGGTGTAATCACACAGTACAGTGATACACTGGTTAACAGGAATTGCCATGATACATGAAACCCACACCAGCTATTTTAGGCTCTGTCATGTGGGGAGAGGGTAAGTCATGGTGGATACGGCGTTCTCCCAGAACATCCCGGACCTGATCCATTACAGACACATCCTCCTGGCTATATCATATGTCATAAGTCACCTTGTCAGTACTTGTACACGAACATGATCCATTAGCAGCATATCCTCTGGTCTCATAGTCACCTTGCCAGTACTCCTACTGGGTAACCCGGACTAAGTAACATATCCCCTGGTCATACATCTCATAGTCACATGTCACCTTGTCAGTACTTGTACTTGTACCCAAACCTCATCCATTACCAATATATCCTAACAACTTATCAGTACTCGTACCCGGACTAACATATCCCCTGGTCATACATCTCATAGTCATACGACACCTTGTCAGTACTAGTACTTGTACCCAAACCTGACCCATTACTAACATATCCTCTGGTTTTATCTCTAATATGTCGCCTTGTCAGTACTTGTGCCATAGCTGTGTACATTCAGCACAGCTGACATGTTCATGGAATTATTGTGGTGAAGATATTACAAGAGGAATTAGTGTACACAGGGATAAACAAGTCCACTAGCCCTATTGTCCAGGACAAGTGAAAATGCTGTTCGGGCAAGTGCATGTCCTACCCCATTTGTCCGATCGGGCAAGTAAGATTTTTCCATTGATTTTAGTGCAATTTTTATATACTTGTTACTTTTTACAGTCATGACATCAAGCAATTGTCTACAGAGAATTCCATTGCTGGAAGTGAAAATGCATATACTAGTAACAGTGACATTTGAATTTTGGGCAAGTGAAAACTTGGTTCGGGCAAGTACATTTTTTATGTGCTTGCCCGATAGGACAAGTGGATTTTAGAAAACTTGTTCAACCCTGGTACAAATTGAGTGAAAGTGTTGAACACCTTCAGAAAACAGCATTTAAATTCAGTTCAAATTTTGACTTGCATTTTCGATAAACCAATTATAGAACAAAAATTGAATCTTCTTTCTGGAGAATAAATCAATTAACAACAAAATACCCTGGAACTTTAACCCTGACCAACTGAGTGAGCTAAAATGTCAGCATAATTGGGAACTTCGGAAGAAAACTTACGATTTCTAAGAAACTGAAACAAGTCTTAAACAATATATAATACACACCACCAGTCTAATTACAATGGAAGGATGTTGTCATAAGTTGCCAACTGCTGTTATGGAGCAACATTCAACAACAGACAGAGGAATCAGCGTTAGCCAAAGTCAGTGGTCTGTATGACACCATGAGTATCACTGTTACACACTAGCTTGGTAAGCACACAGCACCAGTGACTGGTTATATCACACAGAACGACCCGTCACACCCACACCAATCAGATCCAACTCTGGAGTTGTGAGCACTGTTAGTGCAACTGGCAGTTGAAGTTTAGCTATCACATGAAGTGGCCCAGTACTACTAGCAGTACTAGTACAAGTATAGCCCTTTCGTGTAACCCACCAGCTTCACAGGCACGCAGCAGTGACTCAGGTCATATCACACAGAACGACCCGTCACATCCAAACCGGTCAGATCCAACCAGCTGAGGCCGGTCATGAGTACTCCACTGTCAGCTAGTCCAGTATACACTGTGGTACTGCACACAAAGATATGATACAACTGCAAGACATACACTGTGGTATAAACATTAAAAAATATTCGGAAACAGTTGAAAAGTTCCGAGAGCAACTCAATGTCATCTAAAGGACAGCTCACATTCAGGACAGCTAAATGATCATTTCCTTTTTTGGGGGAGGGGGTGGTTGGAGGGGGAGGGTTACTGTGTCTACTGCATTCTCGTTCTGCCATTGACAGCTGATGCAACCAAACTGAAGAGGCTGGCCTCGCTGGTATCCAGTTTTACATGCAGCTCCCAAGTCTCTTCTGTCCTCTCCCCTAGTAGAACTTCAACTCTCAGGTTAACCTTGTATTCATTAAATTTGTACTACTACATGTAGTAAGTTTTATACATGTACGTCCCGAGTCTCTTCTGTCCTCTCCCTTAATAGAAGAGGCCCTACTGTCTCCATTACAGGCCAGTCTGCGTTGCACCAGGATTCTCGTGTTACACAGCCGTGAGGAAATACGAGAACTGTCCCAGCATGCAGGATCCACAGACAAGCTCCAACAGCCTCTCAAACTATGCAGACGGGACACGTACCTCAAGATTACCCTCAAGTGTCTCCTACCAGCTTCTTGAGACAAGAGAAGATTCTGTGATCCCTACTCTATCTCTCCCCACAGACACGACTGCTTCTATAGTCTCTGGGGGGATGGCACAACTATGAGATCATTAGATTATTTTTAGCTTGACAATTACACATAACAACATTCCCCGTGAACTGGTCAGGGCCGGTCTGTGGTGGCTTGGCTCTGCAGTTGTCAGGGCAATGGATCCGGAGAAACAGGCCGACCGGAAGTCTATGTAGTTACTGTATGTACAATGTATTAAGGTACCTCGGTTGGCTAAATTGGCATTTTGACCTTCCACTGTTTTCTTATTAATGAATTAAGAAAGAATGGAGCCGTAACGAATGTTGATAGATGGGCATGAAAGAATTCTAAATCTGATTTTTTGGGGGCCAAATTGATGAAGTCATCATTTTTTATTGCCTCTGTTGTTATTTTTTTATTTACAAAATACAGCACTTTGGTACATACCACTGTAATGAAACTTCATTTTTCGTTGCATAATGATGAAAGCTACAAACCCCATGTTGCGCAAACTGATATCTACTGATGATCTGTAGTAATTAGAAAATGTTTGTTTTCGTCTAATTAAAAAAAATTAATTCTTAATAACTACAGATCGTTAGTAGATATCAGTTTGCGCAACATGGGGTTTGTAGCTTTCATCATTATGCAACGAAAAACGAAGTTTCATTACAGTGGTATGTACCAAAGTGCTGTATTTTGTCATAGAAAAAAATAATATCTGAGGCAATAAAAATGATGACGTCATCAATTTGGCCCCAAAAAAATCAGATTCTTTCTTAATTCATTGATAAGAAAACAGTGGAAGGTCAAAATGCCAATTTAGCCAACCGAGATACCTTAAAACTAACAAAAGTTGCTCGATGTATATATTGGAATGTAATATATTGTAGGAGCTACTTGTAGCTCTTATAATCACTGTATTATGTCTTTCTGTCAGTCAATTATTATAAGATAAGTCAAGAATGGCTACTATGGATGGATTGGTTTCATACTTGGTATGTTGGTAGGGTGTAACGAAAACTGGAAATGGTTAGATTTTGTTACAGACTATGCACAATGTATAAAACCTAACAAAACTAGCTCAATGTATACAGTATAGTATACTGTAGAAACTACTTGTAGTTCCAATTTCATTACTGTATTTATTATCACTATATCTATGCTACATGCGCTTCCAATTTGCCTTTGGGTATGTAACCATACAACATTTCAATAGAAATATTATCATATTCAGTAACATTCATCTGATTCTTTAGCTAAATTCTTGACCTGTTTTCGAGCAAACGCAAGGAGCAAAATGTCAGGAAGTCAAACACAAACAAGAAGGAATGTGGCCGGTGTGAGCCAGTCTTGGTCAAACCACCGTGATGATGTTGTCAAGGCAACATAAAAGTGCCACTCCCCAAGTGAAGAGAACTCATGTTCTGATTTTATATAACGTCTATTTCTTATCCAAAATTTGGCCATACACACAAGCAGAACATCAAGATTAGTGGAACGGAAACCAGGAGGAATTCTGAGTGAAACAGCAGAGGACACTAACAAGTTGGTACGCTGTTATCACCCTGGTGTCCTGCTATGCCTGTGTGACTTACTTGTTAGTTTAACTACTGGGCTGTCATAGTCATACGCTGGTATGCCTGGCGCCGAGATGTCAAACATGACTGTCAGATTCTTCACGTCACACACGGTACAAAACAGTGTTACTTTTCAAAGCCGTTTACCGGTTATGTGGAATAAACAAGGGTAATATATATGGTAGCTTCCATCCATTTCTAGAAGCATCTACCACTGAATGGTGTATGACACAGTGATTTGCGAGGAATGTCACTTTCGCCAGATCAGCTAGCGCTCAAGGAGCCAATAAATCACGATTGCTCCTCGTAACCCTCTTTAAATTTTAAGTCTTCAGAAAACGTTTTGACGACCATCTGTCACCATCATGGGTACAAAATCAAACAAATACTATCGGTGCTATGTAAACTTAACATAGTCAGTGCAATCTGAACTTAACCTTTTTTATTGTGACATACATTGTAATTACTTGACATTGGGAGTGTTGTTTCATTTTGTACTGATGAAGGCGACAGATGGTTGTCAAAACGTTAACTGAAGAATTAAAGAAGGTTGTGTATTAAACGAAGAAGTCTTAAAGTTTGATCAATCGTACATGTATGTTGAGGAAATCCGAATCCTGATTGCATCACCCAGAATTCCTCCCAGGCTTAACTACAGCTACTGTCTGAGTCAACGTTTCCGGGAAACCAAACATATCAGTTTCACTCAACAGCAGTTTGTTTGGAGTAGATAGAATGATGTACAGTTGTGTGATCGGGCATCTATTTGAGCCTCAGTGCTAGGTGGGTATTGACATTGAATAACACAGAGCATATTATGTTATCACTGCCACAAAGGCACTCATGCTACATCAATCCTGACTGTACTAACAGTGCCACCTAGCACTACTGATGGGTACTACACTTATAAGGTTTGCTACTTGAGTCCTGCAGATCTCTACAGTAACTGCAATTGAATAAAATGGTGCATTTTATCAGCCACCAAGACACTGATCCTGAATAAATCCTGTTCTAACAGTGCCCCCTTGCACTACTCATGGGTACTACAGTTAAAAGGCTTGATATCTATACATTAGAAGCCACTTAATTGCACGGCCTATTTGCCAGTGAATTTCGTGCAATTACCTGGATGGTGCAATGATGCGAAGTTATCTAGCTGGACCACACTGTTTGGGGATTTTAGGATTCCGTGCAATTAACAGAAGTGTGCGTTTATACGGTGTGCAATTAACTGGCTTCTACTGTATTTTGAACCTTACAGCTCTCTATACTGCAATATTGAATAGCATGGTTCACTTGTAGTGGCCACCAAGGCACTGAACCTGAGTACAATCCTGTACTAAGAGTGCCCCCTAGCACCAGTGATGGGTACTACAGATGGACATAGTTACATTTTCATGCATAGATTGACCAGTTCTTGTCACAACTCTGACAGGAAAACTGATATTTAGACCGTCTTCACATTCCATATAGACTTTCAATGACAATAACTATACTTCATCATTGCCTCATCTCTAGTTCTTCATCTCATGATGATAAAAAAAGCCAATTGTTTACAGAAGCATCCACAATATACCAGAATTCTCGCTTATTCACAATTTACCAGTAATATACTGATGACAGAACAATTCGACTACCAAATCAAGGAACCTGCTTATCATAGAAAAAGTGGGTAAATTCATCTTCCACTGACACTAAGAGAGAAGTTAAATCAAACAGAAGTACATGGAGCTCCAACGCTTATTTTTGTATCTTAGTATAGCTAATAATGTCACAGTGACTGTACTTACTATAATTATTCCATATGACAAGTACACGTACTTGCAATTTGCCTAAGGGAAGTTATTTGCAAAGGAACAAATCCATTGATTGATAAATTCCAAACCAGAGTTGAGTGTAAGTCATGGTTTATTCTCAAACATTGACGTGTAAAGTTGATTTTGGCAGTTTTACAAAAATACATTTGAAATTGAGTATTTATCCGAATCTATACACGTTTTACACTACACATACACATACATGTACACTGATGCACAATGATTTGCACAAGGTGAGATTCACAACAATTGGAGAAATGAGAAGTCATGGTGACAACCAACATGAAATCTGTAACTCAAGATATGCAACAACACTTGTTAAACATGGGTGCCTAAAAACAACCTTTAACTTCAAGTACTAAGATGTCACCAAACTTTTGTAGTCAAGTTGTTCAACAAATGCAATTTCTTACGTGTTATTGTAAATAAACTGATGACATAAACATGCAGTAAAATGTTTGAAGGAAAAAGGTGTGACGGATGCTCATACATGTACAACGTACAAAAAGTCTATGAAAAAGTCACAACGAGTCCCATAGCCTATTTTAAGCCATATTAAGGGGCAATACTGTAATTCCTGATTTTTCAATGTACTGTTATGTTCACGGTTTTCACGGTGACGACTGTAACGTGAACTTATCATTACTGATAACAAATAAATCGTAGACTTTTTTCATGTGCACTTGCCTTGACAGTGAACATTTAGTTCCAAGAACAAGTTCAATTTTCTCAGACCATGAAAGTTTGGTACTGAGAAGACAAAGTGAATTACAGTATGTTGTTATCCACTGAGTCTTTTCTCGTTGACTTTTCCCCACAGACATCAAACTTAGAAACAATGTGAACAAACTTTTAGACTAACTTCTGTTGTTGTTGTTTTGTTACAGATAATAACTTCTGTTGTTGTTGTTGTTTTGTTACAGATAATAACTTCTGTTGTTGTTGTTGTTTTGTTACAGATAATAACTTCTGTTGTTGTTGTTGTTTTGTTACAGATAATAACTTCTGTTGTTGTTGTTGTTTTGTTACAGATATTACCTCTTACATACTGAGATAGAATTGCACAGTAGTAAACTTTTCAATTGAACCTTAGCTTTCAAATCTCTAAGATATTCACTACATGCATAATTTTATAAGATTGCTTGTGAGCCCCTCAACAAAAGAAAGAAAGCAGAAAACAGGACTTGAACTGACCTTTATAACTGATGGTCACTAATATAATGTGTCATTATAACAAAGTACAGCTGCAGTTATACAGTGGTGTAGGCTGAAATACTCCAAAAATGTTGTCACAACACTATGTCATACTTGTCTTTATCATGTGTACAAATTATAAGATATAGATTTTTAGGCACTTCACATTTACAAAATTAATACATTTTGTACAAAAAGCATCTTGCTCAGTCCTGAGCAACACACTAACGTCTTATCAGCTAGTAAGGTGTAAGTTCCACATATCATAATATTGTTCTCAAGGCATTTACTTGTGTAAACAATTCTAGAGTCTCTTCAACACTTTGGAAGGTGAGTTACGCTTTTTCAAGCCCTTCTTTGGAGAGAATAATGCACTTTTTTGTGTCAATGTTTGCAGTGTGTTGGGCATGGGATGATACTTTTCATTATACCTCCCACTGCAGACACAACAGCCCAACATAACAGTCAACACTAACTTCTTCTCTGAGCTTTCTCGTCATGTTTTCATGCCTGATGGCAGATGGGTGATCTAAAACCTCAAGGGACACTTGAGGCCGAAACACGACAATCCTGGTAAACTATTGAAGACATTTAAGACTATCCCAGGAGAACTTTCTTGAAGACGTGACTATTCCAGGAGAACTTTCTTGAAGACATGGCTATCCCAGGAGAACTTTCTTGAAGACGTGACTATCCCAGGAAAACTTTCTTGAAGACGTGACTATCCCAGGAAAACTTTCTTGAAGACGTGGCTATCCCAGGAGAACTTTCTTGATCTTGTCTGGCGGGACAGTTCCTTCCTCCTCGGACTCGGACTCGGAGCTGGAGACGGGTGTTGCTATGGTAACGGGACTGGGCGCGGTGCAGCGTGGCGAGCAGAGGTACTGCTGTAGCGGGAGCCGGTACTTCCCGCAGAAGTCCACAAACTTGATCTGTTTCACTCGGGCATCAAAGTAAACACCTGCGGGGGAGAGAAAAGGGAATAAGAGCGTTACTGTTTGTTTGTTTGTTTGTTTTTATTTTACTTATTCTAGGTTATACAATACTCCTGGATGTACAGGTGTCTACAAACAAGATCTGTTTCACTCCAGCATGGAAGTAAACACCTGGGGGGGAGAGAAAAGGGAAAAAGTACGTTACTGTTTTTTTTTTTTACTTATTCTAGGTTATATAATATTCCTGGATGTACAGGCGTCTACAAACAAGATCTGTTTCACTCCAGCATCGAAGTACACACCTGCGAGGGAGAAGAGAGGCAAATTGGGCGATACCGTAACTGTTGCACTTATTCTAGGTTACACATGACAAAATATTCAGAATTGAGAATTTCAGGTCCCTGTAAAAGTATCCCCAAGCTCAGGATCGCACAACAGCCATGTGGCTGGCCATGAGTCTTAGCAGGCTCTGCGGAGTGGAATGTTGTGGCCACCAGAGATTACCATGGTAACAGAGATTACCATGGTAACAGAGATTACCATAGTAAAGTCTCATTATCCAGGGTCAAGGAAAATTCACATGTCATGGCCTTGGCAATTGGATACATGGAGGTTCTGAGGGGTTTTGCAGTGCCTGTGTGGTGTACCAAGGCCCTATGAGGGTTTTTACAGTGCCTGTTTGGTGTACCAAGGCTCTGTGAGGGTTTTTACAGTGCCTGTTTGTTGTACCAAGGCTCTGTGAGGGTTTTTACAGTGCTTGTGTTGAGTGCCAAGGCTCTGTGAGGGTTTTTACAGTGCCTGTTTGGTGTACCAAGGCCCTATGAGGGTTTTTACAGTGCCTGTTTGGTGTACCAAGGCTCTGTGAGGGTTTTTACAGTGCCTGTTTGGTGTACCAAGGCCCTATGAGGGTTTTTACAGTGCCTGTTTGGTGTACCAAGGCTCTGTGAGGGTTTTTACAGTGCCTGTTTGTTGTACCAAGGCTCTGTGAGGGTTTTTACAGTGCTTGTGTTGAGTGCCAAGGCTCTGTGAGGGTTTTTACAGTGCCTGTTTGGTGTACCAAGGCCCTATGAGGGTTTTTACAGTGCCTGTTTGGTGTACCAAGGCTCTGTGAGGGTTTTTACAGTGCCTGTTTGGTGTACCAAGGCCCTATGAGGGTTTTTGCAGTGCCTGTTTGGTGTACCAAGGCTCTGGGAGGGTTTTTACAGTGCCTGTGTGGTGTACCAAGGCTCTGTGAGGGTTTTTACAGTGCCTGTGTAGTGCGCCAAGGTCTTTGTAGTCTGGGAGCTATGCATGCTTTCAGCCCCATGAGATTAATACAATGTCAGTGTGCATGGTTTCAATTTCTTATGGGACCTGGCAGGGGTTATATAACTTATAAGGTCATGGCCATGGGTTGTAACCAACACACTTGGAGATACATAAATGATACAAAAATAAATAGTCAATAGATAAATAGTCAATAGATATTTTTGAGATGGAGCTGGGATCTGATATCCAGAAAAAAATAATACAGACCTGAAACACTCATTAGTTTCTCCACAATGTCATATATCAACTAGTAACAACCCCAACGTAAACTGCACAGGTAAGCAAAAACACAGGAACACTCGAGTTCCTTTGCAACATGAAACATTTTGGTAAACATGCCTGGCTGTAGTACACGTAACAGTCTACTGTATGTGACAGAAGTTTGTACTAAATATGAAAAATTCAATTTTTAATCTGAAAAGTAGCAAGACTCAAACTGGGTAGCCAAATCAGGTTCATGGGTGGGTTTTCCAGACTTATTGTTCACTGAGATCTGTCAAAGTCACAGGTCTGTGTTTTATCTGAACTGTCAGAAGGAACCGTTTGAAAACTGCCAGAGTCACATTCAGGCTTCCCTCTGGAGTGTTCAAAGTGCAGGAAAGGGTCACTTTTACCAACAAACGATCAAAACATTTTATACATGATGAAAATTAAAAAAAAATGTCTGGATTTTTTGTTTATTTATTTCATCTTGAAACAGATGGGTAGCCCCTACAACAGGGATATCAGGGCAAAAGTCCTTCAATCCTTCAAAGTAGCTGGAAGGCCTGAACCATTGGACCGTTTGTACTTTTCGATGAGCTGCTAAGGCAAGGTTTTCAAAAATGCAAGTGATTGGAACATTTATAAATAGCTGTTCCTCAAATGCAAAGAATGTCTGGTAAACTTGCTAGAAGTCCCTCCAAGTCGAGGAAGATCGTTTGATTGACAGGATATTCCAGTCATCTCCAAAGCACATTCCTACAGCGCACTCTGTGGCCATGCAGTCACCACGCGCCTGTCATCTCTGCTCGTCTGTGTAAACTACCGACCCAAACACGGCCACTTCAGCCTGGTCATGCACGGATGGGCTGACAGGCCGTGAATATCTTTCAAACTCCAACTGTGAACTAAATTCAAACTTGAATGGTTTTATTGTGTCATTATTAGACTTTAATATCATCTCCTTATTTCATGTCTTGACTTAATACGTATTTAAGCACTGCACAAAAGTGAGATTTATGGATTGTAACAGACTGCAATGTTTAATCTGTATAATATGTCAACATGCCATTTCCTGTTGTCATGGACTTTAGAATAGACTATAGTAGTATTAGTGATTGCTTGTCATTGTTGACATACATTGTACCATGTACAAGTTCATAAAGTTCACTCATTACTTCCTGATTAAAAATTTTGTTGAAAAACATTCATAATCTATCTGCTCAACTCAGTCCACTCGGCCAGGGTTAGGGATAGGGTTAGGGTTAGGGTTGGGATCTTGGGTTGAGTGTTAGGCTAGCCTCTGTGGCAGTCTCTGGGTAGGTTCTCTTATGACCTCCTCTGCAAACTCCCTTTCCTGGCATAACAGAACCTAGCCAATGTTGACTGCCCCCCCCCCCAAAAAAAAACCCAGCTCGTTTGGAGACTGCTTAAGCCCCGTTTACAAATCAAGAATTCAGCTCGGCCGAGTTGTCAGCGAGCTCTAAATTACGAGGAGGCATGAACCTGATGCCTAAGAACAAATGGCAGAGTTTCTTCGTCGGCATCAGGGCCATACCTCCTCGTAAATTAGAGTTCGCTGACAACTCGGCCGAGCTAAATTCTTGATTTGTAAACGGGGCTTAAGGAGGCTGGTTATCCATGGACGCTTCCCGACTGCCCTGGATCTTGGCCTGAGCCCTGCTAGGCATGTAAATAGGTATGCCAGCTGGTGTTGCATCATCAGGAAACCCCTGAGTAACATGTTGTGATGGGAACTCAGACACTCTGCATGCCTGGTTGGTTGGTAAGGGCCCTTCAGCAGATCAGCAAGAAAAACTGCTGATTCGGATATTCCCAACATCTCATATAAATAAACAAAGGCTGGGAACTTTTCACTTTGCTCAAGGACTTTGTTGATCCCTAAAATCCTCATGGTTGGTTAAAGGCAAAATTTTATTTTTTTGTGAGAAACAAATTTTTCTTCTAAAATGTTGTCAAAATGTTTGTAACAGTAATACAAATAAAATTGAACACCTGACCTTTGGGTGAACTCTAGTGCAGAGAACATGTACATGTAGGCACGCAAAGTTCCCTGATGATGCAATACCAGCCCAACAAACTGGCGCAACAGTTTATCACATGCCAGCACAGCTCAGGCCACTGTTAGAAACAAGGGTGTTTACCGACCCAGCCCATAGCTAATGACAATAAAATGCCACACCAAATTTATTTTGTGATTCTCGAATAAAATGGACTTGCAGGTTCAAATTTTTTCTTTTTCAAAAGGTCTGGGGGGAAGATATACAGCTTAAATAACACAGATATGTGAGTGAACTCTGGTGGACACAACATGTACATGTTGATACAGGTCACCAGTGGAATACAGCTTGTCTGAACAACAAGTACTGTACCTTTTCTAGAACTGTTCCCGCTCTCAAAACAACATGTCATAGAAAAGGGAGGTGACTGTGATCGCCCTTAACAAGGGGTGTTTGCATTAGTTATGTACAGACTAAGTACAACTTGTCCATTTAGTGCGACATCTGACAGTTGTGTGAACTCTGGCAGTATGTACATGTACATGTAGATACGGGTCACCCACAGGTTACATGTCACAGAAAACACAGCTTGTCACAGAAAACACAGCATGTCTGAACAACAAGTACCTTTTCTAGAACTGTTCCCGCTCTCAAAACAACATGTCATAGAAAAGGGAGGTGACTGTGATCGCCCTTAACAAGGGGTGTTTGCATTAGTTATGTACAGACTAAGTACAAATTGTCCATTTAGTGCCACATCTGACAGTTGTATGAACTGTGGTATTGTGCGTGTACATGATGTAGATACAGGTCACCCACAGGTTACATCGTCACAGAAAACACAGCTTGTCTGAACAACAAGTACCTTTTCTAGAACTGTCCACAGTCAAAACACCATGTCATAGAAAAAGGGAGGTGACTGTGTCAGACTGAGTGTGATCTAACCCCTAACAGCGGTGTTTGCATTTAGTTCTACAGACTAAGTACAAATTGTCCATTTAGTGCAACATCTGACAGTTGGGTGAACTCTGGTGGTATGTACATGAGCATGTACAGGTTCAGGTCATCTGTGGGTTACATGTCACAGAAAACACAGCTTGTTTATACAACAAGTTCTGCTGCTCGGCCAAACCAACATGATTGTCAGGTGCATTGTTAGCTGTGCATTGAGGGTTGGGGCTGTTACTGAAGTGTTGTATTATACTAGAAAAAATGGCTTGTCGTTGTGTTTTTTCTTCATTTCACTGTGTCCTGAGACTGGCATGTTACTGAAATATTGTGGAGAACTTATTGTAATACATAAAAGTCTTACAATAACTGCATTTTCCCTTACCTCTAACCTGTTCAGGGTTAGGGATACAGTAGAAGCCAGTTAATTGCACAACAGATTAACGCACACTTCTGCCAACTGCACGGAATTCCAAAATCCCCAACCAGTGCGGCCTAGCTGGATAAATTCGCATGATTGCACCAGCCGGATAATTGCACAAAATTCACTGGTAAATAGGCCGTGCAAATAAGCGGCTTCTACTGTATTATGTAAATGTTGTAATGTTCTCTGACCTGTACATTTCAGATAGCTTGTGAAGCATTGCAATTACTGTGTTTTCCTTCTTAACTCATAACATTAAGGTTGGAGATAAAATGCTGAGCTGTTTCTTACCTGTACATTTGGGGTTGACAATGTTATGTAAATGTTGAGACATTTCCTTACCTGTACATTTAGGGTTGTTAATGTTGTGTAAAACGTTTTAATGTTTCCTTACCTGTACATTTGGGGTTGGGGCACTTTCTAGCGAGGCTCAGGTAGCAGTAAATGTTGAGTAAATGTTGAGTAAATGTTATGTAAATGTTGTATGTTTCCTTACCTGTACATTTAGGGTTGGGGCACTTCCTAGCGAGGCTCAGGTAGCGGTACAGGTTGGGTAAATGTTGAGTAAATGTTGAGTAAATGTTATGTAAATGTTGTATGTTTCCTTACCTGTACATTTAGGGTTGGGGCACTTCCTAGCGAGGCTCAGGTAGCGGGACAGGTTGGGTAAATGTTGAGTAAATGTTATGTAAATGTTATGTAAATGTTGTATGTTTCCTTACCTGTACATTTAGGGTTGGGGCACTTCCTAGCGAGGCTCAGGTAGCAGTAAATGTTGAGTAAATGTTATGTAAATGTTATGTAAATGTTGTATGTCTCCTTACCTGTACATTTAGGGTTGGGGCACTTCCTAGCGAGGCTCAGGTAGCAGTAAATGTTGAGTAAATGTTATGTAAATGTTATGTAAATGTTGTATGTTTCCTTACCTGTACATTTGGGGTTGGGGCACTTCCTAGCGAGGCTCAGGTAGCGGTACAGGTTGAGTAAATGTTGAGTAAATGTTATGTAAATGTTATGTAAATGTTGTATGTTTCCTTACCTGTACATTTGGGGTTGGGGCACTTCCTAGCGAGGCTCAGGTAGCGGTAAATGTTGAGTAAATGTTGAGTAAATGTTATGTAAATGTTATGTAAATGTTGTATGTTTCCTTACCTGTACATTTGGGGTTGGGGCACTTCCTAGCGAGGCTCAGGTAGCGGGACAGGTTGGGCAAATGTTTCCTTACCTGTACATTTGGGGTTGGGGCACTTCCTAGCCAGGCTCAGGTAGCGGGACAGGTTGGGTAAATGTTGGGTAAATGTATCCTTACCTGTACATTTAGGGTTGGGGCACTTCCTGGCGAGGCTCAGGTAGCGGGACAGGTTGGGTAAATGTTGGGTAAATGTTTCCTTACCTGTACATTTGGGGTTGGGGCACTTCCTAGCGAGGCTCAGGTAGCGGGACAGGTTGGGTAAATGTGTCCTTACCTGTACATTTACGGTTGGGGCACTTCCTAGCCAGGCTCAGGTAGCGGGACAGGTTGGGTAAATGTGTCCTTACCTGTACATTTGGGGTTGGGGCACTTCCTAGCCAGGCTCAGGTAGCGGGACAGGTTGGGTAAATGTGTCCTTACCTGTACATTTACGGTTGGGGCACTTCCTAGCGAGGCTCAGGTAGCGGGACAGGTTGGGTAAATGTTTCCTTACCTGTACATTTGGGGTTGGGGCACTTCCTAGCCAGGCTCAGGTAGCGGGACAGGTTGGGTAAATGTGTCCTTACCTGTACATTTAGGGTTGAGGCACTTTCTAGCGAGGCTCAGGTAGCGGGACAGGTTGGGTAAATGTTTCCTTACCTGTACATTTAGGGTTGGGGCACTTCCTAGCGAGGCTCAGGTAGCGGGACAGGTTGGGTAAATGTTTCCTTACCTGTACATTTAGGGTTGGGGCACTTCCTAGCCAGGCTCAGGTAGCGGGACAGGTTGGGTAAATGTTTCCTTACCTGTACATTTGGGGTTGGGGCACTTCCTAGCCAGGCTCAGGTAGCGGTACAGGTTGGGTAAATGTTTCCTTACCTGTACATTTAGGGTTGGGGCACTTTCTAGCCAGGCTCAGGTAGCAGGACAGGTTGGGTAAATGTTATGTAAATGTTGTATGTTTTCTTACCTGTACATTTGGGGTTGGGGCACTTCCTAGCGAGGCTCAGGTAGCGGTAAATGTTGAGTAAATGTTGAGTAAATGTTATGTAAATGTTGTATGTTTTCTTACCTGTACATTTGGGGTTGGGGCACTTCCTAGCGAGGCTCAGGTAGCGGGACAGGTTGGGCGGGACGTCCTCGTCTCCGTACGGGATCCCCGCGCTCCTCACCGCCCTCCCAGCAAGCTCCAGCAGGGTCGGTGGGTCGAAGGTCAGATCCCGCACAAAGTTCACGACCAGCGGGTTGCCGCGGAGACTGAGCTCGGTGAGGTTGCGGAGGGCGATGATCTCGCTGGGCAGGGCGGCGATGCGGTTGTCATGGAGACTGAGGGAGCGGAGGTTACGCAGACGGGCGAGCTGGGGAGGGATGGACTCCAGCCGGTTGTCACACAGGACCAGCGACTGTAGGGAGGACAGACAACCCACCTCCACGGGGAGGCTGGAGATCTGGTTCCCTCCCAGGTACAGCACCTCCAGTCTGGAATATAATAAAACATGGCAAAAGTTACAAACTAATAACGACAGGTACACACTCCCCACCTCTACAGGGAGGCTCGTTATCTGGTTACCTCCGAGGTACAGCACCTCAATTCTGGAATATCAAAAAACATTGCAAAAATTCAGCCTGCAATATAAAGAAAAACATTGCAAAAATTACACCCTAAACAACACGTACAGACTCTGCACCTCCACCAAGAGACTCTAGTCTAGATCTGAATTCCTGCCAGGTACATCAACTCAAGTCTGAAATATCAAAAACATTGCAAAATTTCAAAAGTAATAACTTAACGACAGGTATACACTCCTCACCTCCACAAGGAGGCTGGAGATCTGCCAGATACAGCACCTCGGGTGCATCTTACTTAGAATTATGACTCTTTAATGTTAAACATGTTATCATGAGACAAAGGCAACTTTATGATATCTAGTTTCCTCCCACTTCCAGGTACAGGTTCGGGTGCATCTTACAATTATGTTTATTTGTATTAACAGGAGACAAAGGCAACCTTACGTACATTTTGTATACCTCGAATCTGACAATATTTCTGACTTAGGGAGAAGCGCTGCCACAGTGAGCGTAGTTCAGTGCCTAAAAGTGGTCAATGGTCTTGCACTGAGCAAACTCGTTTACAAAAAAACAAAAAACAAAAAAACATCCACTCCTTGAAACTGTGTGCACAAGGTACGGACTTTCCCCTCAGAGTCTGATTCTGTTTAAATTTTAATCTTCAGGATGTCAAGTTTGGGGGAGGAAGACGTGTTATCATTGCGGACAGATGGAAGCATCTTCCTGTCTTTTGTAATGCTAAACATGAAAGAAAGGCAATTTCAAAACATATCCTTCATGCTTAAGGTAGTAATATTGTAAGATCTGACCATATTTCACCCCTAGTAGAACTGCGTGTACCATGGCATATATAGATAGAGTAACTCTGTTTTCATGTCAATCTGACAATCCCAGGGCCTGAGAACCATAATATCACACTGATGTGGCCTCAGCCTAGAATTACCACATTTGTATATACAACAGCAGACAGCTGATGATCTTGTTGTGAAAAGGGCTCAGGGACAGACAGAGCCAACACCCAAACATTTCTTTTAATCCATCACTGATGGTGATTTCTATTGGGCACATTACAAGTTTAGTTTTTGCCCACAAATTTAAGAGGCTCTGTCTGTAAAAACCAAGCATAGGGTGGCCAAACTCAAAAAATCAATTTTCCTTAAATTTTGTGTGGTGGTAGGGCCTTGGTCCAAACCTACAAAAATGGCAAAGTTTTAGATCTGCGGTCACCGGTTGCCATGGCAACGGCCATTTTTCAAAATGGCGGATTTTCACCAAGGGAAGGCCTTGGTCGCGTCCAAAATAGGCCTCCTTTGGACTCCTGTAGCCCCCACAAATTAACAGATATTTTATTGATTCTCGGATATGTTATTACCCATATTCTAATATAAAAAATGATATATAGTGATAATCAAAATGTTTTTGTACTGAGGTGCAGCAGATGTTTGAAAATGATGTGTTTTCGTGAATTTCCAAAATTGACAAAAATCCATTTTTTGACCATTTTTATTGACCATTAGCTCATTTACAGGCAAATCAATTTGCTTGATTTTTGGCACAGTTATAGTTTGAACCTTTGTATACATCATATATAAAAAAAAGTTTGGGCCTCTTACGTATCGGACCGTAGTGGCCCCGAGAGTAAACCAATATTTCCATTTCAAGAAAATCGTAACCATAGAATTATTCCTGGAAAAACAGTCATAGCTTACCAAAACTGAATCTCAGTTTCATTTTATGTAGCAGAGGAACTTACCTATCACTTATAAAAGCAGGGTTGTTCTAGATTTTTTTTATAATTGCCTTTAAAATGATTTTATTGAGTTTTTTTGGTCATTTTTAGGCCAAAAAAATGTATATTTTGGCCCCAGCACCCTGGTATTGCAACCAAATGACCTAAAATTTGGTATAGGAATGTCCTGGACATGTACACACATGGGTTGATAACTGGTTTGCCATATAATAGAACAAAATGCTGAATTTTGTGACTTTTTTTGCATTTCTGGCCCAAAAAGTACATTTTTGGCCCCTGTAGTACCCTGGTTTTACAACCAAATGACCTGAAATGCTCACATGGATTCAATAACACTTTTGGCATACTGTTCAACAAAATGCTAAATTTTGTCATTTTAGGTTTATTTTTTTCCCAAAAAAGTACATTTTTGGCTCCCCTACCCTAGTTTTGAATGACCTGGAATTCGGTATAGCAATGCCCTGAACATACATGTATGTGCACATGGATTCAATAACATGTTTTGCATACAGTACAACAAAATGCTTACTTTTGAAATGTTTGCCATTCTTTTTTCCAAAAATCATTTTTTTGCTCCTGTTCCCTGGTTTTCCAAGTAAATAACCGGTAAAATTTGGTATAGGAGCGCCTTGGAAATGGCTTTTATAAGCCGTTTTTGCATACAGTGCAACAAAACGCTTAATGTTGTAATTTTTGGTCATTGTTTTACCCAAAGTACATTTCTGGCTCCTTTTTGTAATTTTTGGCGCCAAAAGTACATTTTTGCCCCATTAAACCCTGGTTTTACAACTAAATGACCTGAAATTTGGTATAAAAATGCCCAGGACACATGAGCACATAGAGTCAATAATAATTTTGGCGTACTTTTTGGTCATTGTTTTACCCAAAGTACATTTCTGGCTCCTTTTTGTAATTTTTGGCGCCAAAAGTACATTTTTGCCCCATTAAACCCTGGTTTTACAACTAAATGACCTGAAATTTGGTATAAAAATGCCCAGGACACATGCGCACATAAAGTCAATAATAATTTTGGCGTACTGTGCAACAAAATGCTAAATTTTGGTTTGTTTTTTTTTACAAAAAAGAAGTATATTTTTGGTTCCTGTACCCTGGCTTTACAACTAAATGACCTGTATTCGGTATGGGAATGCCCTGGACATATGTGCTGATGTATCCAATAACACGTTTGGCATACAATACAACAAAATGCTTAATTTGTTATTTTGGGCCATGTTTTTTTTCTAAACAAAAAAGTACAATTTACAAAGATACGTCATCTTTTAACATCTGCTGCACCTCACTACAAAAAAATTCCGAGTATAACTTTATCACTTTTCTTATTACTAAATATGGGTAATAACTTATACGGGAATCAATAGAATATCTCTTACTTTGTGGGAGTTACAGGCGTCTAGGAGGTCATTTGCCTGTAATGCCTAACAGGGAACAGGAGCCAAAAATGTACTTTGGGTAAAACAATGACCAAAAATTACAACATTAAGCATTTTGTTTCACTGTATGCAAAAACGGGTTATAAAAGGTATTTCCAAGGCGCTCCTATACCAAATTTTTACCGGTTATTTACTTGAAAAAACAGGGAACAGGAGCAAAAATATGACTTTTTTGGTTTAAAAAATGGCAAAAATCTCAAAATTAAGCATTTTGTTGTACTGTATCCAAAACATGTTATTGAATCCATGTGCGCATATGTTCAGGGCATTGCTATACCGAATTCCAGGTCATTCAGTTGTAAAACCAGGGTAGGGGAGCCAAAAATGTACTTTTTGGGGAAAAAAATAAACCTTAAATCACAAAATTTAGCATTTTGTTGAACAGTATGCCAAAAGTGTTATTGAATCCATGTGTCCAGGGTATTCCTATACCAAATTTCATGTCATTTGGTAGTAAAACCAGGGTACAGGGGCCAAAATATACATTTTTTTGGTCTAAAAATGACCAAAAAAAGTCACAAAATGCCAAAAAAAGTCACAAAATTCAGCATTTTGTTCTATTATATGGCAAACCAGTTATCAACCCATGTGTGTACATGTCCAGGACATTCCTATACCAAATTTCAGGTCATTTGGTTGCAATACCAGGGTGCTGGGGCCAAAATATACATTTTTTTGGCCTAAAAATGACCAAAAAAACTCAATAAAATCATTTTAAAGGCAATTATAAAAAAAATCTAGAACAACCCTGCTTTTATAAGTGATAGGTAAGTTCCTCTGCTACATAAAATGAAACTGAGATTCATTTTTTGTAAGCTATGACTGTTTTTCCAGGAATAATTCTATGGTTACGATTTTCTTGAAATGGAAATATTGGTTTACTCTCGGGGCCACCACGGTCCGATACGTAAGAGGCCCAAACTTTTTTTTATATATGATGTATACAAAGGTTCAAACTATAACTGTGCCAAAAATCAAGCAAATTGATTTGCCTGTAAATGAGCTAATGGTCAATAAAAATGGTCAAAAAATGGATTTTTGTCAATTTTGGAAATTCACGAAAACACATCATTTTCAAACATCTGCTGCACCTCAGTACAAAAACATTTTGATTATCACTATATATCATTTTTTATATTAGAATATGGGTAATAACATAGCCGAGAATCAATAAAATATCTGTTAATTTGTGGGGGCTACAGGAGTCCAAAGGAGGCCTATTTTGGACGCGACCAAGGCCTTCCCTTGGTGAAAATCCGCCATTTTGAAAAATGGCCGTTGCCATGGCAACCGGTGACCGCAGATCTAAAACTTTGCCATTTTTGTAGGTTTGGACCAAGGCCCTACCACCACACAAAATTTAAGGAAAATCGATTTTTTGAGTTTGGCCAACTTTTTCTGATTTTGCTTGGTTTTTACAGACATCAGCTCTTAAGTTACTTTGCTGTGAGTACTACACTTGTTCCACTCTCTTTTGATTTTATTTTAACATGATACCCCCAGCACTGTGAATTGACAGTCATTGCAGTAACTAAAACCTCTCAACACTCACAGCCCATCTCCATTATCCTTATACATGTTCAGTGTTGTAATTTTTGCATTATTTAAGATCCCTTCTGTATGTATAAGTGATGGAAACCCTGTCGTGAAAAGGGTTCAGTCTAGTCTGTAGGGTAGATAACACTCCTCCATGCACCAAGGGCTGGGGCAGGATCATGGAATTTGGGTCAGCTGATCATTTTAATCCGCTCACACAGTCAGAGTCAACCCCGTGTAGGGACTTTACCAAGAGCCAGGTGATGCATTATAAGCTTTAGGCTACCACAATTTGATTTCTCAGTTTTCAGATTCCAGAAATAATGCTGAACTGGTACATGTAGACCAACAAGAGTGGGTGCTAACAAAAAAGTAGTTGTGTAGTGGTAGAGTCATACGGTGTATTACAGCACCATAAGTCGTCTTCTTCTTCTTTCATTTTGACTTGAGGCTACCAACTTCAACTTGCTAAAGACCTTTGTAGGCTATGTACTCATTTTTCACTTGAGTAAAGTGAGGAAAGTCGTGTAAAGTGCCTTCCCCAAGGGCACAAGATCGGTGACACGGCGGGGTTCGAACTCAGGACCTTCTGCGCCTGAGTCAAATGTGCTGCCGATTGCACCACGCGGTCCCACACCGCTGACTGAACAGTTGTGCAGACTAGAAGACAATAACTCTCATATTAAGATCACATTTCATCAGCAGGACCTTCAGATGACCGAGTCCCAGGGGAGTGTCTGTGTTCCATCATCCCCTCATTGATTTCAATCATCTCGAGTTTGAGCCCTTTTCACAAGAATTGTCATTGTTTTGTTTCCATGGCGACAGGCTGTCATAACACGACAACCCTGCACAAAATCGTACATTAGGCCACACCTACTTGATTAATTGGTGCTCGGAATTGACTGCTGCTATTTTTCCAAAGATAAAAATTCATTATATGTACATGTATATATATATATATACATATAAGTCTATATAAAGTCTATCAGTCCATGGTTCTGTGACAATCTGTCAGTCCCCTTCCTCAGGGCAATACTGATTCTGTTCCGACATTTCTGACATTTCCATCCAGAATCAGTCTACAACAGTATCAAACATTTACAGGGTTGTCTGTTCAACTTTCCGTTTCTGCTCTGTACTTCCTTGGTAACCCATGTCATCCTGCACAGCTGACACAGGGGTCAAGGTCACTGTTTTTATAATTACTGACTGGCTGAACGTTGTGTCCTTGGGAAAAGGTACTTAACATGCCTTTCCTCGCTCCACCCAACTTTACAAATAGGACTTTGGTTGGGGAATAAAAGGTACTAGAAGGAGAGGGATGGGCTCCACCTCCCCATTCTGTGCCCTGGACACAGTGGACCCACTGCCTCCACGGTCATAACAAGACTAGGGACAGCCTTCACCTTTTCAAAAATTTATGAGCCCTGATAAACAACGCTATGTTCTCCTCCTGTATATGACAGGTGAAGGCCTTGGACATGCCTGCCCTTTGGTACACCTGTCCTGATGAATCACCTGAGAACAAAGGTTCACCTGGTCAGGACAGGTGAGCTCAACTGGAAGATGCATCACACTCTTACGGATTAAAGTCAATGCCCTCCCGACCTCACAACTATACAACCTGACTTGCTATATTAATCATCGTTTTCAAATCATCTTTAGCTTATTCTGTTGTAAGAAAATGACAAATGAACAGTATATAAAATATTTAAAACATTTTGGGCAGCCCTTTACCAGAATATTTTCCTCAGAAAGAGGTGTGATACAACATACAGTGTGCATCAGAAATGTAACAAAATGTTCATTTGTTTTCTTTGATAGAAGCAATTTTCAATATGTCACCTATTTCCATATTTTTCCTGGAATCAAATTAGGACAACAACAAATTGTATATTGAAACATGTTAATAGTTGTGAAAACGTCTTTGCTTTCGTATTTTGTCGAACATGACAGAAATACTGGATGATCTGCGTGCACCTGTGAGTGGACAGTGTCTAGGAAATGCAGACTAATTACAACACGTCACAGCGGAAATCTGCAGACTGTTTACCGTATACCTCAGCACAGCATTACATTACACTCTATTGAACTCCTCGGTATGTGTAACAAGAAAATATGTGAGAGAAGAAAATATTAGCAATTAATGAAAGTACTATAATTGTGATGTTTCCTATAAAAACACATGATATTTTAGATCATTTTCCATTAGTTTAGTTGAAACTACTGTATTTTAAGCTTAGTTGTTTTTCCTTTTCATCCATTGTGTAGACCACTTGTGGTCATTTGTGCCTTTAGCCTACGGGCATGAACATGCAAGAATGAATGAAGATCATCATATTGTATTGTAACAACCATGGGGTGTTCAAAACACAGCTATATTGTACAGGTTCATGTTTAGACTTTCTCTGACTTTTCTTCATATGTCTCTATGACTGGAGTCAGCCTTAGACCCGAGGGACCACATACTAGTATTAGTCTCTTTTCATGTTACTTGCACTTAGTTACTCTCCGAGCAGAGTCAGGTTTTCAATTTTGGCCATTTTCTTCAAGTTTGGGAGACGGATATACACCTATACACCCATACACTTATACAAACACAAAGTAAACTGTAAAGTAGTAAAAAGCGACCACCCAAAGCCAAACGACCTGTAACCACGTCCAGAGCCTTCAACCACTTGAAGTTGGACGTTATACGAAGAAGAAGAAGAAGTGGGTTATGATAATATGGACAGGACAAAACGAAAAAACAGGTAAAAAAACAGCCGGAGCCGAACCTCTGCTTGGACAGTTACATAGCAGTTAGCCGATTTGCTATGAATTAGTCATTATGTTCTAATGTATTTGTATTAATGCTTAGTCATGATTGCAGTATTGTTCAGCAAGGTAGTGAAGTTAACTGAGTTAATATTTTACTACCCCGCAATTTACAAGCTCACTACAGACAACAGGTATAAAAAGAGTCGGATACAGTTTTGATCAAGAAATATGATTGGGAGTAAACCAATCATCACACACAAGCACAACGTCTTGGTAACAAAAAGAAATTATACTTGCACGGCATAGATATATTTTCAAACATGTACATTTTTGATAACTAAGAACAGTTCAAGACTAGAAATTATACTACTTACCTGCTATCGACAGTTTGAAGAAGAATTATATTTGGAGATTTTGGGATTTCATTTGACACAAACAAGTTGCAATATGGCTGACTGAAATAATATAGAATTTGATCGATGAATCGTAGAAATTCAAACTCTAGTCTTCATCAGTGAATTGCTCATCTCTAAATACAAAAACTGGACCAGTTGGAAAGTGGAAAATTTTGGTAAGTCCAATCGATCTGTAATGGTTACTAGTACAATGTAGTAGTAACATAGATTAACAATTCTTCATGAAATTCTTTCTACTACAGTAAAAGCAGAAACTTTTGCGGTGGTTTAAAGTTCACAAACATTTTTCCATGGCTGTAAGAGACTACATTGCATGGTGCTAACACCACCACTGGCCGTTACGGTGAAAACGTCCTATAATGGGTGAATGTTGGTGAAACACGGTGAACTACGGTGAAAATGTGTCACCCGGATTCGCATTGTTCCAATGTAAATATGAAGGGGTGAAAGCGAATCTTGCACCTACGTGACAAAAGAGTAAAACATGGTGAAATGAAGGTTTCACCCCTAGTAAAACAAACAGCAATTACGTCTTTGTATGCGTTGTTTCACGAGCCAGCGACGTGCTCGGCGCTGACTAGTCTACGGCACTGGGGCCGAAGACTGCCCGCCCAGTTCCTCATCGCAAGCCGGGGATTTTTTACGTTCCCGCTAGCTCCGCACGCCGGGGAAATTTTAACGATTACAGCTCGGCGCACGGCGCTATCTCTACGGCACTGGGACTGAAGACTGCCCGCCCAGTTCCTCAGCGCAAGCCGGGGATTTTTTACGTTCCCGCTAGCTCCGCACGCCGGGGAAATTTTAACGATTACAGCTCGGCGCACGGCGCTATCTCTACGGCACTGGGACTGAAGACTGCCCGCCCAGTTCCTCAGCGCAAGCCGGGAATTTTTTACGTTCCCGCTAGCTCCGCACGCCGGGGAAATTTTAACGATTACAGCTCGGCGCACGGCGCTATCTCTACGGCACTGGGACTGAAGACTGCCCGCCCAGTTCCTCATCGCAAGCCGGGAATTTTTTACGTTCCCGCTAGCTCCGCACGCCGGGGAAATTTTAACGATTACAGCTCGGCGCACGGCGCTATCTCTACGGCACTGGGACTGAAGACTGCCCGCCCAGTTCCTCAGCGCAAGCCGGGGATTTTTTACGTTCCCGCTAGCTCCGCACGCCGGGGAAATTTTAACGATCACAGCTCGGCGCACGGCGCTATCTCTACGGCACTGGGACTGAAGACTGCCCGCCCAGTTCCTCAGCGCAAGCCGGGAATTTTTTACGTTCCCGCTGGCTCCGCACGCTGGGAAATTTTAACGGTTACAGCTCGGCGCTATACTAATATGTTAGGCGTGTTTTTTGTGAGCTACGAACAATTCGGAATCAAACCCTCATTACAAGAATCCGCCGCCACCCAAGCGTACTGACAACAAGAATCAAGTTTCAAAATGGCGCCGACCCTGCGCCGCATGGTTCTCACAAAAATTATTTCTGCGGCTCCGCATCGAGGTCGGCAACCTTCAAGTCTGGCGATGTTTTTTTGTGTGAAAAGTTTGCGATCTTGTTCGTTCCATGGCGGGCGACTTCTTCCAGAAACGTCTTTTTGATCAAATGCGTGGCCGATTCGAGATTCGCTGACGTCCCTCACAAGTTTTCGCTACCAAATTTCGCAATCTTGGTCCTGCTTCCGGAGTATGGTGGTGGTCCCGCCAAATTTAGCGGGCCGCCGGCCGGCCAGAGTCGCGTTTTGAAATCACCGCGTCGGTACGGTAGTTGTTTATTATTCAGAACCACACGCACCGCCGGCATGTATGTTATTTCTAGTCATGTATTTTTCGGACTTTAGGCCTGTAAACTACCGAGGGTTTTTGTAATATTCATGCAATTTTTTTCACACATCCGACTGAAAATTTAGCGCCTCCTTCACAACGCTAAAATTAAGTGACGCGAGTTACTCCATTTCCCCAAAACGCTATAATTTCCAGACGCGAGAATTTCAAGAATTACAGTATAACCGCCTTGACGCGCGAAGAAAAAGGCACACATTGACACATGTCCTTGTTTCAATCAAGGTCCCACGCGTGGCCAAGCTGTCAGGGACCTCAGGCAGCCCAAGAAGTTGTTTTAGTTTTATCCACCACCACAGCGATTGTTTGATACATTGAAGAAAAAGGAAATATATTACAACAAACACGACTAAGGGGACAAACATGTTGAATTCCTAAACCTTTTACAGTCTTATTCTAAACTTTTAAGTTGAAGATGTCCACATGATTAGAGGGAATTGTCTTCCTTATTATCAAACTCACATGAAGTACATAAAGCTCTAATGTGTATGGCGATCAAGCTATCCCGTCAGTCATTGCGATATTTAGCGCTAAAATTGACTGATTTTCAAGTTCATACCTATCGCTATTCTGCCAGTCGTATTTCACAGCACATAACAAAAAAGGCTAAATCGAAAGAAAAAAAAAAAACAATTCCTGAACATTCTACCGTCTTATTCACAACTTTTTAGCAGAAGATGCCAGGGAATTTTGTTGTGAACACATACTGCTCGGCATGCGAATGGAACAAAACAATGGCCAACAAGCTATCCCGTCAGGCATTGCGATATTCTGCGGTAAAAGCTCCTTGATAAGTTGATTTGACCGAGATTTTTTTTACGCTATGCGTCTATTGCTGGTGCCGACGCCCGGTCGAACTGCCGGATTTTCAACTGCAACTGTCGGTCATTAGTAATCATAGCGAGTCTCTGCTACATGTATATTCACTGATGGCTTTCAGGTTTCTCCATACCTAGGACAAGCCCGTTTGATTAGTGAAACTTTATTTGCAAGTTCTTGCCCGAGGGCTAATTGCAACATGAAACATACAGAAAATACATGTGTATAATAAACATACATAAAATGAAATACTAGTACTTTGGTCAAGGAGGTTGAAAATCAAGAGGCCTCTTGATTTTTAACCTCCTTGCTTTGGTATAGATAACAATGGTGACAAGTGTAAACAAGTGACTATTCTATCAATGATATGGACTGCCGAGAGCTACAATCTACGCATTTAATATCATGGACACAAGTTGACAACATCCGACAAAGAATACAGTTAAGACGAGTAGCGTTTTACAGCAATAGCGTTACATATTAGCCAAAAAAGTTCGTTGCTAATTACGTATCACATTGATCACATGTAGTTCTTGGTGATGTATCCACTTGATATTTCTAACTTCAAGTTTTACGTGAACTACTAGGGGAGTATATAAAATAAAGCGACTAAGAGGCTGGGACAGTGCACAATGCCACACAGAATTTGTCTCATATAACCTCATTGATGAAAGCTCATTGGTACAAGGTGTGATGGAAAAAAAACCGGAAATACTGGTTTCTCGTTAGGCCCTATTGTCTTCCAAACTTCAGATGTATGCAAATCAGACATCTCGAACTTTGGCAAGAGAGTCATTAACAATTCATTTGCATTGATGACCACTTCACCGTAAGACGTTTTTCATGTAACACCGTAAGTCTCCCAACTAAATGGCTACGGACAAAATCCCTTGTCCATGCTCGAACTGCAAAGGTGCCTCAACATGGGAATGGACAACCGTTCGAAAACACGTGAAAAAGTCTGGAATCTGGCCCGGTGAGGAGATGGACAATGATGACACTGGCGATGACAACATAGAGACAGATTTCCTAAAGTCTCTCCATGGCAACGGCAGGGACAAACCGCTTGCTGACGGAATATCCACGACTTTGCTGGAGGGGGTCTCTATTCTGCACAACCTGTACAACTCGTATCCAGGGGTAAGTGTAAACTTTCACACTAGCGACCTTCGGGCTTTTTTGGACCAAATGTAGACCTAGCTGATATCAACCATCAGAACATTTTCGATTTTTTCTTCACGTTATAAGTAGAAAAAAGTCCGTAGTGAAGCCTGTCATGGGGTTAATAAAATCGTAAGACAATCCTCCCGTGCGTGGGCGCATGCTTATTTAGGGCGTGACGAATAGGGATTACTCTCCAAGCAGAGGTTAGGCTCCGGCTGTTTTTTTAGTCGTTTTTAGTCCTTTTTATCGGACTTTCTATTTTGTATTGTATCTTGTATTGCCAACACCTAACTGGCTTGCGGACTTCAAGGAAAAATACAAAATAAAAAGGCCGATTAAAGGAACGACTAGAAAACGTAAAAAAAACAGCAGAGCCTAACCTCTGCTTGGAGAGTAGGTGGGGATATCCTCCTTCGATTCGCGATATACCCAATTTGCGTGCCTCGCCATCACTACCATTTCTACGTCCTATTCCGTAGTTGATTAAATCTAATACTTTGAATGCATTTCCGACCGCTTATATCGGGAAAATAGTTGCTCAGTCCTCCGTTGGACCGCGCCACATTCTGACTACAATATAATTCCAGTCGGTCCGGATCATTGGTGAATTCACCAACATGAATATTCTAAAGTTTTTCAAAATGTGCATACCGTCGATCATGTTGTTAAAGTTTCCTATAAGTTTGCTTATTTACTCAGACAAACTCGGTAAAAGGTGCGCACGAGCGCTTTTCAACATGCGTAAACATCCAAGATGACGGACCCGGCGGCATGAAAATTTCTTACTCGTCCGTTTTGCGCCGGTTATCGGAAGTGGAAGAGTAAAACACATCAAAAATGTACTTTTTTTAATAGAAGTTTGATAAAAACTCTTATAGAAATTTGTGACTTGCCAATAACTTGTTGCATAGACAAACATCATCCGAGGACGAAACGTCCATGCCGAGTACGAAAGATCCAGGGGACGAATGGTCTAGGGACGAAAAGTAGATTTAGAATAGATATTATTTCCCGTTTATCTATAAGTTTAATTTTCCTTCGTAAGTATACAATTAGGTAACCAATTATTTTGCGATTAGCCCTCGGGCATGAACTTGCAATCAAGATACTCGGTAATATTCGGTAAATAATAAAACATTTATCATCTTTTCCTTTACAGACTTCACAGGCCTTAATGACGGATTTGCTGAAGGCACTTGCAAATCATTTTCTCGCACCTGGCAACATCCTTCCGCGGACCTTTCCCAAACTACAGGCAGTAATCGCTGACCTTTTGACGCCCATGGAGAAGATACCGATGTGTAAGAACAAGTGTGTTCTATACATAAAGGAACGCGCAAACCTGCTCAGCTGTCCCAAATGCAATGAGCCGAGATCATCCAAATACACCTATCCGTACATCCCGATCACCCCCAGGATCGAAAGATGGATGTCGATTCCAGAAGTTGCCAAGGCCCTACAGTCACACCTTTCCCCAGTTACGAGCGAGTCTGAACGGATGACGGACATTCAGCAGAGCCCAGCCTTCACAGAAGCGATGGAAAGAATGCAGGACCGTCGATGCATCGCATTTGGCCTTAACACCGACGGCGTGGCCCCCTTCAACCACCTTCATGTCAACTATAGCTTCTGGCCTATCATCCTCAAAACGTTCAACCTTCCACCAGAGGTCAGGGACTCGTTCGGGTTCACTCTGCTCGTCAGCATGATAAGAGGTATGAATCGTTTTTATCTACTTTGAACATATTAAGTAGCAAGCCGTTCGAATTGGCATCAAAACAATCCAGTTCATTGATTGAGACACCGTAGTGAACAACACGGACGGATTATGTATTTATAAACACCTTTTTAAACGACTTCTAACATAGACAACAAAATGAAGAACCCACGAGAAGGCTACGAGGGGTTGAATAAGGTTGAATAAGATCTCGGCCTCACCCAGAAATAATAAGCACAACAGATTTCGAAGCATATATGCCAAGAACATGTCTAAAGTGAATGTGTACCAAAATTCAAATCATTACTTTGCGGGCGACACCCAGTAAAGTTACGTAAGGGAGAAGGAACAATACGTAGACAATTGAGCTACGACCTGAGGTGTGCGAGTCAACTTGCGCTGCTGGAAGTCAGACACCCACTTCTTTCTGCTTGAATTGGGAAGGGAATCATGTCTTGTTAATGACAAAGAATTTACGGCATGGGGAACTCGACCCACGCATGTCTGATCACAATTCACCGTTGTTGTTCTCGCCAACACCTTCTGATTTAAAAAAAAGAATGCCTGGAAAGTAATGACTGCAATGATTTGAAATTTGGAGGATATTGATAAAAGTCTCGTACTATAAAGTTGTGCCTCAAGATTTGAGTTGCGCTTATCATTTCAAGCCGTTTCATTTTTTTGCACCATGAACGGGGGCCTTATTGATCACCCCTCGTATCGTAATTGTTGACAAGATATCAACGAACACGTACAGAACAAGACGAGCTTTTCACACCGCCCCTCAAATTGCTTGGGGAGTATGATATTGTGATTCCAATGTTCATTTACATACAGTCACAATAGGCGGTTAGTCTGTGCATGCATAACAATAGGGTTTCTCCAAAAACTGGTGCAAGTTTGGTACGTTTGCGATGAAAATTTTCAACGCGCATTTGTGACTTCTAACACAGGGACCTCCTGTCAACAGTGGAAAAAAAATTTCGTCAAACATAAAGTTACGAAATCTGATGACGGCATTTAACGTAAAACAACTACATGGTCCCGTTTGTAGTGCATGTAAAGATTATCCATCACATATACCGGTACAGATCATACAGGTATTTATCGACAGCTAGTACAAAAATCTCGAGAACTCTCGAGACTTTCTTTGTTGTTGGTAAAATCGCAGAACCCAGAAATTTTAGAAAAGGTGGGGCTTTTCGTCTCTGCTTCCAAAACTAAGAAGTCAAACCCAACCTGTTTAGAAATAGCCAACACTACTAGTATAGAATACTGTTCATTACTGTCCATTGTCACTTGTATATCTACTATGCGTATACCATGTACTTGCAATTAGCCCTCGGGCACGAACATGCAAATATACTTATTCCATGACAGTAAAAAAAACCTTTGACCTCAGCTGGGTCAATTCTTCCTACGATTAATGCCTGTGTGTCAGATCATATACATAATTTTAGGGATTTTGGTACATGTGGATTTCGGAACATTTTGAAACATATGGATTGAATCATGTTTTATTGGCACTATTAAAAAAGGGCTGTGTATGTTTCGAGTTCCCGACAGAACAATGCGATGCAAACAAAATATTTCACATCGCCGATGGACCGATTGTATGGGATCAGATTATATGGTATTTGATTGAACAAAAGGGCCGCGCGCTGATGGGATTGATTTCAATAAGATAATTATGCTCTATTCGGTGTAACGTGTTGTAACTTGACAATATTTTCTCGTAGCCGCTGGCTTTGCAAATATGGGAGTGGTATACAATGGCGCTAATCATAATGGGAAACGGTTTTCAGAATTCTTTGTTTTAACTGGTTTCTACTGTAGTACATGTATCTTCACTATAGCAAGGAGGTTCCTCCTTTGTTATAGCCAACTGTTTTCTCAGCGATAAAGTTTCTTTGCAAGGGTATTTTAGTTAAAGTATATTTGTAAAAGGACTTATATATTTGAACCTAACAAAATGCAAGATTATCGCAATTGTTATCGAAGTTGGAATCTACTTTAATAGGCCCCGTTCATTTCAATGATGCAAAAAATATAACGGTTCTATCCGTTTGGCCTAAAAATCTGACAGCAAGTACTTGACTGCAGGTTCCCCAGTCGACCAGACTTCCCGATATTATAAGAATTTTACGATCATTATAAACGCTGCCGAAATACCCGAATGCCAGGTTAAAACTTCTGATGCCGCTAAAAATGCGTTCATGATGATAATTCGCAATTCCGGAAAGCATTTCAGATTCAAGTCGCAGGGAGCCTCGGTTCCGTGTCGGATACGAAACTGAACGTTCATTATGACAAATTTAGCTGTTTCAGCTTTCCAAACGGATAGAACCGTTTCATTTTTTTTCGTCATGAACGTGGTCAAAGGGTGCCCACTAGCGATTCACTACCTCGTGTCATTGTTGTGGTATTGCTTGTCTTCAAACGGAAGCATGACGATTTTGTATTTTTGCAAAACTAACAAATCACATGTATTCATTTTTCAGGTCCAGACTCCCCCACTGACATGAATCCATTCATGGAGCCGCTTGTGGATGAGCTACTGAAACTAGACGCTGGCGTCACTATGTATGATGCACACCGGAAGGAGTGGTTCACCATGCGGGCCCAGGTCATCATGACTATGACTGACATGCCTGCGGGCCACAAACTACACAAGACGACAAATGGAGGGGCACTCCTCCATTCCTGCTGGACTTGTGAACAGCCCGGTAAGTTTGTGTTTTTGCGGACTTTCGAATAGATATAATAGCAAAGTCCTACATAATACCCAGTCTAGTGTTGATTTTGATTGTGTGTATCGGTATTTATTATTTCTTTGAGGAAGGTCATTTTTCAGCTTGCCACAAATGTTAAAACAAATGAAACCTACACAATTACAATACAACTGCAGAGGACAAACACAATACACATTGGGTCTTTGATATTCAAATCAATGATGCGTTTCCACATGCCATAGTCAATTGCTCTTATTCAACGTACGGCAGAATTTGCAGACCCCATTGTTTTGTGTAGGAGTACTCTCCAAGCAGAGGTTAGGCTCCAGCCGTTTTTTAAACGTTTTTTAAGTCGTTTTTATCGGGCTTTCTATTTTTTTTATGTCTTGCTGTGTCAAAACCTAACTGTTTGGCTGGCGTACTTCAAGAAAAATGACAAAATAGAAAGCCCGATAAAAAGGACTAAAAAAATAGCCGGAGCGTAACCTCTGCTTGGAGAGTAGGTAGGAGAAAATTTATTGTAAAGCTAAAAATATAGAAACCTTTTACAAGCCAATTTTGTTGTATTTCCCTGGTTGACAATAGGGCAAACGGTGTCAGCGTATCACCAGGTGCTGTATCTGGGGAACGAAAAGTTTCTTCCCCTGGACTCACCACTTCGGGCAATGCTACAGAAGCCAGGGGAAGAGAATGAGTCAGCACCCCGTAAGAAGAGGAAGGAAGAAGTTTACGCGTATGGGCGTGCCGTAGAAGATGCAAAGGAAAGAGTCCGCAGGGGAGAAACCACCGCGCGGGCCCTGGAGCAAATCGAAAAGGCAACCGGCAAGAAGGGGATGGAAGAGCTCCACCGCCTCCCATACTACGACCCTGTCGTGTGCCGTCCAGTGGACATGATGCACGCATCACAGGTCAGTTTTTTTTTAATGGTTTCAATTGTATTCCGTATGAGGTTCTTACGAAAGTCTTCTACCAGACTGCACTTTGGACAAATATGACCAGATAACATGCCAGCGGAGATAGAAGGTCACAAATCTTACTCCTCGAACAGGAAAAATATAACTTATCCAAGAAGTTTAAATACAAGTTATCTAGCTAGAAAAACAAGTTGAACCATATCGTTTATCGCATGCCTGGATGCCTTTGTTTTGAAGCCGCCGCAGGGGGCATCGGCGTGCCACGCCTTACGCGTGACAATACAAAACAACACTGAAATTATATAATTACTTATTTTCCCGATGTGTTAACAACTTCGCTCGGGTAATAAACATCTTTAGCTTTGTAAATACTAGTGCAGCATCACTTCATGAAATCTTGCACAGGTTGTGGCATTCAAAATGCGTAGTGACACCGCGGCAGCCCAGTGGTCGGCGGTCCCTTTGTGTTGGTTACAGGATTTAACTGTTCCAACATCCCAGCATTTTAAGAGATAGGCACATTGAAACACAGATCAATACAAAGGTTTCGTATAGAAGCACGTAAGTTACATTTTTATGAAGCAGGGAGTTAAAAGAGAAACAACGCTTCATATAAAATGGTTTACTGAGTTTACACAAATCTACCACCACACAGGTTGTGGTGAATAAGATCACTGCCTTGATCGATGGACACATGGATCCCTTTAAGACCCTGGAGGCAGAACACAGCATGGGAAGGTTCACCGACATTGAGGGGAGGACAGGAGGACGGCGCAGAGGGCAGGTCTCCTATCCACCGTGGGCCCTGGACAAGGATGGCCTGCGGATAGCAGACAAGCGGTGTCTGGAGATCCAGGTGCCCCATGGTTTTGGCTGGAGGCCAAAGCCGTTCTACCAAAAGACCCCCCACATGAAGTCACACGAATGGATGAAAGTAAGTACGCCTAATAACATTTTAAAAATTTTCCTGTAGTTATTTATTCCTCATCACGAGGAAACGCACTCTTCGGGCCGGCTAACTCCCCTAGCGTACTATAGTATAGACTATATTTGTCCAATTTCCAATTTGATCCTCGATCCGCGGAGCCTGGTAGAGGCTACCGCTTGGTTACTAGTATTTAGCCAAGCAGTGTAGAAAGCTTCTATTCAAGACAGAACTTCTAAAACAGACTTGTTCATAATGTAGTATTATGACTTATACTTCCATATCATTTTCCATTTTCAGATCGGCACATGCAATGTTCTTACATACACTTTGCATGGATTGCTGGGTGTTGACCAAATGGAGAGCCTCAGGCACTTCATGGAATGTCTAAGAGACATGACTCTCCCAGAAATCTCAGCCAACGAGGCTAGAGGGCTGAAGACCAAGATCAACGTGGCTGCAGCTGAGATGGAACTCCATTGGCCTTTGCGCTTTAATGTAAGACTTGTACATTCCTAGATGGTGTGATGATCAGTAGACCAATCAATAATTAAGCGCACTTTTCTCAATAAACAACATCCATTTATCGATCTTTTGAAAAAGACTGCAACAAAAGTAATGTCTCTAAGAACCGGTTTTTAATGAGATTATCGTATGCGAAAGGGCACCGACACACATTATCAACAATCATAACAATAGCAAAACAAACAGTGTGTGGCTATTACGGCCGTGGACAGCGTCCCCAAGCCGCCTGTAGCTTCCAACAAGGATTTTTGTCCGTCAAGGTTGACGGATTGGTTTTAAATTTTTTCCGTCAGATGTAGCAAATTGCTAGCCTCTACCAGGCTTCGTGGGTCGAAATTGGACAAATAGAGTCACCGTACGCTAGGGGAGTCAGCCGGCCGAGAAGGTCCATTTTTCAATGTGTGGTTTGAAAAATGGACCTTCTCGGCCGGCTGACTCCCCTAGCGTACGGTGACTCTATTTGTCCAATTTCGACAATTAGACCATCAAACCACGAAGCCTGGTAGAGGCTAGCAAATTTCCGCCGACGGAAAAACGGACGCTGGCTAGCCGGCTAGAGCCCTGGACTCTCGCCATTCGCGAGATGTGAGTTAGTACGAGATTGCACGAGACATTCAAAATGGCGGCGAAACGGCAAATTTTGAACTTTGAGCGAAGTTTCCGGCGGAAAATTAAGGCATACATCCCCAAAACAAGTGGTTAATTCGATCCCTGTTATTGTTGCCTTTCTCAGACAATCATGCCACACGTGCTTCACCACGTGCCTGATGACACCCTGCACTTTGGGCCTGCCCGCAGCAGATGGCTGTTTGGACCAGAGCGTTACAATTCCTTCATCTCCAAAAGAATCACAAAGAGGGACACACCAGAGATCAACGCTATGGAGAGGATAAGAGTGAGTTAATTCAATGGCTTCTTTAAGACAAATATATAGAATGTGGACTGGAATTGGGAAAAGTTCATTGTGGCCTGGGTGAATATACTCCACATCTAACTTTAGTATTATTAACGGATCCATTATATTATTAATGCTTGATGTAGCACTACTGTGTGTAACATTCATTTATTTACAAATGTTGGCTTTCCAGTTCAAGCTATTTATTGTACCTGCAATTTGCCCTGGGACCAGAATTTGCCACAATTAGTTATTTTCTCACACATAACCGTTTTGTGTTACAGAACTTTGATCTAACCCAGCTGCTAGCACATGCAAGGGTCATACCAGAAGATGCTATCCTGACTGATCCAGATGAACAGCTGAAGGCCGTTGCAGCTGCTCGAAGAGAGCTGGATGGACGATTGGAGACTGACCAGGAGGAAGAGGAAGATGAAGGGGCGGTGCAGGTTGAAGAACCGTCAGCTTCAGGTGAGCATATGATAGAGATGCATTAGAACAATATGGTGTCAATATGGAGTGCATGAGTCACCAAGATGTATATTTTGAGAATATTTCAGTCACTTAAGTTCTTGAAATGAAACTTTGAACATGTTTAAACCTATTTATATTTTTAAATTGAGCTCAATACTAAATTACATTAATTACTTATCCCCATGTAGGATTGGCCTTCCTGACATCTCAGTTCCGGCGCCCTCATCAAACGACATTGTCAGAAGAAGAAGTTGCTATGGTAGCAATAGCAACAAACAAGCTTGCCAGCGAGGTCACCAGAGAGGTCACCAGGTACTACAGTGCTCGGTTACGGAGGCCAAGAAAGCAGGTGCTCAGCTGTGCACTGGTAGATAAGCCAACGAGTCACGTGTGTTCGTCGTACATCGGTGTACTGTCTGCACGTGGGAGTGTTATGTTCGGAAGAATCCTCTACTTTGTTGAGGTGAACCATGCAGAGTTAGCCCTTGTCCAGTGGCACGCTGCACCACAGCTGATTGAAGGGCTGTGGTGTGTTGATAGTCGTGGGATGGCATGCCATCCGCCATCGTTTGTCAGATGCAGGCAACTGCCGCCTGCTCTAGTTACTGCCCGGGAATCTGCAAACCGTTATCTGTATTTCTTAGATGCAAATGTGTCAAGGATGCCAACTTTATCCTTGTAAAGGTGATGGCAGTATGGAAATATGGTTGGCGAGGTGTCAAACTGAAGTCTCTATATCAGAATGATCATTTGTGATGACATATCATGTAATAGGTTAGATCCAGAGATTTCATACAAGTAATCTGACACTGATCTGCCACTTGCGGCATTTCTTAAAGGAGTGTACTAACGAGTAAAAGAGTGAAATATGTATACATAACAGTATGTAAAGGAGGCTGTATGGATCATGAAGTCTTCTCATGTCTATGAAGGGACTGCATTAGTAAATGATTTTTTTTGCACTGACTCTTATTAATTATATTGTTATATATGTATATACTAGTGTTGTACACCTTTACCTTTGAAACCGCATGCATTGTAAACAAGCCAATCAGTTTATATGTAAATACTAGTACTTATTGTTTGTAAACGTATCTATAGCAGCAATACCTGTTCTTGAAATACTAGTATGTAAATGTACCAATAACATGGTTTCGTGAGTTCTTCTACAAAGCACTAGCCTGGATACCAGACCCAGCCTGATCTCAAATATATCAAGGAGCTTTTATCTATGTACTGTAATTCCTGATTTTTTCAATTTTGTTCACGGTTTTCACGGTGACGACTATAAAGTGATCATTACAGATAACAATTAAATTGCCACCTTTATTTTACACGCACCTGCTGCCATCGTGAACATCTAGTTCCAAGAACAAGTTAAATTTTCTCAGACCGTGAAAGTTTGGTACAGAGAAGACAAAGTGAATTACAGTATCGTTCCATACATGATAGATATTTTTGAGATTGGGCTGGGGTCTGGTATTCATGCTAACAAAGCAGGTATTCTCCTAGCAGAGGTTGGAGTGTACGATGAATCTTCATTTCTGGCAAATATATCTAGTCTCCTCTCGTTGAAACCAGTTTCAATAAATGAATCGATTATCCATTTTACATATACTGCCCTTCATGAATCTCAGTCCCCTACTGAAATAATACTTCACAGACACAACATACTTGTGAACCATGAAAAGTGAACAGCTTTATTTGCCATGAGTAGGTGTACATTGGATGAAAGATAACTAAATATGATCCCAGTTTGCATTAAAAAAAACAACTAAACTTCATGTTTATTGAAAGACAGCCTTAGCTGCATTTATACTAACCAAAGAGGAATGATCAGTTATAAATCAGATCCAGAATAGATAAGAAACTAATGACATGGTACAAAATACTAACAACAAATACAATACAACATGCAATGCATTACCATTTTATTGATTACTTCTGGCCCTTGACCTCAATTTTGCATATTTACAGAAGTGTGTATATCTATTTGTAAATGTTGCAACAAATTAGAATATCAGCAAGTCTTGAGATGATTGGGATAAGAAATAATGTGCTCATTGGTGATCATTGTCACTTTCATCTGGCCCACCAGAGCAGAAACTGCCTTTTTGCGAATTTTCCAGCACTATTTTCCTGCTTTGCTGATTATAAGGTGTAAACCAAACAAAACGAGCTCAAGTTGAAACATGGGTAACAATTGTCACTAACCAAAATGCAAGTCTTCATATTTACAAATTTTTAGCTAACTGGTGTCTACTGCACTAATAATCAAACTGGAGTTTCCTTTTAGAAACCCTCTTTCCTTTTGCTGCTTGGAAGGCCTTGGCAGGAGGCCCAACCCTGCGGGCAGGAACATATGACCAGAACTTACTGGCTGCAAGGTGCTGTTTCTTCTGGTTTGCGCGGTGTGTAAGAGGTGCTCGAGGTGGCTTTTGTGCACGGGCAGTAGGTGGCTTTTGTGCACGGGCAGTAGGTGGCTTTTGTGCACGGGCAGTAGGTGGCTTTTGTGCACGGGCAGTAGGTGGCTTTTGTGCACGGGCAGTAGGTGGCTTTTGTGCACGGGCAGTAGGTGGCTTTTGTGCACGAGCTGGAGGTGGCTGGTTCCTTCTGCGGTCTTGACGCTGCTTGTCTGACCGGACTCGAGATGGCTGGTTCCTGGGTACTGGAGTCGGCGGGTCTGTTCTAGCTGGAGTCGGCGGGTCTGTTCTAGCTGGAGTCGGCGGGTCTGTTCTAGCTGGAGTCGGCGGGTCTGTTCGTGCTGGAGTCGGCGGGTCTGTTCTAGCTGGAGTCGGCGGGTCTGTTCTAGCTGGAGTCGGCGGGTCTGTTCTAGCTGGAGTCGGCGGGTCTGTTCGTGCTGGAGTCGGCGGGTCTGTTCTAGCTGGAGTCGGCGGGTCTGTTCTAGCTGGAGTCGGCGGGTCTGTTCTAGCTGGAGTCGGCGGGTCTGTTCGTGCTGGAGTCGGCGGGTCTGTTCGTGCTGGAGTCGGCGGGTCTGTTCGTGCTGGAGTCGGCGGGTCTGTTCGTGCTGGAGTCGGCGGGTCTGTTCGTGCTGGAGTCGGCGGGTCTGTTCGTGCTGGAGTCGGCGGGTCTGTTCGTGCTGGACGTCGCTGCTCTGTTCGTCCTGGAGGGCGCTGGTCGGTTTGAGATGGACGTCGCTGGGCTGGAGGGCGCTGGTTTCTGCGTGTTGTACCGGGCTGGGTCTTCTTAAGTAGATCCCCATTCCATGTAAATGTCCCCTGCAGCTATGAAAAAAATGCATCCTCCATTGTTACATGTATTACTCTTATTACTAGTAACAGAGAGCAAAGCATGATTTAATTGTGCTTCTCTACAACCTGCCCAGCTACGGGGAGGGGCCAATTTAGCCCTGGACAGTGGAGTTTGCGTTACACAGACTTCATTAAGCAAATTCATTTGGTTGTATGCTAGGTAAAAAAATCATACATACAAATAGTGAACTACATACATATAGTGAAAAGCAACAGTTGTAAATCACTATCATTTGACAGCCCTGGGAGCGTATCTGTTCTGCAAGGATTACATCGTACAATGTTCTAGATCTGGCTTAGATATTAGATTGAGAAAATGGGATGACAAACCTTGACATTTGACAAAGGAGACTCAGTCCTCAGTAACTTTTTAAGTATAAGGTGAGCTCTTTCTGGTTGTCCAATGAAGCATAGGAAGGTGGCCCTTGCAACAACTGTCCCATCTTCAGTGCCCACATCCACCTCATCACTGCAGACAGGGGAGTGAAAGCACATTTAAGCATAAATGGTACTACATGTTGAATACCTCATCCTTTCCTGCAAATAGTTACCATTACGCTGATCGCTTTGAGTACAGTACAACACGACAATGGCATGTAATAAAATAGAGCATGACTAGTGAAATAAAAATGAAAATTACCCCGATGAAGGTTAGACGTCACCGAAATGTTGAAATGTTGGGAAAGGGTTCTCCCCAGAATCTTTTAGTATAGTGTCCAGAGGGACTGTCAAAAATAACCCGAACCAACGCGCTGTGCTTTCATGAAAATGGGTTGGACCCTGTCAGGAAATATAGCCGTGGTTGTGTAAAAAGAGTGTCTTTACTGGTCTTTCGTTTCAATTTGCAAAACAGTTATGACTTACCCCGCCTTTAGGGGGGCTGGTTCCTCCTGGTCAGGGGGTGCTGTTTCCTCCTGGTCATGGAGGGGCAGTTCCTGTTGGCCGGAGGGGTCTGTTTCCTGGTGTCCAGGTCGGGCTGGTTCCTCGGGGCCTTGGGGGGTCTGGTTCCTCGGGGCCTGGTTCCTCGGGGCCTGGGGGGCCTGGTTCCTCGGGGCCTGGGGGGACTGATTCCTCGGGGCCTGGGGGGACTGGTTCCTCGGGGCCTGGGGGTCTGGTTCCTCGGGGTCTGTTTCCTCTTGGCCATGAGTGAATGATTCCTCATGGGAGGCTGCCTCTTCTTCAAGTTCTTGGCTGAGGTGGCTGTCCTGTCCTGTTGAGCTGATCCGCCCTTCCCCACCACCCTCACTACTGTTGTTGTTGCGTCGTTTGTGTCTCCTGTTATGAATAAGAATAGAATATTGAATGAATGAAGACCTTTATTGTACATTCATACCCACTGGGTTCAGTACAGGTCACAATAAATGATACAACATGATATAATGATACAGTGAATTTACACTACTCAAGAATCGTATTCTACTGTGTACATTCGGCTTCTTCTTGTTTCTTTGTGATATTGAAAATGTAAGAACAGATATGCTTTATAAGTAAAGGTTTGTCTATATTGCAAAATAGAATGTTTCAAATATCCCCCGGTCAACATCATCTTGCTATATGATCACATCAAAATGATTACCATAATAACATGAAGTATCACAGTCTGCACCATTGATAAAAAATTAACAGTCTGTACAATTACACACAAAAAAAGACAATTTGTAGAAATGCTGAAATGTAACATTATACCTTCTAGCATACTTCTTCCGGTTATAGACGCACTCTCTGAAATCTTTGCGGATGCTTCCCCAGTCTTCATCGGAAAAGCCGTATGTCGTCATGAACTACAAAGACAAGGGAAAGACATATGTACTTAGTAACATATGTGATGCGCTAATGACATGGCATACATTAACTTTATAACAGGGGCTATTGTAGCCTATAAACAAAAATATTCCCTGCTAATGTGCTATTGACTTTTTTCACTCACGGGCAGTACCTGTGGAAAATGAGATAGAACATTGATATAAATCCTAACCTGGTACCTGGTAAATTGGTACAAAAACAATTATTTTTTCCACTGTCCAACGTTCTTCAGACGCCAACAAAATACTCTTTATCAATGTTAGCGAAGGTCTCCTTTCAATTCTACTTCTATTCGTCATAGCCAGCAAACACTAAAAGATGAACACAGCAATTATACTAATTATACAACTTACATATACCAACGCATTTGACCCACCTTCTTGATTGATAGCATCGTTTCCGCGGCCTTCATGCTGGTCAAGTTGTCTTTGTGGACGATCTGTCTTATCCGTGTCTGTTGATGAAATGAACCCAAACAATTTGTAATTTAATCTTCGCCGTTTTCGTGTTATTTCCATGTGCAAAAAATATTTGCAATACCAATATTTGTTACACCAAGGTCAACCTCACCGCGCAACACAGTGGGTCGGAAAGTCAGAATTGAGAACGCGGGCGCATGTTGGAGGCATTTTTGAATTCATAACATTACACAGACCCAGGCGCGGCATGATGTCTTGAAGCATGAAATCAAGAAATTAATCCCGAAAATGACATGATTTGGTCATGAACCAAGAATTTAAATGTTACAAATTCGATGCTTGTAAAGTTGTGACGTCCAATATAATTTGCGCCGAAGTTCCACATAATTTCATGTTCTTGATTCAGACTAAAACGAAAAGGGAGTGGGCGTGGGTAAAAAAAAAAAATACTTACATTGTACCACATTCGCTCCTTGGCAACGTATGCCTGTCCAGTGGGAGATTCTCTCCTCGTGGATGGCCGTTTCTGTACCGTGTGGCCTGGAGACTGGACTACTGTGAGTGGAACCCGTCTTGGCGTGCCGAAGTACGGCCCCGGGGGCCCGGCGAACATATACTGCGGGGACCACGCTGTGTGCGTTCCCGGGGGCCATCGGTAAGGTGATGGCGCTTGTAACGGCTGACCGGCGTTCCACGGTGCCGGGTCCTGATTTCCGTTGTAGAGTGCATAGGGAGGGACGTCCATCGTGTCCTATTAATGGCGCTGGGATATGATACTAGTCACTTTTCCTCAGAAATTTATACGTTTGTGGTTTTATTGTTATTTAAAATTCGGTTACACGTTACGTTGAAAGAAGCACAAGACTGCTTCTTCAATCCGCTTCCCACGGCGGCTTCCCTTTGCTGCGCCGCATGCCGCTAACGTTACTGTTGTTTTTGTTTTGTTTAAGTTGATTAGTGTCGCGACAGAGTTTCACAGACCGCCGGCATCGCCTTTGATGAAAAGCTCTGACTTCAAATCGGTATGGCACTACTGGCACCCGCGATATGTAGTGTAGGACTCGGTCACACCACACCTCGTGTTGACAAATTAAAATTTCACTGCCTCTCCATTCTCAAATACGTACACTATGGGCCTCAAATTCCAGTAGTTAATATTAACGTGCCTATTTTGGACGGTACGTTTATCATCTCTAAAATTGGCTTGTGTCATGGCGATCAAAATATTGCATAAAACGTCCGCATCATTTTCAAGGGTGTATCAACCTTCATTTTTGACAACTGCCGGGAAATCCCGGTAATATCTGCGTGTTTTGGCGAACATTGGCGAAAATCAAACTATGGCGCCCTCGAGGTCAAATGGGGTCATTGAGATAGTCTACTGTAATTTAGGTAGAAATGTTGGTTACGTTGTTATTTTAGTCTACATTCAAACCTCACAAAATACAAATTTATTGGTCACATAACTCGGTTGAGTATAGGAAACATCTGTAAAATGTTTTTTGGCTTCATAACACATTTTCTTTTTTAAAAAAGGTGTCTGTGTCCCCCTTTTTTTTATCAACTGCTTACCCATGCTTACCAGAGCCGGGTGTCGATCGTCAAAATGTACTAGAAACGTCGTTGGTTTTTATTTGTTTTTCTCGGCAAATTTCCGTGTTTTTTGCGGCGCAAACCCGCGTTAGAAGAGAAATGAAATCACGTACATCATTTTAATTCGTAACATCTTCATATTTGTCCGTCGGCATAATGTCTGGAAAAACTTTCCGCTCGGAGTATGTCCCCCGGCTTGTGCCGATCGGAAATGGGCGGTCTTTCTACGCTCCCAGCACCGGCTAGATAGCGGCGAGCTACCGATGGTATGTTTCTTTGTCTATGGAGTTGCGCGCCCCCGTACGATGACACCGTCGCTGGCCTTTTATTTGTTTTTCTCGGCAAATTTCGGGGTTTTTTTTCGGCGCAAACCCACGTTAGAAGAGAAATGAAATCACGTACATCATTTTAATTGGTAACATCTTCATATTTGTCCGTCGGCATAATGTCTGGAAAAACTTGCGAGCATGTCCGATAGGGTCATTTTAATCGGGGTCTTACTCCCCCGGCTTGTGCCGATCGGAAATGGGCGGTCTTTCTACACTCCCAGGACCGGCTAGATAGCGGCGAGCTACCGATGGTATGTTTCTTTGTGTATGGAGTTGCGCGCGCCCGTACGATGACTCCGTCGCTGGCCTTTTATTTGTTTTTCTCGGCAAATTTCGTTTTTTTTTTTTTTTTTGCGGCGCAAACCCACGTTAGAAGAGAAATGAAATCACGTACATCATTTTATTTGGTAACATCAAGGAGCTTTTATAAAAGCTCCTTGGTAACATCTTCATATTTGTCCGTCGGCATTGTCTGGAAAAACTTGCGAGCATGTCCGATAGGGTCATTTTAATCGGGGTCTTACTCCCCCGGCTTGTGCCGATGAAATGGGCGGTCTTTCTACACTCCCAGCACCGGCTAGATAGCGGCGAGCTACCGATGGTATGTTTCTTTGTCTATGGAGTTGCGCGCCCCCGTACGATGACACCGTCGCTGGCCTTTTATTTGTTTTTCTCGGCAAATTTCGGGGGGTTTTTTCGGCGCAAACCCACGTTAGAAGAGAAATGAAATCACGTACATCATTTTATTTGGTAACATCTTCATATTTGTCCGTCGGCATTGTCTGGAAAAACTTGCGAGCATGTCCGATAGGGTCATTTTAATCGGGGACTTACTCCCCCGGCTTGTGCCGATGAAATGGGCGGTCTTTCTACGCTCCCAGCACCGCCTAGATAGCGGCGAGCTACCGATGGTATGTTTCTTTGTCTATGGAGTTGCGCGCGCCCGTACGATGACACCTTTCACCGGAGGTGTTAATTTCAGCGGGGTGAAACACGGTGAATTTTCTATTGTGTTCTGGTGCAAAGTAAACACTTGAAATTTCACCCCATCCTTGCATAATCTGCTCAAAATATGTGATAATTGCTCAAAATTAACCCCTTGCAGAGTAAACATAAAAGGGGTGACTTTGACTCAGAACAATGAGAGTACCGACTTTAACCGTACTTTCACTACAATTCACCCATTAGAGGACGTTTTCACCGTAACGGCATATGGTGGTGTAAGTACTGTGAACTTAAAACCACCGCGAAAAGTCCTTGTTCCCGCTACCGCGAAATTAAATCCCCGCAAACTTAAATGCATTTATAGTATTTTGAGCCAATACACAATGTTGAACATATAAATAACAACAACACAAACCAGATAACAGCACACTCTCACCTGCTCATGTGTTTGATCTCGCTGGGAACCGTCTGCAGTCTGTTGGCACCGAGATACAAAACCCGCAGTCCCGCCATTCCCGCGATCTGTCCCGGGAACTCCGTAAAACGGTTCCCGCTCAGGTTCAAAACCTCCAGGCTGAGACACCGATCCAGCTCCTTGGGCAGAGCTCCATCTTCCAGGAGGTTGTTCTTGGCGATGAACGTCTTAAGATTGGGCAGGCGCGTGAGCTCTCCCGAGACGTGGGTGAGGCCGTTGGCGCTGATGTCTAAGTGTCGTAGCTCGCGGAACAGCGACACGGCGCGGGGCAGGACAAGTATCCGGTTGTTGTTCAGGTGTAGGCTCCGGATTCTGTCCGCTTTCTCAGAAAGGTGCTCCGGAAAAAGGTCCAGGTCAGAGTACGCCAAGTCCACGCGGTGTTCATCCGACACGTCGTCTTCGAACATCATCTTGTCTTAGTCCTTCTTTGTGCACAGACTTCCTTAAGTTTAACTACAGCAAGGAACCTGATCTACCGATAATCTCCTCTCGAGAACAAGCCACAAGCAAACAGATGAAACACAAGTGGTTTCACCATGGCTACAGTCTGTACAGAACCCAGCAGCATACTGAGGATAGGTCCTGCCCCTGTACTTCTATTAGTTCTAACATAACTCACAGGAAGTCTGCTGTACAGCCAGCCGGTAAAACTCCTCTCACAGAAAACTCTCCCCCCAAACCTGCATGGCACGTCCCTCTGGGTCACAAAAACATTCTTTCCCACTCCACAACCAACATGTCTACAGGACCAGCTAAGTTCTCCTGTACCACCCCACCACCACAGGCCAGTTCTGTACAGTCACTGCAGGCAGCCCAGTTAGCGGCCCAACACTCTGAACTGTGCCTTTTCTGTGCATGCAGGGTTGACCTTTGTACCCACTTGTGTTATTCAACAGCTGGGTCATTGCATAAGCCAGGCTTGTAACATAAATATAGCCTCATGAATATGCATGAACCTCATGAATATGTAATGAGTTACTTCATGAATATGTAATGAGTTACCTCATGAATATGTAAAATTAAAGGAGAAACAAGATTTGAATGTTGAGAGAGCCTTTCATGATCAACTGGGCCCTGGGTACTACTAAGTACATAAATTTGTACTATCAAGGAGGCTAAAAAAAGAATTGAAAGCTAGTAGGAAAGGTATAACATTGCCTTACCCTGCCTCTGAAAATGTGAGCTCATTTTGGGATCAACTCTGTATCATTTGGGACCTATTCAATCTCATTAGGGACTCGCTTGTCAATAGACAATAGACACCTGTCAATCACAGCTCACCAGGGAGGGTGCTGTGCTCCTTATGGAGTGATCGGGGCACAATTGGGCATTATCACATTACAACATGTTGTCAACTGAACGCTATAATTATCTCTTGGTCTAAACGGCAGGCATCGTGGTCTAATGACTCTAATTATAGCTAATTATAGCTGGGGACTGTAGCAAACAGGGGGGGGTCTATCAATTATTAAGATATTATCAATTATTAAACAAGAACATCCTTGTGGCAACACAGCAAGTCCTCCACCTTTCAATATCACTGCAATCTGGGGGGGGGGGGTGTAAGATCCTACAGCACAACAAGATAACATCAAAAGCTCGCTGAAGAGTGTAGCTGGCTTAGGAGTGTTCATTGGCTGCCAAAGGTACAGTAGAAGCCAGTTAATTGCACACCGGATAAACGCACACTTCTGTTAACTGCACGGAATCCTGAAATCCCAAAACAGTGCGGTCCAGCAGGATGACTTCGCATTATTGCACCAGCCGGATAATTGCACCAAATTCACTGGCAAATAGGTCGTGCAATTAAACGGCTTCTACATACAGGAAAAACAGCAATAAAACTAGAGTTCGGGGACCTCATACCTCCATGAAATATTTATTGCTTTTTTGTGGATGTTATGTATGTTTATAGTCGGTTGTATTTGAGAGCAATGGTTATATAATATAAATGTTATGGGAAAGTAGTGGTGTATTTATTTAATGACACAGAATATGTCCATCTGATTAGTAATTATCAAAATGTGACACTTTAAGTCTTAATTGTGTAATGTGCGTTTAAGAGGTCGACGGCATATGGTAGCGTGGTGTTCCTTAAGCTTGATGTTTGGCATTTAAACTGTCTAAGGTTGTCAGCATTATTGAGGTTCGACTATGTGCCTCAGAGCTGTGTGGTGGGAGGAAGTTGGGAAACTCAGAAAGAAGAAGGGATGTGGCCAACTTTAGTCAGATGGTGATTTGATTTTCCACCAATATGTCATAACATCAGCTGTTCACACGGTACAAAAACGAGATGCACACTTTCCTCTGACAGCCCTACACCAACTGTAAGATGAATACTTGGCGCCAACCCCGTCTGCTAAAAAACAAGTACCATTGGCTACGCAAGAGATAACTAACAACTGTCCCTTATCGTAACAAAATCAGAACATCTGTATCGCCCATAAAACTTCTGACACCCAACCCATCTAAGATGAGAGGACCTAATGGCATTTTAATCACCATGTCACTCAAATCAGCAGTACAGTATGTGAGACATCCATACCTGTTAAGCATTATCGTTAAATGTACCTCAACTTCTTACAATTATACTTACGCTTCATATCTCCATGATATCCTAAGCAGACATAAATAAAACTAATTATCAAATTAAAAAAACTCGGGGTTCCCCAAACAGCTGTCACCTCACCATCTGCTTGGAGCTAAGCCCATTAACAAACACATAAAGCACGATGCCTGTACCAATATATCTCAAATATAGGGGTGATTTCTGATATTATTACATCAATTATAACGACAGATACGGCTCCCAAAATCTCATTGATTCGAGCTTTCATCACACCCCACCAACACAACAAGTATGAAACCAATCCATCCAGCCGTTCTTGAGTAATCAACGCGCAGAAAACCCGTTCCCTACACGGACAGAGACACATAACAGAAAATATAACCTCCATTCCAGGACATTTCATGGAGGTAATAAAACATTATGGCTCCCTACAAAATTTGTCTCTTTGTCTGAATGACATTATGATCAGAAGACAGAGTATGTAAAACCGCAATAAGATATTCAATGAAGAGGAACATGCCACCTGGCTTAGATCTCATATTCTTCCCAACATTGTTCCAGCCAGGTGAGTACTATCAAAGAGGTTAAAAAAGAATTGAAAGCTGGTAGGAAGGGTATAACATTGCCTTACACTGCCTGTGTATTGTGTGAGCTCATTTTGGGATCAACTCTCTATCATTGGGACCCATTCAATCTCATTAGGGACTCACTTGTCAATAGACAACAGACACCTGTCAAACATACCTCACCAGAGAGGGCGCTGTACTCCTTATGGAGTGATCGGGGCACAATTGGGCATTATCACATTACAACATGTTGTCAACTGAACGCTATAATTATCTCTTGGTCTAAACGGCAGGTATCGTGGTCTAATGACTCTAATTATAGCTAATTATAGCTAGGGACTGTAGCAAACAGGGGGGGGGGGTCTATCAATTATTAAGAACATCCTTGTGGCAACACAGCAAGTCCTCCACCTTTCAATATCACTGCAATCTGGGGGGGGGGGGTGTGTGTAAGATCCTACAGCACAACAAGATAACATCAAAAGCTCGCTGAAGAGTGTAGCTGGCTTAGGAGTGTTCATTGGCTACCGAAGGTATACAGGAAAAACAGCAATAAAATAAAACATTATGGCTTCCTGCAAAATTTGTCTCTTTGTGAGTGAGTGAGTGAGTCTGAAAATGACATTATGATCAGAAGATAGAGTATGTAAAACCAGATATTCAATGAAGAAAAGACAAACTAGTTTAAAACATGCCACCTGGCTTAGATCTCATATTCTTCCCAACATTGTTCCAGCCAGGTGAGGGACATCACTGACAGACAATTAGCCGGGAATCGAACCCCTAACCTCTTGGTGACCAGAGATCCTGCCATGGTCTGGCTCTAGGAGATAGATGATCACAACTCTCCAAGCAGAGGTAGGGGAGGAATGGACAGAGAGCAGGAGATACGATAAAGGTAAAGGGTGACAATCTTCTTTACCTACCTCTGCTTGGCGAGTGGAGGATCACCCCCAGGATGGGACCCCTGACCCCCTGGTTCGGGTAGAGGATACGGTAACCAGACACGCTCCATGAGAATGATGATTGCCCCCACCCCCCTGGGATTGGAACCCCTGACCCCCTGGTTCGGGTAGAGGATACGGTAACCAGACACGCTCCATGAGAATGATGATAACCCCCCAGGGACACATTAGGGTGCTCTGAGAGGCTGACAGGAATGGGATACAGGCACTTTGGGCTTGTGTATTGGAACAGTTTGTCAGGATCAGCAAAGTTCTTCTCTTTTGTCCTTCTGGCCCCCAGCAACAGCCGGCAGATAGTACAGGCATTGGACAATGCTACAAGACTATTGTTCATTCACATACTGTCAACTTGTACTCAGGGTTGGACAAGTCCAATAGCCCTATAGTCCAGGGCAAGTGAAAGTGCTGTTCGGGCAAGTGCATGACCTACCCCACTTGTCCGATCGGGCAAGTAAGATTTTTCCATTGAGTGAGATTTTGATATACAAAATGTACTTGTTACTTATTATAGTCATGATATCAAGCAATGGTCAACATAGAAAAATAGAGGCAGCAATAGTAATTCCATTGATGGAAGTGAAAATGCATATAAAAGTGACATTAGAATTTTGGGCAAGTGAAAAGTTGGTACAGCATGTTACATCAATGAGGTTAAAAAGAATGTTTGCTTTTGTTTTGTTTGTGTATCTTAAGCGATGGTTATGATGTTTAAATGATGATATTACATGCTTCTTTTAATAAATAATGTAATCTACATGTCTGCATGCATCTCTACAAAGCCTTGATGAGGCTAAAAGGGTATCGAGATAAACCATAAAGATGTCACAATTAATCTCAACACAGATTTTTTGGTGGCCGTTTTTCTGCCTTACTTTGATAATAAAATGACACGAAGACAAACACTTAAAATGAAAAACTAGCCACACTAAAATGGAAGATGGCAGCTAGAAAGAGCGTAAGACCTCCTCACATCTGCTTGGATATCACCATGAAACATGAAACCAACATGGTGGTAACTTTCACTTTTAACTTTCACTGTCAGGTGTGCAGCTGACAGGTGTATCCCAGGGTTCTAACATACACCAAGGACTGCATATACTGCCTCTGCATACATATATACAATGTGCTCATTTCTGAGTGACAGTCAGAAAATGCGATTTGTCCAACTTTGGTGGAAATGATCGATTTTCTTCCTTATTTGGGAACAGGCTAGGCTCCAACCACAAGCAAACAATTTTGTACCATTTATTAAAAAGATGAGAGAATCGACAATCAGAAAAAATCGACCAGTGCTGACAAGATAGTCCTATCAGCTAAGGTCTAGTATTCAGATAAATATCGTATAACGGATCCCTCCCGTTATGGTGGAAATAGAAGTAAGCAGGGTGGAAAGTGGATTTTGCACGCCGCATTTCTCACATACTTGCAGCTTTTCCTCGACAACACGCGCGAGAACTGGCCTAAAATGGTCACTGAGAAGAGAACAACGATCCTGAACATACCATATATCCTCTGCAACAATCCTTGAGCTGCCGAACTCCCGTACTACAGCAAAATCCACCAGGTTTTCGGCAAAAGGCGGAACCAAAATATTACAAGGGCGCCGCCATGTTGTCCGGCGCGATGCATGACGGTCCGTTCTTCTGCTGGGCGGTACACCAGCGCCCCCTGGCGGCCAGCAGGGTGTTGTGCAGTGGCAAGTCTCTTGGCGTTCCAAATATTTAATGTTTATCTGAATTGATTTTTTCACATATTTGTAGCTTTGGCGCCAAAATCATATAATACTAATTTCTTAACCCTCAAGCACCCGACCTTTTTTTGCGACTAAAATGACCGAGTGGGGTCCAAACGGACCCCAAAATGTTTTGTTAATAAAATCTCAGTACCATTTGTTATCGGCGATCATTTTGTATACATTGCTTCGTCAATGTAAGAGGAAGATTTTGAGATGTTAAGGTGTTGCTAATTCCAACTCATTATCATAATTTATGCAAAAGTTCAGAAGGACCACGTTTTGCACTAAACCTATTCCGACCAGATAGGGGAATTTTGAGGCCCTCAGCAACATTTATGTCGCATAACTCATGAACGGCTAGAGCTAAAGCTACGAAACTTGGTAATTTATCACAAAATATTGTTCGCAAAATATTTTGGTCAATGAAGTTTATCATTTTTGGGGGTTGCCATGGCAACCATATTCTAACAGGCATATTTTTGCCAAAATTTGACAATTTCAATTTAAACAAGGTTTTCTTGGTAAACTACACCTGTTTTCTGACAACAATTAAATTCTATGAAATTCAATGTAATTTTCATGACTGAAAATTTATAATTTATGCTAATTTCATGACGTCATTGGTCAAAATCTAAGATGGCCGCCCTGATTAGGTAAATGACGTCATTATGTCGTCACATTACATGTTGATGACACAACTTTTTGTGAGGGTGTAAGTTTACATTCTTATTATCGTCTGTAAGTTTGGTAGTCATACTATAAGTGGTTAAGGAGTTAGCCTCCAAAGTTTGTTTTAAAAACTGCACATTTTTGCTGGGGTCCGTTTGGACCCCAGAGGGACTGAACACAAACTTTCTTTATAATTTCCACATCATTGTACCAATCTTTGCGAAAACTTAGGAGAAGGTATAAGACATATTGACTGACAAAGTCACGGAAGGATTTTTTCTTCAAATCAAAAATGTTCAAATGGCACTTCAAAATGTGGACCTGGGGTCCAAATGGACCCCACTTGGGTGTTTGAGGGTTAAACTGGTGTTGTGCAGTCGAAAATTTCACTGCGGCCAGTTGAACAGCAATTCTATATGTTGGGAATCACAGTTATTCTACAATCATTGTTCAAAGCAGGCGTACACCTCCGTTCTCCGTGAACAAGCCAGAAATGTGGCTGCCCATACCCACAGGGATATCGAACTCGGAGATTCGAGGACGAATCATTATCTTGAAAAGAAAACGGGGAGTAGTGTAACAGTGGGGTTCAAGTACCGCCTACCATCCTTGCCAAGGAGCTCTGAGCTTTTGTGGCGACATCGGTAGCGTGCTTGTTTTTGGGAGCTTGGCTGGGAATCCCGGGAGCGAGCTTGGGGTAAAAACTGTTCTACTCGCCTGTAGTGTTTCATTACCCATGCACTTGAATTCGTTTTCGGTAGCGGCACTAATATAAGTTACGACTTGTGTGGGTCGCCACCATGGCTTGTAAATGTATTTTATCTACTCAAGTTAACGCAACCAAAATCTCCAGCGGAAGTAATAATTAAACCTGTAAACGTTCCGCCACCCCTAACGTTATATACCGTCTTCTGCCGACCTTCTGCTATGTCACTTGTAAACATGGTCCTCAAGTATAACTGCTAGGATGTTTGGGTCATAGCGGCGGGGAAATATGCGCAACTTAGCCCGAAAAAATAGTGATTTTTTAACAAAAATGCCGCGGAAATATGGGGAGAAAAACGGGTTCGATGAAAGAGCTGGGCTGTCTACCTGGCCTGTCTACCTGGCCTGGCTATCACGTCAGGCTACTCAGATCCCCCCATTCATAGCCCCATCATATGGCACTCGGCTGATTGACAGGCATAGTAATTGCTAATCTCCAACCCTACCAGTGACCTGAGCCTGGCCTGTCCATGTGCACCACTGGCAAATTCTGGGGAGAAACCTGACTGAGATTGTATATGTCAAAATGGCATACTAGTATAGAGAACAAGGAGGTACATGTAATTATATACTTGTGTTCCTGCAAGGAATGCCTCCCAGACACATTCCCGAAGGGCCCAGCCAGTGGTGCACATGGACAGGCCAGCCTCAGGTCACTGGCAGGTTGGAGATTAGCAATTGCTATACCTGTCAATCAGCTGAGTGCCATATGATGGGGCTATGAATGGGGGGATCTGAGTAGCCTGATGTGATAGCCAGGCCAGGTAGACAGCCCAGGTAGATAGCCCAGGTAGACAGCCCAGCTCTTTCATCAAACCCCTAAAGAATTTGCTACTTTCCGTTCGATAGTTAAATTCAACTACATTATGGGAGGCGAGAACCCTTACTTACAAATAGGCAAATATATCAAAGAATGTTTATACCGTAGAACCAATAGTGATAATGACACGCTAGACTCAATATGTTGACTTATTCATATCTATAGAATGATATTCATATATGTCTGTTTATATGTACTGTTAGTAATTGCTATAGACCTTACGAAAGTCACTGTACTTTTGTTGTGTCAATAAAGATGTCTATTTCTATTCCTTAGTTTAACTTTAACTTCTTTGTCTCTGGGGAACAACAGATGACCTTGAAACCAAATTCTCCACTCGCCTCGTTTTTTGTTCTTTTCATTGTTTCACTTAGTCATGCTAGTCCAACAAGCTCAACACTCGCCTCAACAAGTCCTATTAGTACCAAACATTCCAAAACAACTTCACACGTATCAACAACTTCACACTTTGGCAGTACAGACAGCGCTACTGTAGTTTCCACAGTGTCTGAATTTGTTTCTTGTGTTATATTCTTTCCCGGATGAAGGTCTTTTGTTCTAACTTAGCCATAGTCTCTCATGTCCTTTGTGGCTTTTCTAACACAAGACTGGCCACCTTATCCTAGAAAGCCACTTTGTCCAAAACAAATGAGCTTTGAGATCAAAAGAATTTCCTTTCGGTTGTTTAAACCAAGTGTATTTTCGTGACTATTTAAGATAAAGGCTTGAAAATGCCAAATACAACCTGAACAACACATTGTTCACTTTGCATTCCTCAATTGTGTCCACAATTGCTATCAAATACAGTTTAAAGCCAGGTGTCGTTTCTTCCATCACCCTCAATCTGAAGTGAAATGGATGCTCCCTTCCCTACACCCTAAACCTGGCGAAAAATTGATGGTCCCCGTCATATCCCCTAATGCTTAAGTAAAATGGATGGTCCCTTCTTCCTGATACAAAATCTCGACCTGATAGAAAATTGATAATCCCTCTTTCCCATACCCTAAATACACGTGAACTGGATGGTCCCTCACTTCCCAGCCCCCACCCCCAAGTGAAACGAACGGTCCCTCTCTCCAATCCCTTAAAGTTTGTTAAATTGATGATCCCTAACTTTGATTGACATTGACTGTCCCTCTCTTTCCTCTCAAACTGTCCGACCCTCTTTACAGCCCCTAAATTGTGAAATAGATGGTTTCGCTCTCCAATCCCCTAACATTTAAGTGAATTGGATGGTCCCTCCCTACCCAGACCCTTCACCAGATGAATGGTAAAATGAATGGTTACTCTATCCCATGTCCTAGATATACGTGAAAAGTACGACCCCTCCCCAACCCCTCAAATGAAATGAATGGTCCCTCTCTACTATCCCCAATATGTAAAATTCTGTCTTTCCCTTCCCAGCCTTAATTCTATACGGAATGAACTGTCCTTCTGTCCCATTCCCTTAAGTTTATGTGAAAAGGATGGTCCCTCCCTCCCATATGAAATGAACTATTCCTTAAAGTTTGTAAGTCGGATAATCTGCTATGTGTAAATCCGTAACGTTTTAGGGCATGCCCTAGCTATGCGTCTAGTATGGAACATGACACAAGAAGTATGACAAAAAATGGATTTTACCATATTTTATTAGCCCCAAGCATTGCAGTTATGAAGTATTGGTATACGTTTTGTCTTGATTCTTTTGAAATGCTACGAAAGTCTGAAGTAAAGTAGTTGCCAGCTAGCTACACAAATTGTATCCATATCTTCACGCAGATATGTACAAAGTTTAAAAGCATCACAACCACTCTCTGTAAACACTATTGATGACTCCTGAAGCTTGATCCTTTTTAATTTCGCAGTCATGTTCTAGATTATAGATTAAGATACGTACCTTACATTCATCCAAGAGAGACAATAAAGCTGCATTTCTATGACTTGAAACTTGAAGACTGGAAGATTTTCAATGTTTATCAATCACCTACTTGATTACATATGGTTCTAGGCCAGGATACTCAACTGCCCCCTACAAGGTTTGGATTTTAAATGTACAAGTTTCAAAATGCTGTGTTTTCCCTCCTGCAATTAATGCCTCAATATACATGGCTAAAATTAGTAGCACACCACAATCATTATACCGTAGAAGAAACATTCGATCTTAACTGATCATCGTTCGCGTGACACCAAAAAATATGCAAATCCTAAAGAATTATAAACTACTACTATACTCACATGTTGTCCTATAATGTTCTAAGTAAACTTATTGCTTGCATAACACCAAATGTGCAAAGCCTTATGTATAACTTCTAGCTCCTGTTACAATTGCATGGTACATTGCGAACTGAAACAGACAGACAAGTAATATGCCAGATAAAGATTCCAGACTTTCATTCTTGTTGCCTCTTGTGAACAATATGGTGTAGCGGGAACTGGAATGACATTGCGGTATATTGCTATAATTGTGATTACATGCTTTATAGTGAGGCTGAACATTATTGTTTCGACGATTAGGTCTGGGATTTTCATTAAAGCAAGGATTATAAAGCTGGGGATAATATGCAGATTATGGTTTTATAACTGCAACTGTAAACCTGTAGACTTGCCATACTCGTGAGAGTGGCCGTCCATCATGGTTTTATGGTGCTGATGAGACTGATGGTTTTATGGTGCTGATGAGACGGTGATGGTTTTATGGTGCTGATGGGACTGATGGTTTTATGGTGCTGATGAGACACTGATGGTTTTATGGTGCTGATGAGACGGTGATGGTTTTATGGTGCTGATGAGACGGTGATGGTTTTATGGTGCTGATGAGACGGTGATGGTTTTATGGTGCTGATGAGACGGTGATGGTTTTATGGTGCTGATGAGACGTTGACGGTTTTATGGTGCTGATGAGACATTGACTGTTTTTATGGTGCTGATGAGACGGTGACGGTTTTATGGTGGTGATGAGACGGTGATGGCTTTATGGTGGTGATGAGACGGTGATGGTTTTATGGTGGTGATGAGACGGTGATGGTTTTATGGTGCTGATGAGACGGTGATGGTTTTATGGTGCTGATGAGACGGTGATGGTTTCATGGTGCTGATGAGACATTGATGGTTTTATTGTGCTGTTGAAACTTTGATTTTTTTAAATTTCTGCTGAGACATTGATGGCTTATCTCGTACCACTGACCTTCTGTAGACATGATGGGATCGCGGTGATTTTCTAGTGATGATGGGACCACTGTGATTTTGTAATGCTGGTGGGACCTCGGCAATATTGTAGAGATGATGGAACAACGGTGATTTTGAATTGATGATGGAACCATGGTGATTTTGTAGACCTAATGGTACCATGGCATATTTGTAGTGATGATTGCACCATGGAAATTTTGTAGACATTGGTGCTGATGGGACCATTGTGATTTTGTAATGCTTGTGGGACCACGTTAATATTGTAGAGATGATGGGAGCACGGTATTTTTGAAGTGATGATTGGATGACGGTGATTATGTAGTGCTGATGAGAAAAAGTTGGATTTACAGTTCTGATGAGGTGTCAGTGTTGATGGTGATGATGGGATCTCGGTCCTTTTATGCTGCTGCTGAGATCACTGTGGTTTTGTAGTAGTTGTGAGCCATCGGTGGTTTTATAGTCACTATGAGACGACGGTAACGGGGTTTGATGGGCTGATGACACATTGTTGCTTGTAGTGCACGGATGAGATGGCAATGGTTTTACTGTCCCGATTCTAAGGCTATTGGTGGCTACAGCTACAATGAAGTAGCTGTAGCCACTAGTAATGTAGTTGGCAATAATAGTCATTAATTACTTTTGAAAGTAAGCAAATGGAAGTTGCTGCCTTGTGTTTACACGGAGTCCTAATCACTTGTCCTGAAACTCGAATGTTGGTGCGGCGTTTGGCCCAATCTCAGGATTTCCATTTGGGTCTATTGGCGTCTGCACAAGCCTTTTACCCCAACCTGTAAGTGACGACATCATGCCCATACAGTCCGTCTTCATCTTGTCTGGGTTTCCATTGAAAGCTTCATGGATGCACTTCAGCAGGCCTGTGTAGATCTTGTTGAAGTTGTCAGAATATTTGCGAGCCTGCGATTCTGGAGGATAACTCTCGGTTTGAGGGTTAGATATTGACGGCCAGACACCATCTTCAAAGAAAGGCACGAGTCGTCCAACGAAGCTGAATGTCTTCTTACAAGGTATGTCTTCATCGCATGGGAAGAAGTTGTCAAAACACTGTCCCATTGATGTGTCGTCTGGGTCTGTTTCTCTCAGCCTCCGTCCATGCACCACCTCAGCAAACTTGAAGTAATGTGAAATCTCATTCCTTTTATCAAACGGGGCGCAAGGGTCGCTCCCTTCGCCCTCGGTAGCGATGTCTATTATCGCATCTAATGCGCTCCTAAGGTTAGTCACTGCATATGGGGAACTGTCATTACTGCCAAGCCATTGGGCACTCGTTATTTGCTTCTTACTTTCTCCTGTAAATATCGTAACTCCATTCTCTCCTGCATTCCTCTCCAGTTTGGCCATGGGGTAGAGGATCTGATAGATGTAGATGGCGCCGATGGTCTGAGGCCTCGTCGTTGTCTTTTCACACAACTTGCAGATTTCCCTAGCAATGTCGTTAGGGTTGTCATCACTGTATCTTATTATACGTTTTCTTTGAGTGCGAAGATACTGAACCACTTCAGAATCCGTTATTGTACAGTCTGGCCTCTCTATCCCCTGGAAAACGGTTCGAATGTGGTTCAAAGAGCATCTCGCGAGCTTTACCACAAGACCAGGGTTGGCTCCCCCTGGAAGTGCTGCTGGATAGGACGGTGCTATAGACCGATGGTTCAATTTTGGCGCACCCCCAATCGCGTTCAGGAGGTTGGAGACCAGAGCCATATGTTTCATCTCATCGACAACAACACTTTTGATCAGGGCGGCCACCTCTCTGTTGTAACCATCTTTTATCGAGAACAGCGCACTCAGGTAGGGAGGAATAGTAGACAGCTCTAGTTGGAGAGCAATCTGGAGGGTCCGTTTTAGATCATCTAAGGTGTCCGTGATCGTACCCAACAGTGGGTTGTCTAACCATGATAAAATCATCTTTCGTTTTTGCGGGGACAGGTCCCTGGTCACAGGCATGTAGTTGGAGTGAGCTACTGGGAGATCATTAAGAGCATGTCTGAGTAATTTCAATTTTCCAGTAACATCCTCGTAGCTTGCAAGGTTGATCATTGGCTTCATGACGGGATAGAGGTTGGCATACTGTTGGAATATCGGGTAGACATGATCGTACCAGGTTACCTCACCAGGAGTGAAGGTGTATTCTGAATACAGGTGGATTGATACCGTTAAGTCCTGAACCTTAAATTCTGTCCCATCATCACCTTTCTTGGCCATTATATCATAGAAGTATACCTGGCCATCAAGCTGCTTTCCCCCCCTAGGTTCACCAGGATCACTGGACCGGAATGTTATCGTGGAAATGCCGTCGTTGCCGGATGGTTCAGTGCTGCTGATAACTATTGCTGGACTCGAGTCGAATATAGGAAAGAACACGATGGATATCTGATCAGCAGACCTGCCATACTGGAAAGTGCGAAACTTCATCGTCCAGTCACTGTTGGGCTCTTTTCGCATAACATGGTTGTCGACAGCCTCGACGAACAAGCCATCTTGTCTTTCCTTCAACACTGGCTCGCAGTGCGTTGAGGACATTCCTTGTACGACCGCTAATGGGGTGTTCTTAATTGTTTCAATTACCGTGTCTGTCACTGAAAGGTAAGTGATGCCTGCAGTCCTCTGAAACCAGTCGTCTCCACCGAGTGTGATTTTTCCCAGGTTGTATTTCTCGTTGTCCAGAAGTTCGCGTCCTCGCGTCGTTCCTTTGTACTGAATAAGGTACAGAGGTCCGCCTGATGATTCGACTACGTTACCTTTAATGTCGAACTTCATGCTGTTGGCAAAGTCCAATACTACATTCTTCGTGAGGCTGTCAACATAGAATGGCACGTGACCACGCCCTTCAATACCTTCATTAGCCCACAGCATTCTTTTGTATGGACCATAAGGCAGAGGATTCTCTGACACAACTGCAGAAATGGTCCCAACCACACGGCCATACGGAAAGTCGGGAGACTTTGGGTCCACTATCATGTTGCGGACGTTGAGTTTGGCGTGCAACTGAAGTCCACGTTCACAACGAAGGGACTTTACCTGCTGTATGAACGTGGACCTTCTTGATAGAAGCCCGTTGGTCCACTCCACATTCTGTAAGGTCGACAAAAAGACTGCAGAAAACCTGGTACTAATATACACTGTCCCGCAGTCCGATCCTTCACAGGCGTTGTGCATGTGGTTGAATGACCGGGGTTTGAATTCCCCTTTGAAGAACCCATCCACGCCTATTACGAGGCCCCATATCTCAGATTGTACTTGATTGTCTGTATCCAGATCGACGAGCTTGCCTGCGGTTGTGCTGTCTGAACCTGGATAATCAACGTAGCTTCATTTAGGCATTTTTGTACTAAATGAGTAAATTAAATACGAGCACTGTGGGTAAGGCAATGTTGATTTGATTAAATTGATGACATCCACGTGGGATGACATCCAGCAATTTTCGGTCAAAAATGAAGAACCAAAATACTGTAAATCGTACAACAGCTGCAAAATGAGCAAACACATACCGTAGATTGCAAAAGAATATCGAAAAATCGAATACTAATGTCACAGAATGCCAATGTCAATTCCAAGGTCAAAGAAGGTGTGAAAGAACAATCTATTGTTTGTTATACCATACTCTGTGTGTTTAGTCATTTGTGCGAAATTCCTGACCACTTAGTCTTAGATTTCATGCTTTCATAATGAAGGCAACTTGTTTTGGGTCAAACTAATCAAGTCAACTTGGCCTAATGAAGGAAAAGTGTAAACTCAAGGTTTTTTTGCTTCCACCTTAGGTTAGTGGCAAAACCAACCTGTTTCACTGAAACAGAGAAACAATAAAACGTTTTAAAAGCAAAAACAGTAAGGATGCTAAAACCCGAATTGGCTCATATTTTGCACAGTAATTAGACTTGGCCCACAATCCTCAACAAAGCATTCTGTCAGCCCAAGACCCATTGTGGCCCATTTGTACAAATTTTGAGGAGCTGTAAATCTCAAAGTGTACAATATTTTTGCTTGAAATCTATCACATGTATAGATACATAAAATAGCTATTAGTTGAATTCTTGCAAAATTTGTCTGAGTCAGCTAGGGACATTCTCAATTGCACGTTAATTGAACCACTAATTTCTTTAGACGGGATAACACGGGTGTGGTTATCTTGAGCTCAACTCAGTCACTCATAAAATCCTGAACAACAAATTCAAATATTTCAATCTCAAGAAAACATATGCCTTTACCTTTGTGCCAAATTTCAACTCATTCGATGTAAAGATGAGGCTGCTATAAAACCGGTGGCATTACTTTTTGAACGCCCCTCGAAGGAAACTTTTCCCAATTTCGAAAAAATGTAATTTTTTTTCTAATTTTGAAATACAAAGTCTAAGACAATGCTATAGTTTATTTTTCCTGTCAAGTGCAAACCTTTGTATTGTCGATTAATTGTATGCTTGAAAGTTTATGTGTTTCACCTTGCCGTGTGGCTGTCCCAAAAAGCAGTCCACCTTTACAAGTATCCTCAACTTCAATTACGGTGCAAATCGTGAGCCAAATCAATTTTTTAAAACTATTGTTTGATCCTTAGATCTTGCAATGTTGATGGATAGATTAATCATACCGATGGTGATTGAACGGAAAGCTTAGTCAAAAGATTTGGGACATTAGAATCTTAAAAAGGAAGGCGTGAACAAACGTAGTCCCAACAGAAATGTTGATAACAACCAATCCTTCCTGAAACTGAGACCACCAGCGTACAGCATTATTATAATACAGTCAAACCTGTCTATAGCGGCCACTCAAGGGACCGGACAAATTTGGCCACTATAGACAGGTGGCCTCTGTATAGAGGTGGCAACTTGTAGATAAAATACCCAAGGGACCGACAAAACGTGGCCACTATGGACAGGTGGCCCCTCTGTAGAGGTGGCCCCTAATACAGGTTTGACTGTAATTACAAAATGGTGATATTTCATTCATGCAAAGGGATAATTCTGAATATCCTACATTCGTAAGGATGTCTTTTGAAATCGCGGACATAAATATTACCTATCAATCAATCAATCTTTATTACGCGACAAGTGTACGGGTACAATACCTATGATCGGTTGACCGACAATAGGGTCGTTTTCGACACAGTGTCCGTCCTTGAGGCAGACTTTCGTCACTTTACAGTCGACCAACCGGAAATCATTACTTCCTTTGGGGTTGAAGTGAGGATTGTGCATGGGGTCAAACTTGTTGATGTCGAAATTTGACCAGTCGTTGTTGTAAGTTGAGACGTCAGCAAGAAATCTCCCAGCAAAGTTCAAACGCAGTATAGCTGCAGGAATAACATCACATGTATATAGGCATAATCAATGATGCACAAATTCTGGATAAGCATAAGGGTGTTCAGTATGTTTCCTCCACACAGAATCGATCCTAGATTAGATAAAAGACTACCTAGTATATAAAGGGTGAACACTGACGCCACCGCGCTGCCTGGTGGATAAACAGGACAAAAAGTCAGAGGCAAAAAACACTCAGTGACAAATTTGTTCTTGTCGCCTCCCTTACACAAAACTGTCTTTTTATCTTCGCCAAGAAGATAATGTTTTCTGTTACATGGGTCTGTATGTAGGTCAACAGCATATAACTCGAGAAATTGTGAATCAATCTTTTTGACTTTTGGTAGGTGTGTAGCGGTTGTGGAAAGGCATGCCTAGTTCGAAAACGGTTTACCTGGCGTTTGCCTACAGTACAGCAGCGAGCTTGGTATGTTTTTTGCGGTTTGTTTTGGGCACCATAAGTCGAAATATAACTGGGGGATTTTCACGATATTTGGTAGGTGTCTAGCGGTTGTGGAGAGGATTGTCAAGTGCGAGAATGATTTAGCCAACTTTTACCTATGGTTCTGTAGCTGGCTTTGTACGTAAGTGCGTTTTTTTGTATACAAGATAACTCGAGATGTTGTTGATGGATGTTAATGATATTTGGTGGATAGGTAGGGGTCACAAAAAGAAAGGTCAAGTTCGATGATGGACCATCTAGCGGCTTGCTAAGGTACTGCAGTGGAACTTTCATTTTTTTATATGTCGCGTTCTGGACATGCTGTGCTCATGATTTTTAAGTGGTCGATAGCTCTTGGGGCAGAGTGTAAGTGCTGTGAGTTTGGGCCTCCTAGCGGCTTTTTTGGAACTGCAGGCGCCGGTTTCCTTTCAAACTTTGGACGAGAATATCTCGAGAACGTGTTGACGGATCGTCATGATTTTTGGTCTGTAGATAGAATGAGTGATGACTTACATAATGAAATACTAATTATGCAAATCAACATCTAATTTGCATAATTACTGAAGAAAGTGTAGAACTCTCCTGCATCACATTATGAGACCTGATTTGGGGGACAGTTTTGGTTGGTAAGTAGGTCAGGTAAACAAGCACTTGTTAGCCGGGTGTGATGTTTATTTTTCAAAGAAATGTAGAAGCCCTGGGGTCATGGAAAAGTGTGTTGTGGTTCTGTGTCCTTGTTTATGAATAAGCTTTAATCACATTGAACTAGTGGAAGTCAGTTGGGATGGATAAAAGGGAATTTTCAACCGCTATATACACGATTTCATGCAGCCGTTTACTTATGGCAGCTACTCTCACTGGTAATACATGACTGAGACCTTGAGGTCTTTCTTTGATAAAGGCACTCCCCATAATAAGCCTTGATTATTTGGCGAAGGTATTTGTTCCGTGGAACTCTAGTTTTCTACTGCAGTCTTTTTCAAAATTCAAATTCGCGTGAAATCGCGTGACGCAATCGGTTAGGTGTTTGACCTAGACCCCAGAGGTAACAGGTTCGAAACCGCTGATTTGTCCTGATGTTGTTCCCTCGGGAAAGGCATTTTACACGAGTTTCACTCAGGTGAAAATGAGTACCTAGCTTCGGTTAGGACGTCCCTCTGTTAAATGGAGGTCGCGTTATTGAAGAGAGCCACACCTCGAGCACGTTAAAGATCCCACCACACTTATCGAAAAGAGTAGGGGTCCTTCCCGTTGTGAGCGGTTCAACCCTACCGTCCTTTGGCCGCCGATGGGGCAGCTTAGTCGTATTGAGGTCACCTGAGTGGCGCCGAATGGCAGCTCGCTCCAGATTTAGCCCCGCCTATTGTAACCTCCTCGCAATTCAGCCCCTCGCTGCGAAGAGAGAGTAGTCGGCCCACCCAATAACTAAATGACTAATCAAATGCGTCCATTGACCTTCCGGACACGTTAACAAGGTGATCTTTTTAATTCTTCCACCTTTCGAAATCGCAATTGTCTATTCAATCAGCAAGGACACAATCATCAACCAGATAAATCTGCAGCAGGCATGGAAAGTATTGTACTTAGAAAGTACGGTAAAGTAATGACTCGTCTCCGTTACTCTCCAATAGAATAAAACGAAAAAAACCATTCACGGATTCGGCTGCGCATGCACGGGTCAAAGGTGAAGGCCCTTGAGACGCAGGTCAAGGCAAGAAATGTTTGATTGACCTTTGATCTGCGCATGTGCAGTTGGATTTATGATTGGACTTATGCTATAAGTAACTGCAAAAAAAGAGCGTAAACTTACCAGAGGAACTGGTGGGTTCAGTTTCAACTTCGTCTTCATCACGTTTACAGGAGTCGTCAATGGAGCCTAAAGTGAAGAGTAACATCGATTCTTCAGGGTTTTTTTTTTCAGATTAAATGGAAATGCTACATACATGAAAAACTCACTAATAAGCAACTATAATTCAAGATACGTCAAGGAGGAAATAACGACAATGATAATGATACGGACAACCCATTGCATCAAACACCTCAATATTACAGCATTCAAACTAGTACTCTGGGAATCTTTGGCGACCTCATACATTCATGAAATTGATTTTATGCAAATGATATTTACATTTACCATTTAAATTTACCAACGGACCTCCAAAAAAACCCAAAACATTTTGGTCATACATAAAAGGCCTGAAGAGATACCTTGTCGGGGTAGCCACTCTAAAGGTGGGGAGTACCATTATTAGTGACAGTGTGAAAAAAGCAGTCAGTTTACAGTTTAAAAGTGTATTCACAGAAGAAGACACCACAGACATGCCATCCCTCGGGCACCCCTGCACCCCTCCTATGGAACAAATAGAAATTTCTACTTATGGTGTTGAAAAAATGTTGCAAGGCCTCAATCCCTCCAAAGCATCCGGGCCAGATCAAATACCTCCTTGGTTCCTCAAAATGACAGCCAGTGAAATCGCACCTGTTTTAACCAACATTTTCCAAGAATCGCTTGACACAGGAGAAATCCCCAAAGACTGGAGAGATGCAAATATATGCGCCATTTTCAAAAAGGGAGATAGAGCGGTCCCCAGTAAACACAGACCTGTTTCACTCACCTGTATTTCCTGTAAGCTACTGGAACACATTATCCATAGCCATATCATGAAAAACTTTTAGTAGAAGGCCACAATATACTAACGGACTACCAGCATGGTTTCAGAGCAAAGCGATCCACAGAAACACAGCTTATTTTAACAGTTCACGACATAGTTTGGGACACTAAACAATAAAAGACACTAGTGGATCTAGCAATACTTGATTTCACTAAATCCTTCGACAAAGTCCCACATAGCAGACTCATATCAAAACTTGAGTTCTATGGAATTGAAGGTACTACATTAAACTGGCTGAATGCTTTCCTGACGAATAGAGAGCAAACGGTAGTGGTGGAAGGGAAGGCCTCAGCTCCAGTTAAAGTAGCGTCGGGAGTTCCACAAGGGACTGTCCTGGGACCATTGCTCTTCCTCATAAACGACTTGCCAGACCGGCTCGATTCAAATGTGAGGTTATTCGCCGATGATTGTCTTTTATATATAGAGGTATCCACAAAGAATGATTCTCAACTTCTTCAGAAAGATGTAAGAACCCTGGAAGAATGGCAAAGGAAATGGCTTATGCAGTTCAATCCTGATAAGGGCTATGTCATGCTCATAACGAACAAACGAACACCAAATGTGTCCCCTTACCAGTTTTGTGGTCAGACATTAGAAACCACAAAACCCCACCCATACCTGGGTGTTATATTAACAACTGGGCTGAAGTGGGGTGTCCATGTTGACCAGCTGTCTATATGTACTAGGGACATCTAGAAGTGTGTAGGACCAAAGGCAAAGCTTGCCAACAAGGAAAAGCGTAGAAAACTTGCCACCCGATTCTGAGGGTGGGAGGGCGAGCTCATCCCGACCGTCTCTGGCACCCGCTCTCTGCCTCGGTGCCGGGGGCCTTTTCACGTGAGTTATTCAATCTCTCCAGCCCACTGTACTCCCGCCGTCATGTCGCTGATGATTTCCAGGTCAGTGGTCTTTCTTTTGCTATTTCTCAACACGATTCAGGCCTCAACTATCGGACATGGCCCAGGTAAAGTACGCAGGACGAAGCCGCCATGTTACATATTTCCCGGTGGTAGCGCTCAGCCGCGACCGCCATTACCATCCCTATGGTACCCCGTCCTTAGTTTAAATGACAAAGAAATTGCTTCTTGGCAAAATCTGAATTTCAGTTCTGCTGGGATCCTCTTGAAACAAGCTAGATATTTGAGAACATCAGACAGACTCTGCCTACTCTACATTTGTTCCGTACTGATGGCACAGGCCGTTGACTTGGAAACCAACCCTGGTCCTCGGCCTCCAAAGTATCCGTGCGGTTCTTGTGGAAAGGCGGTGACTTTTAAGCACAAAGCGGTTTGTTGCGACAGATGCGATTTCTGGTTTCACCACGATTGTCAAGGCCTCGGTTCTTTCATGTATCCCTATCTAAGCAATTCGAATGTGTCATGGATTTGTTTAAATTGTGGACTTCCAAACTTATCAACTACATTCTTTTCTGACTCCCGCGACCTATCCTCCCCTAATCCATTTAGCCCCCTAAGTAATGACAGCCCAGGAATGCCGCAAGCTGCGTCTTCCCCGAAATCGCCTGTTCAAAACAAACACAGGACCAATGCTAGGCCATTACGGCTGATCAATGCAAATTTCCAATCCCTTAGAAATAAAAAAAGTCGAACTAGAAACCTTAGTAGATCAGACAAAACCAGACATCTTAGTGATTACAGAGACTTGGTTGGATAGTTCCTGCAATATTTCAGAATACTTCCCAAGCCACCTCAACATGCAAGCGTTCTATAGGAATAGACCGGAGGACAGCCACGGTGGTGTCTTGATAGCTGTCTCCAATGAATTCATATGTACTCAGGAACCTCACCTTGAGACCAACTGTGAAATGGTTTGGGTGAAGATTAATCTGGTAGGATCCAAGTGCTTGAATATATGTGCTTACTATAGACCTCAGGTAGGAGACAGCGTAAGTTTGGACTGTTTAGAAGAATCTATGGAAAGAATATGTAACAAACGTAATAACCATGTATGAATTATCGGTGATTTCAATTTCCCAGGGTGGGATTGGTCAGACCCCCAGCAGCCTGTACTTAAGCCAGACTGCCCCTACCCAGGTCTGCACCGCCGATTCATGGAACTGCTTAGTGATCAAAACATGTCACAAGTTGTGGATAAACCAACCAGGTACGATAACACGTTGGACCTTGTCCTCATGTCAAATGATAATTGTGTCAACAGTGTACGTACTTTACCCCCCATTGGCGATCATGACCTAGTATTCATTGAGGCAGACTTACGGCCCCAAAAGCAAAAAGCCAAACCTCGTAAGTTGTACCTGTACAAACGTTCCAACTGGGACAAATTCCGTGATGAAATGGAAGACTACAAAACTCATTTCCTAGAATTGGTAGAAGACGACGTAGACGTGAACGAGCTCTACAACAATTTCACTCAAAAACTATCCATGTGTGTTGATAAATATGTACCTACCAAAATGTCTAGCGGCAAGAAACATCTCCCTTACATAACCCCTGAACTTAAGCGAATGATGAGAAAAAGAGACCGTTTTTACAAAAAAACAATTGGTCAAAACTCAACTGAAAGGAAAGACAAACTAAACCAGTTCAAGAAAGACATTAATAAGAAGATGAAAGAGTGTTACTGGAAATACATTGAGGATGTAGTGCTTGACATGGATGTAACTGACCCCGAACAAAGCCATGCTACTTCTGCAAGTAAGCAAGGTACCAAAAAGTTCTGGAGTTTCCTGAAGAGCATGAAGTCAGAAAGAGCTGGAGTCTCTAATCTTAGAAACGAAGGCACACTGATTTCGGACAACAAGGAAAAAGCCGATCTATTAAACCAACAGTTCCAATCTGTGTTCTCCACTGAACCTCCCGATGACGCTATGCCTGACATGGGACCTAGCCCGCATCCCCCAATGAAGGATATCAACATTGACACGAATGGGATAAATGAGCTACTGGCTAACTTAAACCCTCACAAAGCATGTGGCCCTGACCATGTCCATGCTTGTGTGCTGAAAGAACTAAGCTCCACACTAAGCCCAATCCTCCAAGCCATCTTCCAGAAAAGCCTCGACACTGGCTCTGTGCCAGAGGCCTGGAAGGAGGCTAACATAGCTCCCGTCTACAAAAAAGGGAACCGCCTAGACCCGGCAAACTACCGACCAATTTCGTTGACATGTATATGCTCTAAAATAATGGAACACGTTATAGCTAGTACTATGATGAATCACTTTGACTCCAACAACATTCTCTATGATCTCCAACACGGTTTTAGACATAGTAGGTCATGTGAATCTCAACTCTTGTCACTTACGGATGACCTAGCACATAACAGGGAAAATGGGATTCAGACTGATCTCATAATCATGGACTTTGCAAAAGCCTTTGACAAGGTCCCCCACTTACGGTTAATACACAAACTCCAGTTTTATGGTATTACAGGTAAAACCCTAACCTGGATCCAGAACTTCCTTCAGGGCCGTTCACAGACAGTAGGACTAGACGGTGAGCGCTCTGACCCTGTACCTGTAACCTCTGGCGTTCCTCAGGGAACAGTCTTAGGGCCAATATTGTTTCTAGCTTACATTAATGACCTGCCATCACATGCTGCACATGCAAAAGTCCGACTATTTGCCGATGATTGTATTTTGCAGATGAGTGTGAAGACAAAGAATGATTGTGAAAAACTCCAGCACGACATAAATAGCATTTGTTCATGGGAGAAGACGTGGCTTATGGCCTTTAATCCGTCCAAATGCGAAGTAATGTCGGTCCCAGCCTCCAGAAACCCGATAACATTCCCCTACTCACTCCACCAACACCCCTTGACCAAGGTAAGTTCCACAAAATATCTTGGCCTTCATATGTCTTCCAACTTGACCTGGGGCAAACACGTTGAAAAAACTACATCAAAAGCTAACAGGACATTGGGAATGTTACGACGCTGCCTGCGGATATCCAGCACTGCGGCCAAAGAGAGAGCCTACATGGCTCTTGTTAGACCATGTCTCGAGTACGGCTGTAGTGTTTGGGACCCTCACACCAAGGCCCAGGTGAGTAGCCTAGAGATGGTACAACGAAGAGCTGCCCGATATGTATTTAACGATTACAGACGCACAAGCTCAGTTACCTCCATGCTTCACAATCTTGGCTGGCAGTCCCTCGAACTTAGAAGGAAGATTGCCCGCCAGGTCACCTTGTACAAAATCATCAACAACATCATGTACGTACCTCACACGACCATGCTTGTCCCGGTGGCTCGATGCTCCCGCCGCACCAATCACTCACAAACATTGCAGGCCATCGCGTGCAGGAACAACTACTACAGGCTCTCGTTCTTCCCTCGTACCATCAGAGAGTGGAATGGACTTGAGCCTGGTGTGGCGGAGGCGGGGTCTCTCTCCCAGTTCAAAACTGAGCTGGGGAGGACCCTGCTGCATTGAGCCACCCCCCACACGTCTTGTATATATGTAAATACGTGTCCTATTAACCCACTAAATTCACCTGTCCTGTCCTTTGCACACAGAAAATCAGTTTGTTTTTATTTCCCTCAGCATTTTCCTTCATTTTTCCCATGTCTATTTGTACCGGTCACTTGTATTGTAATTAAACCATGCGTAGTCTGCCAATAATCTCAAACAATTGAGGCTAGGCAGTAGGAAAGAAGAAGAAATAACAACCAAGGCTAAACAGTCTACAGACATTGGAGTAATCAAACGCAACCTGTGGACATGCCCAACCAGGGTAAAATCACTTGCATACACGACACTGGTAAGACCTAACCTTGAATATGCTGCAACAGTATGGGATCCGTATACAACAGAGAAAGACAAAGATAAACTGGAAAGGGTACAGAACCAAGCTGCCCGATTCTGTACAAACAACTACAACAGGGATTCTAGTGTTACCAAAATGAAAACAGATTTGCAGTGGATGTCACTTGAAGACAGAAGGAAAATGTCCAGACTTTCCATGATGTACAAAATGACCAATAAACTGGTGGACGTACCAACTGATAAGTATCTAATACCAGCTCAAAAAAGAACAAGAAACAGTCTTATGCCTTCAAGTACCAGAGTTACCAACCTAGGATTGATGTGTTCAAAAATTCGTACTTTCCCAGAACTATCGTAGAGTGGAATTTGTTATCACCAAGTACAGTAGGGGCATCTTCTCTGGGTAGTTTTAAAGAACGCTTGCAGATAGATGTGCAAAAGCTAGGTGTGACGGGTCGTTCGGTGTAATATAACCAGCTGCTGCCGCGCCGCGTGCCTGCGAAGCTGGAGTGTTACGCCGAACGGCGGTTATACCGGCTATTTAGATGCAGATACAGAAGCTGGTGTGTTACGCCAAAGGGCGGTTATACCGGCTATATAGATGCAGATACAGATACATAACTTAAGCATGGTGACGTTCACTTTCAACTAACTAACACATGTCACAAGTAGTAAGGTCCCATCATTTATCATTCAGCGGTTTTCCATTTTTGCATCAATTATACAAATCAATTTCTCATCTGAATGTTTGGTATCTGTTTATTTACCACCTCTCCTGAATTGCACGTGTTACATTCATTAAAGTCGTTACGAAAAAAAAATGAAATTTAGTAATTACACTATAACAAATTCTTAATCATTTTTTGCATAATATGTATCTAATTGAGTACAGCATTCTGAAACTACCGGCGGCATGCTTAGAATGATGGAAATCCATCGTTCATTTCTTCTGTTATCGTCTTTACAATATCTTGACAAAAAGACCACTGCAGTTCCAAAATTAAATGTTAGGTTGAACAAACCTGCCCCACTTTCTCCTATCTGCTACTCAAGTAATGTCCCGGACGAGAGATATATTGAAAACTGACGACAAAATTGTGCTATTAATTATGCAAATCTTCTCCTATTTTATGAAATATTATAAAAAGATCCTTATATTCTTTTTTCTATTTATCCTCTAAGCCACCAGAAGTCACAAATGTATGTCACTTCTTTCCGAGCACAAGTGCTATCTTCCACCCGAAAATCGTGACAAAAGCATATCCAGAACACGAGATATCAAAACCGGAAGTTCCGTTGCGGTTCTTCTGGAAGTTGCTAGGGGGCCCAAAATCTAATTATTTTCAGTTTTTGGCACATCCTACTGACACACCAAATATGAAACAAATCAAAACCAGCCGTTCATGAGTTATCTTGTAGACCAAACACACACGCACACGCACACGCACACGCGCACACGCACACGCACACGCACACGCACACGCACACGCACACACACACACACACACACACACACACACACGCGCACAAACACACACACACACACACACAGACGCACACACGCACGCATGCACACACACACACACACAGACGCACACACGCGCGCGCATGCACACACACACACACACGCACGCATACGCACACACACACGCACGCACACACACAGACACACACACACACGCACGCACATAAACGTACACACACGCGCGCATACACACGCACATACACGCACCCACCCACACGCATACACACACACACGAACACACAGACGCACAGACGCACACATACACACGCACGCACACAAACAAACAAACGAAAAACACCAATGCTGACTAAAATATGACCTCCATGACATACATAATGGTGGTAAACAGGCCTGTAACAATAGGTTTAGTTCACCTGCATTGTTCTCTTGTCCTTGCTCTCTTTGGTAGTTTCGGCCATACATGTGTCCGTGGATGGGATGGTCTGTAGCAGGTTCTGGAATGAGATTAACTAAAGTTAAAACCTTATTACGATGAATTTCAAACATTTTGGCATCCACACGATCAAATGAATGAGAAAATTTTGTTTTAGTATATTAGACAGGGACCTTGGAGACAACTCTTAAATCTCACTTTGTTGCCCAGTATAACACGATTAGGAAGTGCTCTCACTGAGACCTGTCCAGCAGTTGGAATAGTAGATTGACCCCAATAAACACATATGTTAAACACATAAAAATGCAGGACTGTCTGCCAGCTAAGAACAACAGTGGGACAGATTAGTATAAGAACTTGTCAGAGGCAGGCAGGTATTGCCCATGGAATTCATAGGAACATTATCAAACCATGCAGAATATCGCAGATAACTGTAAGACAGTTACAAGTAGGTTTGAATCAAATTGAAACATCCCTGAATAATCAATTAGCAAGACATTATATTATTTGCAGTTTTTGGAATATCAACCTTGTTCTAGTTAACTTTTACAACTTTCAAATCAGTCCTCTCAAAGTTGTATCAAAGTGTCTATTTGTATATAAATTTGCAACTTAGAAATGTCTTCCTTTGACAGCTGTGAATCTAGAACAAGGCTTGTAATTTTGTCTGAGACGCCAGACTATTAGGACTCTGTATAACTAACAAGTACTGTCTAACAATGCTTGACACTAAATGGCAAGCCATGTTGTCATGACTTTATATTATGGCCTAGGTGTCATTCTGGCCTAGTTGTGTGCTGCACTTCAATTTCTCATCTGTTGTCTCTAGATTAAAAAAAAAAATCTTTAATTTCTTGAAGAGTAACTTGTAACGTTACATGGTAAACTGTCGTAGGAAGAGATCCACCGATGTGGATATACTGGATCCTCCCCACGAACATGACTGATTTACACAACGCTCGATAGGTGGCGCTCTCCGGAGCAGCCGCGTATTTCACTGCTCACGATGGCGACAAAGGGGATCATACAATATGCAGCGAAGCTTATCGGGAGCCTCAAACCAGCTACATCGCCCTTGGATACCAAGCTCAAGAATCAGTTGCGCAGCTTGGACATCCTGCGTTTGCGAAGTCGACCACGGGGATGCCGCGCTGGCAGGAATATTAAACGTTCCATTTGCACCATCGTAGGCCACAGAAGACCGGGAATTACCAGCCATGTTACACCGTTCATATGCAAATCGGGCAACCTGTTAGGCAATGACAAGGTGAGCAACAACAACAACCTTTCCAATCTACCTGTACAGAATGCGCACCGTACTAGGCAATATTACCGCCGTCATCGATTACTACGGACTATTAGTCTTGGAACGGCACAGCCAAAACATCAAATGCCAACCATTGTTGTTTGTAATGCTAGATCTATGTGCAATAAACTCGAAGAATTCCAAACAGTACTGTCATTGAATATTTGAGGTCCAAATTGCAGTCATATCTGAAACATGGTTAACCTCATTATTTTGAATGCAAAGGAGCATAGCCATGTCAACAAAGCCGTAACAAGGTCCGTCCAACCTTTCCCTGACTCGCAAATCTGGTCATTTTGGACAATGGATTACTTCATACGGATGGGAGGAAGTAATGCGTGCCCCTGATGCTCAGTCCAAGACTGGCGCATTTTATGAGAAGATACACAGCAAGCTCGAAGAACATTTTCCGATTAAAACAATTAATCAAAATGCACAGCAACGACAAACCATGGCTAAACCCGGAAATAAAGAACCTTGTGCAGCAGAGGCAAAAGGAATTACGATAACAAATGGCACGTTCTGTATACGAAACAAGATCCAAAGAAAGATCAAGAAAGCCAAAACATCGTTCTACAAAGACAAAATACAGGCACTCCGGAAAGACAACCCAGCCCAGTGGTATCGAGGAATTAAAACCATGCTCAATACACACTCCAAAGATTCCACAATTTTTATTACGAACTCCGGCCGAGTTTGTAAATCGGACAGACCTCGCCGAATTTCAACATCGCCCGAGCATCGACTGTATTTTTCGCGGAAAATCGATATCTGCCCTTCACAAATTAGATGGGGCTCGGACGACGTCTATCCAACACTTATGATTATATGTGATGCTAGCATGGACCAATGATATAACCTCCTTGCATGGACGAAGTGAGAATCGAGTAATCCGGTAAAAAGACAATATTTGGATCAACTTTGACTTCTGAGTTTTGGGAAATATGTAAGGAGTGAGTGGTGGACGGGCACACTAAAAACAGTAATATAACAGGAATTTTGCAATAGACCAATCCAAAATCTCACAAAAAAATCTAAAATGGTTGCCGAGGCCGAAATTAAACGCAGCTGGAAGTGTCTCGCGAACGCCGGGCGAGCTGCTAAAAATCATCCGAGGCCCGCATAATCGCCAAAACGCCGGCCATACTCCGGCTGAAAAATGCCCATTTTGAGCTGGCCAACACCTCGGCCGAGCTAAATTCTTGATTTATAAAGCCTCTCCTGTCACATTGTTTACAATCTTTTGGCGTACTTCGCCAAAGTCGGAAGGTCAGCCGACAGAAGGTCGCTCGTATTTTTCGCCCGAAAACCGTCCCTGTCACATTGAGCGAGGCTCGCGCGATTGCCTTAGAATACATTTATAAAAATGAGCCTCCGATGACATGGCGCCACCTCTTGCACATCTTCCTATTCCTACACCAACAGTAAATCCCAGTAAAATACTGGAATCTACAAAACTATATAATTTGGACATATTATGCAAATTAGGGCTTCATTTGTTTCCTCGGTACTAGTTTTTCAAAACCGGACGTCGTTTGCTTAATTTATCATTGAGAAAATGCTATTGTAGATCTTGTAACCTAACATTATCACAGAACCCATTAATCATTAAAAACGTGGGACTTTTCATCAGCCGCTGCTTACAAAGAAGAAGTCAAACCTTCCAGTAAAGAATGTAGAATCATGCATATAGATATCTGTATAGATTAGACACTCGTTACTTTTTTACTGTCTGTACCCTTGCAATTAGCCTACGGGCATGGATTTGCAAATAAATGAATAAAAAAAATTAAACTCCTCCAAACAAGTCCTTCAATAAGATATGCCCATGCATGAGATATGAAAACTGGTTGAACATCATTTTTTTTACGTCTGATCAGGCGTGAGGGAGGGGTGTATTGTGAGGAATAAACGTTTGAAAAAACATTGAAAGTCAAAAGAATGAAGAACAATCTTGTAGCTTTTCACGCATATCTCCGTAATCTTTTCTGGACCGTCTTTCATTGAAGTTAATCTTGGGGCACTAATATGCCACCCATATTAGTCCAGCAAGGCAACCCACTGCCCAAAATTCAGAATATCTTAGGACACGTACCACGATGAACCAAATAAGAATGAAACAGGAAACTGTTCAAAGATATCGGGGCTACATATTGTCTTAGGACGCGCAGCAACAAGTACTTTTAGAAACACTACCCCATGTCTCGCAAACACATGCAAAGCAAGCATAGAATGAAATGGAATGGCACTTGAAACCAATCTGAGGGTCAGTACTGAAAGAATTACGTGACAAAACCAAGGAATTCTTACGTTGAAACAAGGAAGCATCTTCCTTGATATCGCTATTCTGTGTGGTTGATGACGACGAGCACACATTAACAGAAGTCACTGGAATGACCATGATAAGCGCCCAAACGCGCCAGTACTCCATGGTGTCCGCCCCTTTTCTGTCTGAACCAAGGCAAGTGCGTGGACTGAGGTGCACCTGACGGAAGGTGTGCCGGTTCAACTACATTTTTGTACGTCTAGTCACGAACTGTGAGGGCACTGGGGTTGGGGACACTGGGAGGGGGAGGGACGAGGCTGGGGCCCGAGTTATGGCGAGGTGTTGGAGCTAAAAGTGCACATGGAGGAAAAAGGGAAAAAGAAGTCATGCCAGAAAAAAAAGTCTATAATTTGGTAGAGGAACATCGCACTTGTCTAGAGCAAGATAAGTGCGCGGAATGGGGTGTAGACGACTGGGGCCTGCGAAGTGCCCTGGGCACAGGTGCGACCATATATCTGGTCATGAAATATGCGGGCAGCTGAGGGGGGAGGTACATGTTGATGCACATGGGGAGACGAAGTAAAAGATAATGGTCTGGTTTGCACAGTCTTTGTCTGAGTGGATGGGAGCTCACTCCGCTGAATTCCGAGTCTGTGTAAACATACATCTTGGGTACCTAAATACCCTTCTCCCGGATTTGACTAGGGTAACTTCGAAACCATGCTTACTAATAGGTCGGTCTTGTGTGTGTATTAAAATGTGTGTGTGTGTGGTGGTGGTGGTGGTGGGGGGGGGGGTCAGAGTGTACTCCGAGTCGACTCCAACCGCCAACAAGAGGCTATATGTGCAAGTAATATTCAGGAGAAATGTGGCAGAATTAAAATCAGAAGCTGTTGACTGTCGGAATTTACACCAGTCTTCACACACCACCCCGTGATATTTTCCGAACGGTCCCTTATAATACACCTATTTTGAATAGGTGCTCGATTCTTGTTTTGCATCAGTTGTAGCACGATTATCATAGATTTCATGGCTCATTGCTGATAATGTTTTTGTAATGTGCTCGTAAGACAAGCACAAGTTAATTACATGTAATAAAATGACAAGAATGTAAAATTTTGATTGTATGAGACTGTTTTATTCTGTTTTCATATTTCAGACACGGACCTTGAAGATGGACAACGCATAAACAAAGACCCTTCCTAAATTTTTCGAACACGTTTGACGTTAACACGACCAAACAAATGATGCAATTTTTGAACACGTTTGACGTTAACACGACCAAACAAATGAAACAATTTTTGGTTAAAATGTCAGACAGGAACCTTGAACACAACTCTTAACAAGAGTTCGTAGACCTCAGGCCTGCATGAAATGTATTGGGTTTCTGTAGACCTATTGGGTATTTTTGCCTTTTTGTCTGTGGTACGTGGTTGGAAAAATGAGCTTTTTACCATGTTGGTTGTGCACCATGCAAAAGTCTGACTCTGAAATTCCATTTTCTGAATTTGTAAGTTTGGACAGGGATGAACATTACTTATTTTGGATTTCTTAAGTATGTAACCAACCACAGTACTTTGAAGTTGTTGAGACGCTACCTTTTTTTGTCTCAGATGGCCCATGCACATGTAGTTACTCTGTCACATGATATACTAATATCTTCCTATTTCAATGTACTGACCTAATGCAGCTGCTAAGTCTCCTTGGTTTGTGTTCTTCCAATGATATTCATTAAAGATTTATTTCTGGGGTGTTATTCACTTGACATCGGAATGTTACTCGCATAATTTGACCAATGATACTTTTATCTGTAGTTCCATAGACATTAGACAATATGAATAGTGGTAGCCCCCATGCAGCAGCAACAGTTAGTCCCCAGGGTGGTATGATATTTTCATTCAATCCATCCAACCCAAACCTAAATCTCCTGTAGTATCTAAGCCAAATTTAACAGCACAATTTACTATGAAAAATGTCCTTGTCAATCCCATTTATAGATGGCAAGCTGCTGGCAATGGAAGCTTTGAAAAGTTCAGAAGCTGTTGTAGTCAGAGCAAACACCCAGCAGACATCCCCGCAAACCAATGAGCAGTTGCTTAGAAGGGGAATTTCATCATATATTTGCCGCGACAAAATGCAACAAACGATACTGAATTCAAAACAGAACAAAGCTAAGCCTCCACCACTTAACCCTGCCTGTACCATAGATTAAGCAGGCCCAAAAACCAAGCGAATATGACTAGCCCAAAACAACAAATTACCTGTATACAGTATGGAAATGGCATTACCAAAGAAACAAAAAGAAACACAGGACAAATCATACACATACCTTTCTCTTATGCCCACACTCTATACAGTTCTCCTCCACATTAGAAAATTGCATCTTCTTCTGTTTAAGTTCAAGTTCAACCATGATTGCCAACAGGGTAAAGGAACTTGTACCGGAACTTAAAACTCAGTACTATACAGCTCTAGAAACACCACAAAGAGTAATAAGCAAACTCCAATTATACCTGACCAACAGATATATAATCTGGCACACTCCCGTCATCTGGCAAACTGTCAGTGCCACTAAGTAACCTGATACATTGAAGGTGGCCCAGGCCAGATGATGGTTCTACACCCAACCATAATCTGTTTTTAAAACCAAGCAGATATTGGGAGGATGCCCCAACCACACTAAAACAGGGTCAACCTATACAGTATCAAGTTCAAGCACTAGGAGGCCCAAAATCAAACCTGACCACCAGGACACCACAAACAACTCACGTACCAAATGGCAACACAATGGCACCTTGCGTTCCGGAGATACAGCGCACGCCCCGTGCCCGCACAAAAGGTAACCTAAAATGTCAAGTTCAAGCACCAAGGGCGCCAAAATCAAAATTGAGCATTATTCAGCCACCGCCGACACATGTGCCAAATATCATCGCGCCAGCACCAGCCGTTCAGAAGATATAACTCCGGAAACACCCCTCCCGGACACAAAATTCGACCTGCCGGGTCAAGTTCAAACGCGACAAGGCCCAAAGTCAATCCTAGGCAACAGGCAACAACCCCCCACCCATGCACCAAAAATCGTCGCAATCGCGCGTATCGTTCCGGACACACAGCGCCAAAAGTGCCCCAAAAACACAAAAAATGCCACCTTCAATGTCAAGGTCAAGCGCCAGGAGGCCCAAAATCACACCTGAGTGTCAGGCTACCACCCCCAACCCACGTACCAAAAATCGTCGTGCTCGCACCATCCGTTCACGAGATACAGCGCCCTACATCCCCGGCTACCGAAAAGTTTCCACCAGCATCAAAACCATACCTGCATACATGCAGGTAAAAACCAGCTCTCCCAACAAAATTTATTGATGACCTTTATGCACAGCAGTTACACGATAGACTGGGGCTGAAGGGTAAAAGTTAATTTGTGACCAGCTAAGTGTTAATAAGCTTTTGTTGTTTTTCTGTGCCGCCAGTTTGGTAACACCGTAACGGTTGTTTTTCCGTGGCCAATGCTAAACCATTACCACCAAGAGTTCGGAGACCTCATTCCTCCATGACACACACACTACGTATGTGTGTATGTGTATGTATGTGTGCGTGTGTATGTATTAATATATATGTGTCATGGAGGAATGTGGATATATATATATATCAATATCAATTCTAGGTAAATGACTTCGATATTTACATGATATACGCATGGTGACATTCACTGTTAACTAGCTTGCACATGACACAAGTATGTCTTTCCCACCTTTTACCTCTAGAAATTATGGCATTTTCGCATAAATTTTGAAAATGATAAGTATCTGTTAATACTGCACCTGCCCTTCATTATATACGGATGGACCAACATACACAAATTTTTGGGAAAAGAGTTAAAATGTTGGTGAAATGTCCTGGCCTGGGTACCATCTGGGTAGTGTTCCGATGTTTATCATACACTATATATACAGCTGGCTCTCTCTTATTTATGTGTGGGAACTAGGACATCTCTAACACCTGTAATATTCGATTCTTGTTCAAAAATTGGTCCCTACCATCAGATCCCACTTGCAAAAGTTCCCCAGCAATAGTGAGTCACAAAGAACTTGTATTCGAGCAGGTGTTGGAACGCCTGTTTGAACAAGCACTCCAGATTCCTTAATTCGCTCAATAACTAACGTCACCACCAAAAGATTTGAATGTACAGTTCCCCAGATAGGTAGCAGAAGCAAATATAGGAGCAAACTACTGCCCAGGCTAGAAATGTCCTTGTCATATGAAAGGCCAGTTCTCTACGAACGACAATACATGTAATCTTTCTACCATGGTACTGGAAACATGACATTTGTGAGATTACATAAGTAAAACAAACAACTTCCACAATCTCCCGAGCTGAAGGAAAGCAGGCTAGATATAAGATGTTAGTTGAATTATGTTTTGCAAAAAAAAAAAAATGAAATTAAGCCCAGCCTTACAGTGTTGATTCAACCCAAACAACATTGACAAATATGTTTCCAAACTTGTTCACACCCTCTAGGCCTAAAGGAATAGGCTATTTCTCTCTTCTATTTCCTAAAATGATGATGATATTTCAGTGATGTGTTTTTATGTCCCCTTCAGATATGGTAAGTACATACGTGCTACAGGGCACAGTGGTGCACGACCATAACGCCCATTGTAACGATTAGGAAAGGTGGCCTCCAAGTCTCTCCAGGCATCAGAGGACCGGTCATACACATACACCAGGCTGTCCGGTGATGCCGCATCTTCGTCCGTGTCATAGTGTCTACACAGAAATACATGCAGCTGGTTCTCCAGCAGGAAAAACCTGGGAACATATTCAAGAATATCAACAGCAAACTTTCCCGGGATCGGCCAGCCTTGCAGCTTCTGCCAGCTGTCTGACTCTGTGTCGTGCACCAGAGTCTGGGTGAAGTCATCATCTGTGCAGAAAATCTCTGTTCCCATGGCAACGGCTGTACAGATTTGAGGACACTCAGGATAATAACGGACCCTCGGTGAGGTCCGCTTGCACCAGCGGTCCTGGATTGGGTCGTAGCGATGCACTTCCATGTTTGAGAGGAAATACAGGCAGGGACCGCTGGAAAGTGTGTAGTTTGAAATTCCGTCAACTTTCAGCTGTGAACAGTCCTGCCACTCATCCATGTGTTGGTTGTACTTTCTCATCTTAACCAACACCCTCAATCTTGTTTTCGATCTCGTTTCCACCTCAATTTAGTATAAGACTCCATCAATTTCAAGGAGCTCATCGCAGCAAGTCCATTCACAACTACGACCATCTTCCTCTTGCCCTGGCGATGCAGATATTAAGGACATGCCCGCACGTTCCCACACATTCTCTGCATGGATGTACTGAAACAGGCACAAATCATCGCGACCCAGTTGCTCCTTAGCCAGTATGTAAATGTTGTTATCACCAGTGACTCTCATGGTTCTGACTTCAGGGAGGCTCCTACGATCGTAGCTGCAGGTGATGTACTTCCCTTCCCAAGGGTTCATGAAGAGGAGATCGTTGGAGCTGGATAAAATACATTGCAAACTGTCAGAAAACTGGACTGGAAACTCAGAATGTTTCTTTAATCACAGCAAGCACCACTAGTTTAGTTTATAGTGCTACTCTTCAGCCCCTAAGAAGGTTATCTTCCTAGGTTCATACATACATACACAAACACAAATATACTCAGTTCAATTCAATAATACATACAAAAGATATCATCTAAGTACTAATGATGACATCTATCAAATCTGATCTTCTAGCCTCAAATAAGTTGGACATAGGTGCAGACTTTATCTACATGACTGAGATGGTGGAAATGTGCATTGCAGGATAGGAAAAGAATAGGATGGAAAGTATATACATACTCTACACTTTGCAGTAGAAACGTAACGTCACTTTGTTATGGATTGTTCTCAATATGATGACAAACGCACAGAGCTGTTCACATTACTTTCCGCTCGCTCTAAAGACTTTGCTACTCTCTGTTTGATAGATAAATTCAAGTACATTCTGGGAGGCGAAAATCCACATTGTGTACAAGTAGGCAAATATATTCACGATTGTTTATACCGTAGAACCAATAGTGTAAATGACATGCTAGACCCTTTATGCTGATGTATCCATACCTATAGATATCCATATATATGTGTTTAGTTGTACTGTAAGTAGTTGTTATTCATGTAGACCTTACGAAAGTCGCTGTACTTTTGTCGTTGTCAATAAAGATTGTATATATGGTCATCACTGGACGGGGGGGGGGCTTTTGAGGCCCTCCACTTCTAAGTCCTATAACTCTAACACGACGTGCCGTAGGGCCACCATATTTTTAGGACATAATATCGACATAATGTCTGACAAGTATGTGACGTTTGACGTTACGTTCACGTAAGATGACGTAATTATGACGTCATCAATTTGATCATATTGGCCGGACCCATGAAAAAAGGATATTCTCAGAAAACTTCAAGTTATGCTACAAAAATGTAACAACAAGTGCAGATAACAAAATAATAATGTTTATTACGACTTGCGTTGCCAATAGCAACATCAATGACGTCAAAATGACATCTAAGATACGAGTTGGGCTCCGCCATATTATGTCCACCACCTTGAATTTTTAAAAATACTTTTTTTTGCAACAAATTATCACAAAAGGCAATGGAAATAGACTAAATTTATTCATTTAGATGGTTTTTGATGAAAAAATACCAGGTAGTTACAAATTGTAAGGGATAATTAGCTTGTTATTCTTGATCTGGCCATACGGTCCGCCATCTTGGATTTTGGGCTGATGACGTCATGAAATTAGCGTAATTTATGCATATATAATTATGAAAGATATGCTAAATAATATAAGATTTTATTAATGTAACAAAATAGCAGTAATATAGCAAATAAATGTGAAAATACATTGTTAGAACCCAAAAAAGTGCTTTTTGGCAAAACTGCCTGTCAACAAACGGTTGCCATGGCAACACGAAAACATGGAAAATTTGTCAAACTTCGAAAAATCGTTGCCAACAATATTTTAGGAAAACTCACCAAATTTGGTGGCTCTAGCGTAAGCCGTTCTGGCGTTATAGGACATCAAAGTTAGCGCAGGCCTCAAAAGCCCCCCCCCCCCGTCTGAAAAGGGTTAAATGAACACTTGGAAATAAAATGTGTTTCGTCTTCCACTCCTTTAGATGTACAGTACTTACAAATTCTTTCGCATACTGCCAATCCCTTATATCGCTCTCTTTCTACTTCAACAGGATGAGCGCTAATTCTGACTTTGCTTATTGTAGAGCGCAGCTCGAAATCATTAAGCTCTAAGTACTTCTCTCTGGCATACATGTATACAGTTTTGTAGAACCTTCACTTAGCTTACCAGTGTCTATACTTAAGATTATGAAGAAATATCTGGATATACATATCCCCTCTTCCGTTCCCAACATTTTTTTGAAATGGATGGTCCCTCGCACTGCCTCGCTTACCAGAACATCGTAAAATGGCCCTATCTTCCATCCACAATATGTAAAATGGATGGCCCCTCCCATCCCAGTTCCTCATCCCCGTACAAAATGAATGGTCCCTCTGAAAAGAGAAGGGAGTCAAAATCTCCCCCCTATGACTATAAGAGTCCATGAAAACTCAAGTAACCAGACAGCCCACCTCCTGAAATGCGCATTTCTGCCATTTTTCTGAGGTCCACCTAATTGCGGGTCATGACCGGTCAGTGACCTCTCTCGCTTGTACACTACAAAGTGTACATACGGGCCACAGTAGATTTTAAGGAAAAGCGGTCAGCTAAGGTGAAGCATGATGCTTAGGATTACCCTGAAGTTAAAGGAACCGACTGACGTTCGATGAACTTTGCTCACGGTGCTTGACTGGCTTTTCAGAATGAATCGTGATACACATTAGAGCTACGGTCACCTTACCTCAGACACTAATTGTACTGCTACTGCAACTTCTAACGTTACACTGCTGTCAGTCAGTCTATACAGACTATGGCATAGACTGCGCAAAAAACAACAAAATACACTGGTTAACCGGTTAGGACTGGGGAAAATGTTTTTTTCCCGTTTTACTGACCGATCCAGCAAAAACCTGCCGACTCTAGACTCGAAATTAACTTGTATTTTTAAGTTAACTCTGAATACGGATACAAGGTAAGTTTTCTGGAACTTGCAGTGTTTTAACTGGATCGAAAACCGCTGTAAAATTATTAGAAATGCATCTAAAATAGTTTTTCGGTGATAAAATGATGTTTACTTTTGATTCTTGGTGTAAAATAGGCAAAATATATCCTTGATACTGTTGGGGCATTGTTGGGGCACTGTTGCGGCACTGTTGCGGCACTGTTGCGGCATCTTGCCACTTGCGTTATTTTTAAACTTTTTAAAAAACGTCGCGCTTGCTTGCGGCACTTCTATAGGTTTGCTTGCGGCACCTCTAGGTTTGCTTGCGGCACCTCTAGGTTCCGTGGCGGTACATCTGCGTTTTCGAACGCAGCAATGCCGCAAGCGTGCCGCACGTCAAGTGAGAGGGGGCCTTAACATAGCTTATGTAGATCTGTAGTAGGTCGTTGACTGGAATCTGGAAGCGTTTGAGTCTGCGCAGCATTGCGAGGCGTCCACCTGCTTTGCCGATCATCGTGTTCACTTGTTTGTCCCATTTCAAGTTGTTTTGGATCCAAACCCCCAGGAGGTACATCGCGCATACCACTTCCAGCTCCGTCCGGTCGATGAGAAGGACGGTAGGTGGGGGTGGGCACTTCATAAAGCATACAACCATGGTCTTGCATTTACCTGGGTTTAATAACATGTGATTTTTATTTGACCAGTCATTGAAAGAGTTCAGCTCCAGTTGCATAGACGATGGTGTGGTGCATCTACGTGACTCTGCCAGCGATAAATCATCAACGTACTTCCATCTTTCTGCAGCTGCGTTTCTCATGGCATCATCGAATACTACCAAGAAGATTAATGGACCCAACAATGTCTCTTTTATGGTCTCTTTTAATTCATTTTTACAGTTAAAGATATTATAGGAAGGTATTCAACAGCTATGTCCACATTTTGTTGGTTAAAGACGCGCAAAAGCGGTCAGGCGGCTATTCAGAAGAGACACAAGTAAAAAATCGTGCGACACTGGAAAAATTTTGAACATCATCCGATTCACTGCGATGGCTGATTTTGCTTACAATTTTGCTGCGATTTACTGCGCTCATCGTACGATATGCGGAATAGGCCATCGCAAGAAACCGTACGCGCTTTGTGACCGGGGCTTTACGTACAAAATCCTCAAATCCCCCTGCCAAAGAGAAACAGAAAAGTGGAAACAGCAAACCTCTTTCTAAAAGATTCCATTGGAATGAAACCTTAGCACAGAAGTTCTTTCAATCCCTCAGCCAACCACACATTATAGAGAGACTGAATAATCTTTCACTTAGAGGAACCAAAAACGCAGCCCACGAAATTGAAAACTACGTCTCGGACCTCAGTTCCGTATTAAGAGATGTCGGATATGAATCGTTGTGTTTAAAAATTAATCGGAAACGGCCAAGGAAAGTAAAAATAAGAAATGTCTTAACAAAAGCTGTTATGAAATGAAACGCGAGCTAAAAAAATCTGGCATCTTTACTTGAGAATAATCCACTGAACTCAGACTTGAGGGGAGGGTTTTTTTAAAAGGAAAAAAAAATATAGAAAACTTTCATCAACAAATCGTTAACCAACTGTCTTCCTTGAGGGAAGAAAATCAAAACGCGTTTTGGAACTTGTTGAAGAAACTGAAATCAGAGAAAACACAAGAGCCAAGTTCTCTCATAACGGACGATGCGTGGTTTAAATAGAATAAACAAATCTCCCATCAGTGACTCAGAAACTTCAATTAATAATTCAAAAAATGTTCAAACTCATTTTCCCTCCCCTCTCCCTCCTACGAATTCCATTTTGGATTCTCTGATATCAGCTAAGGAAATGGATATAGCCATCTCCAAACTATAAAACAGCAAATCTAGTGGTAGTGATATGGTTACAAATGAAATGTTGAAATGTGGTAAACCAATCCTACAAAAAACACTGCTTCATCTCTTCAATTCATGTTTGCAAAACGGATACTTTCCCAAAGTCATATAGTACCAATACACAAGTCAGGTGATACCTCAGTCCCAGATAACTACCGGGGTATCTCCATCATGAGTTGTCCGGGGAAATTATTCTCTTCTATTTTGAATACACGTCTTGTGAACTATGCGGAACAGAACAGCCTTTTCAAACCTCAACAGGCCGGTTTTAGACAAAACAATAGAACATCTGATAATCCTATCGTATTAACTACCTTAGTAAGCAAATATCTCAGTCAAAATTCACGTCTTTGCGCATGATTTTTAGATTTTAGCAAAGCTTTCGATTCTGTTTGGCGAGAGGGTCTACTGTTCAAATTAGATAATCTTGGAATAGGAGGAAATTTTCTATCAACCATAAAAGACATGTATTCCAAAACTACAAATTGTATCAAAACCAACAGTCGTCTTACCGAAACTTTTGTAACTAACTGCGGGGTTTGACAAGGCTGTAATCTGAGTCCAACATTGTTTAATTTGTTTATAAGTGATATAGTATCTGAATTTGATACTTTCTCTTGCAATTCTCCGGTTCTGTACAACATGAAAGTACCATGTCTTTTATATGCCGATGACTTGGTTATCTTCTCAGAATCCCAACAAGGTTTACAGTCCTCCCTACTTAGACTAGAACAATACTGTAAATCATGGAAGCTGAAGGTTAACCTGAAAAAGACAAAGGTTATTGTATTTACAAAGGGAGGCCGCTTACCGAAAGATTGTTGTTTTTTATTTGATAATAATGATTTAGAAATAGTAACTTCTTATTGTTATCTAGTAGGTACTATTGTATCCTCAGCTGGCACATTGAAAGCCAACAGCAAACACTTATACAGTAAGGGATTGAAAGCTTTATTTGGAATTAGACAATCATTAGACAAAGCAGACGCACCATTACCAGTTAAAAACAAACTCTTTGACACTTGTGTTAAACCTATTTTGCTCTATGGATCTGACATATGGGGTCATTCAAAAGTCCTAAATTTTGTCCTATCGAAAATGTGCACTTGAAATTTTGTAAACACTCACTTAATGATTCTGTTAAGCGAAGGGAGTTATTTACTTGGTTAAGAGACAAGCCCTACCATATTATTTGCTTACAAGAAACTCATTCCTCAATACCTGTAGAAGAGAGATGGCAAAGTGAGTGGGGAGGTACCATGATTTTCTGTCACGGAACCTCCAATCAAAGGGGTACAGCCATGCTATTTAAAAACAACATTAACCCCCATATCCACCAGACAAAGCTTAATGTTAATGGTAGATGGATTATTGTTGATTTGTCTATAGATGATTTTAGATTTTGTATTGTGAATATTTATGCTCCTAATGATGATAAACCTGAATTTTTCTTGAATTTATCTATGGAACTAGACAATTTTGCTGACAGTACTGAAAATCTTATTATTACTGGAGATTTCAACACTGTACAAAACCTCTTATTGGACAGATTTTCTACCAATTGTACTTATCACCCCAAAGCTTATGAAGCCATTTCGGAATTGAAGAGTAAATTCGACTTACATGATATTTGGAGATTCAGAAATCCTACAACAGTCCGATACACATGGCGCCGACGCAGACAGGCCAGCAGAATTGATTATTTCCTGACTAGTTTTTCCTTCATTAATAGAGTAAACAAATGTGTCATAGCCGATAAGTTTAGATCTGATCACAACCTAATCGCCCTATCTTTTGTTATTGCACAGTTTCCTAGGGGGAGGGGATATTGGAAATTTAATCTGTCTCTACTAGATGATAGCTCTTTTCAGCATAATACTGTTAAAATTATGAATGAATTTTTTAGTGTAAATCAGGGAACAGCAGATCCCCATATTGTATGGGATACTGCAAAATGCTTTTTCAGGGGACATTGTATTAAATTTAGTAGTTGGAAAACAAACAATATTTAGCTAAGGAAAAAAAAAACTAACAGATGATATTAATAGATTACAAAGCCAAATTGATAATATGCCATCCCCCTCTGAATCTATTTTAGATGACTTAGATGGAAAACAAAAACAATTAGAATTACTTTATAACCAACGGGCTAAAGGTTTAATAGTAATGTCAAGAGCTCGCTGGATGGAGTGGGGGGATAGATGCACACAATACTTTTTGAAATTGGCACATAGAAATTACACTAGGAAAAACATGCAGAACCTGAAAATATCTGATAATGTCTTTACCAGTAATCCCCAAGAAATTTTAGAAAAACAGCCAGAATTTTACTCTACTCTATATTCCTTTGAAGAGCCCCCAATGCCCCTATCCCCAGAAAACATAGAGCCCTTTTTCCCTGCACAATATGATAAAAAACTGTCCGATGAACAGCAACTGTTATGTGAAGGTCATATCACAGATGAAGAACTACAAAAAGCCATCAATACTTTCTCAAATTCTAAATCTCCTGGGTTAGATGGTATCCCAGTTGAAGTTTATAAACATTTCTACTCGGTATTTAAAACCCCCATGTTAAATTGTTTCAATTTCTCACTTTCTAAAGGTTATTTGTCCAATTCCCAAAAGCAAGGCCTTATCTCTTTATTGTTAAAGGAAGGGAAAGAAGGTCAGCATAAAGATCCCACAATTTTAGATAATTGGAGGCCTTTAACATTGTTGTGTTGTGATGTAAGGATTCTTTCAAAATGCTTAGCCCTTAGAGTTAAAACAGTTATAACTGATATTATTCACAAAGACCAGACAGGATTTGTAAAGGGGCGATTCATCGGGGACAATATAAGACGGATATTAGACTTAATTGATTATTATGAGAAAGAAGAAAAACCTGGCTTAATTTTTATTTCTGATTACAAAAAAGCCTTTGATACCATAAGGTGGGATTTTATTATAAAATCACTTGAATTCTTTAATTTTGGACCACAGTTTATTGCCTGGGTTAGAGTTTTATATAGTAACATAACAAGTTCAGTCATCAATAATGGTTATATATCTAGTCCTTTTACCTTACACCGTGGAGTAAGACAAGGATGCCCCCTTAGCCCCTACTTATTTATCATCGCAATCGAAATGTTAGCAATTAAGATTCGTCGGAATCATAATATATCCGGATTATCTGTCAAAGGAAGAACCTCAAAAATCTCTCAGTATGCAGATGATTCCAATTTTCCCTTCACCCCTGATATTTCTTCCTTTTATGGACTTCTGGAAGATTTTGATTCCTTTTCTCATATATCTGGCCTTCTATTGAATTTTGATAAGTGCAAGGTTTTAAGGATAGGAACTTTGAAAAACACAAATTTTGTATTACCCTCAGGTCATCCTATTAATTGGGTAGATGGAGGTATAGAGATATTAGGTAATATATTCCTGTAGACTTAGCCAATATTGTGACTAAAAATTTTGACCCTCGTTTAGCCAAAATAGACAAACTTCTATTCCCATGGAAGGGAAAAAAACTGTCATTATCAGGAAAAATTACAATTATCAACTCCTTGCTCGTTCCTCAATTCACCTACCTTTTTCAGACCTTACCATTGCCGGACAAACACTTCTTTAAACACTATGAGAAAAAAAAAAATTTCTTTCATCTGGAATGGTGGTCCTGAAAGGGTGGGGAGGAAAACTTTATACAACTCTGTGGAAAACGGTGGTCTGAAACTAGTTAATCTTTATGCCCACGCTCTGACACTTAAAGCATCCTGGGTACCCAAACTGTTTTTTAACCCAGACTGGTTTACAGCTTGTATACTACATACTCATCCCTGTATTGACAGTGTATTGTTTCCCTTTTATCAGTTAAACTCTGCACAAGACCTCACACTAAGTCCTTTCTTATCAGAAATCTTTCATGCTTGGTACAGCTATCAATACAAACCTCCTGTAACCCCTGACGAGATCAGGCAACAGGTTTTATGGATGAACTCAAATATACAAGTTGGAGGAAAGCCTATTATCTTTAATTCTTTTGTTAATAGACATATTATATTTGTTAATGATCTTTTGAATATTGATGGTACAATAATGTCTTACAATGAATTGTGTTATATATATGGTCCAGTATGTAACAACTTTGTTTATCTACAGTTACTTACTGCAATACCAAAAAAATGGACATCTGCTCTCATAGGAGTTACTCCCACACTAGTTTGTAGACCCCAACAACTTAGTAGTGAATGGTTATTGAGAATTAAGATTAATAAGCATTTATACAAACATTTTCTTGTATCTGAAAAAATGATTGATATACCACAAAATGTACAAATGGCATGGCTGTACCTCTTTGATACCCCTATTCCATGGAACACAGTATATACTTCTGTAATTTTTTGTACTATTGACCCTGTAACTAGATTCTTCCAATACAAAATCCTTCATAAATTCTTACCTACCAATAGATTATTATATATTTGGAAATGTGTTAACAGCCCTTTGTGCTCACTTTGTCATATGGAGGAGGAGACATATTTACATCTCTTCTGGGACTGCCCCCAAGTAATTAAATTTTGGGAAAAAGTTAAAACCTGGTTTTCTGAAAAAATAGGCCAAACATTAATTATAAATCCCTTTAATATCATTTTTGGTAACCTCAATCAAGGAGCCTCTATAATTGGAAATTTGGTTATTTTACTGGCTAAAATGTACATTTATAAATGCAGAGAAACTAAAAGAGTTAACTTTAAATTATTCATAAATTACATAAATTTCTTTGAAAAGGTTGAAGCCCAAATTGCCAACAGGAGAGGGAAGATGGCAAAACACCATGGGAAGTGGGGAACTTTAGTTAAAAATACAACATCAGTTTCTCTTTGATTTATGTTTTACATAACAAGTTACTTCTCTTTTGTATATATGATTTGGATGGTTCACCATTTTGTTGATGTGTTGTAATGTTATTTGTGAATAAAAAAAATAAAAAATAAAAAATAAAACACTCACTTAATGTCCCGAAAATGCATCTAACCTTGCTGTACGTGCTGAATTAGGGAGGTATCCTATCGAATTTTCCCCGACATAACTTACATTTAAAACGCGAATCTGTCAGTGTTTTCTGGTGCAGACACTTGCCTCTAGTCTGACGACATTTTTCCTAATACAAGTAGTTTGATTTACCTACTAGTAGTAGAAGTAGATTATTTGTTCCTTCGTTTATAGGTACGTACCTTGTGTAAACTTGATATTTCTCCTTTACCCTCTGTTGCTATAGCTGTCCCGTGCGGCCCTTGGTGATAAGTCGTAGGCAGTACCAACCCTAACAACAACACGTGGAGCCAGACTTGAAATCTTCAAGGCACCAAACATCATGAAATTTACAAGAGCCTTCGTGGATCACTTTTCTATTAGGGACGTCTTCAGTTGTGCCGAATATCAATAACTTTCGTATCAATCTCACTGACAGAAACTTCTAAGCAACCCATGAAAAACTGAATCAGCCGTTTCTTAGGAAAAACATCAAAGCATCAGTACTGAACAGAACTGCTTCGTTAGAGGAATCAAGGAGACCGTCTACATGTAGCACACACCAGCCTTCAGCAACAGAGTCGGCGGGCGCTACGGACTTCCCTCCTATTGCTGACGTCCCGTGTCCGTGATTGTGACGTCACGAGTACGTAACAGCGACGTCACGACTCCGTAATTCTGACGTCACTATCAGGAGTCCGTAAGGCCACGTGCCACTGTGATTTGACTGCAGTAAGACAATTGAAGATACCGGTGTACCTACAATAAGCACGAACTTTTGTGTACAAGTAACGATTTAGCTCTATAACAACCCTTTACTTCAGATAAAATTTACTCAACAGAAAACTGTTACTAACGGTTCGGTTCAATTTACCGTCTTCAAGATGGAAAACATTACGGACATTCCTGCCATTGCTACTGATCAGGATACCTTCGAACTCAAAGGAGTAGAATACCCGACGGACATGATATATGTAGATGTCGTCAACTCAACCGTTAACTCCGTGTTAGAAGACTTTACAGAAATGGGATCCACTGATATTGCAGCTTATGTCACAGACAGCGTTACAGGTATGGATGACTTTGTTAGCATTAACTCTACGGACTACTTTGACTTTGTTGACATTGAAAACAGCACGTTAGTCATTCCTTTACATGCCGAGGACAGTTATCAAGCTTTGGGGGTGGGGCAAACGGCTTTCATGGGTATGGTGGTTGTATGTGCTTTGATCAGTAACATATTGGTAATCATTGGAACTGTCGGGAGACAAAATACTTGGCCGAGAAACATGCGCTTCTTGGCATGTTCTATGGCTGTGGCTGACTTTCTCGCAGCCTTATTTTTAACGCCATCTGTGTATGCTTCAATGCTCGGTTACTGGCCATACAGCAGTGCACTGTGCACGGCACAGGCCAAAGTACTAGACATGGGTCGGCTTGTTGTATTCATAACCCTTGCTCACATCAGCGTGGACAGGTATGAGGCTTTAGTTCGACCACATGGCGTGGTGCAGAGTCGGCGTTTCTGTGGTGGCGCCATATTCATGACATGGGCAGCCTCCGTGATCTGGTTACTTGTCCCCTGGGGCACAGACGTACGGTACACAGGACACCTTGCATTGTGCTTAACCGTAGGTAAGGCGAACATGATTGGTCAGGCGGCAGTTGCACTTGTGTCCATTGTGGTGACGTGGATATACATGGTTATGTCTTGTCGGACAACCGCAGACGTCCAGCCCGTAATCGCCCAACCTGCCGCCAATCAGGCCCCACCTCGCTACTCGAGGTCGGCGTTCCGCGCTCTGTTGGTTCTAACCGCGATACAGCACCTTCTGTGGGCCTCTCAGGTGATCTTGGCCATCAATTATGCGCTGAAGTTACAGAAGGTCTCCCCGACAGCGAAATTCTGGATAGTGTGGCTTGTGCAATGCAACACATTCGTGGACTTCGTTATCTACAGTGCAATGCAAAAGTCGTTCAGAAAGGCGCTGAAGAGCTTGTGCCGGGGCGTACTCAACTTCCTGTGGAGGCATTTGGCAGGACGTGATCTCTTCGGGACGCCAGTTGTGCAGTTTCAGGGGCAAGACACCGTTTCGCAGAACGCAACGTTCGGTCAGTCCAATGACATGTCTGGTGAAGGCTCCCAGCTGCGCCACCTGAGGGTCATCCTGCTCTAACGGCACCTGGATCCGCTACAGGTGCAACTGTAGCTGGGACGCGTGCAACTGCCTCAAGTGCAACTGTAGCCGCGACGCACTTTGCTAGGGTTGCACCTGTATTCCCCTCAAGAACAATTGTAGCTGAGAGACCAGTACCCACTTCGAGAACAACTGTAGCCGAGAGACCCGAAACCGCCTCAAAGGAAAGTGTGGCCGAGAGACCCGTACCCACTTCAAGAACAACTGTAGCTGAGAGACCCGAAACCGCCTCAATGAGACCTGAACCCGGTTCAGTGGCAACTTTAGCTGGAATACGTCACATTATGGTTGAACCTGCACCCGCGCATAGGACGATAGGACTCGCTCCAGGGGCAACTGTAGCTGAGACACACTGCACTAGCCTAGAGATATAACTGAACTCGATCCAAGGGTAACTGTAGCTGAGACACACTGCACTAGATCAAGAAGTATACCTCCTCTCGATTCAAATGCAGCTGTTGGCCTTACCTTTAGACACGACATCCCAGGAGGGGACAGGTGTGATTCACGCTTCTCGACGCCCAGAGATCTCACAGAAACGGAGGAACATCCGATTGACGTCGATGAAATATCTCCGTACCTTACTCCCTCGCATGAGGCAGTATTTAGAGATGGAGATGAAGATTGAATTGAGTTAGAAGAAACACCTACCCGCATGCCAAATATCAGACACACAGACACACCAAAAACAATATAACCATTTTGACGGGGATGATAACTGTAGGGCACAATGTGATGGCACGGGGTCAGGGTCCTTTCGGATGGAGACGTAGAGCCGACAGCCCCGTGGATGGGGAGCGTTAGGCGCCAGCCACAGATGCCCACACATCCGTGTATGGGGAGCGTTAGGCGACAGCCAAAGATGCCCACACATCCGTGTATGGGGAGCGTTAGGCAAAAGTAACAAGAACAACGTTTGATGCTGTGAGTATATGCATCTCTGCATAGAAGGAAAAGTATAATAACGGATAACAAATTTCCTTGTACACTAACGTTCGGGAGAGTTTATACCTAGCAGTGACAGTCTATCACCTCTCTCAGAGCAATGCCACAACAAGAGAAGAATTTGGCCAAATGGGGGACAAATCTGTACAGGTTTGGATGCCCGAGGGTATAGACAGGGAATACATGGCATGTATACGCGTATTTGGAGTTTTTGGCTCGACTTACGTTCGTGAAGTGGATCTTTCCCGTGCTCTACATCCTTCACCAACTTGTTAAAGGCCTTCTTCTGGTTCTTGTTGAAATCCAGCTCTTTGTTGATCTTCTTTTCCTCTGTCGGGATGAAAAATAAATCGTGTTTGGAACATCTGAAGCATGATGTAACGCTAGTTCACCTTTATCCGTTGGGTAGCCTATATCCATTGATTTTTAAAAACAGGGTATTTGGGCACATCAAGTCGACAGTTGGTAGTTTTAAACGGCAATATCCTGAAAATATTGCAATTTAAAACTGTGTCAAAAAGAAACGGATATAGGTTACCCAACGAATAAAGGTGAACTAGCGTTACTTAAGAAACAAGCTTGTGGTGCACATACTTGTGGATCGCCGTCTCTTGGAAACGGTGAATTTTCATGACCATCTTCTTGTATTCCAAAACATCGCTTAGGTCGTTGCCCAGAACACATTGAATATAATATCCTGAGATGAAGGGAGGATACTAGTAAATTATTCCTTATTTTCTTCGACAAAATCATGTAGATAAAGAAACAATGTCAGGAAAAGCTATTTCACCTTGAAGTTCTTCCATCATTATGTTCTCTGCCTCCTCGAAGACTGCTTCGGCTTTCTCAGACCCAAGGTTGCTTCTGAACTGGTCTTTTACTAAAGAGAAGAAGAAGACCTTCTTTATACTGATTTGTAAAAAAAACATTACAGGCATCAAGGTTCTTATTTACATGCCGCATTGGGGAATACCTTTAAATCATACATGTAGTTATCTTGACAATATGCTCGATTTATATTCCCACAACGTTTTGAATATTATCATTGTTCTTCAATTCACATATCTGTCATTGCTTTATTGTGTAAATCTGTTTGTTTGGATAACAACGTTTTTTTTTTAATTCACAACAATGGCAAATTTGTTGCTTAAAAGTAACTGCCAACGTTTCGGTGACCGTATGTCAACAAAAATTCGTTTCTCGTGATGTGGTCTGTCACTGTAGATGTGTTTGTCACAGTTTGAGGAAGGTAGTAGACGGTTACTCTCCAAGCAGAGGTTAGGCTGCGGCTGTTTTTTTACATTTTAAGGCGTTTTTATCGGGCTTTCTGTTGTGTCCCGTTTTGTTGACATTAGGTCGATAGACATCAACAAAACGGTAACAAAATGCAGAAAAAAACTTTTTTAAAAGCCGGAGCCGAACGTTTGTTTGAAGAGTAACAGACTGTCACAGAAACGCATTTTGTGACTCGATCATTGTCTTTATTGTGAATTATTGTTTATTGATATGAAGAACCCCATTATCCAGTAATTCCCCACCCTTGCTTGATTGTTTGTTTGTTTGTTTGTTTGTTTGTTTGTTTGTTTGTTTGTTAGAGGAGAGAAAACCATGCCTACTCTGTAGTTCTGCGGCTGGGTCGAGCATACTAGTAAACATCCCGACACTTTGTTTATTTGTTTGTTTGTTTGCTTGTTTATTTGTTTGTTTATTTGTTAGAAGAGAGAAAACTACACCTACACTGTAATTCTGCGGCTGGGTCGAGCATCAGGAGCCTCTTGAACGCCATGGCAATCTCGTCCTTGACTGTGTCCGCTGCCAACAAGAATAAGATGAACGTAAAGTTAGTCTCAAATGCTTTTGATCAGACTTAACGCTAGTTCACCTTTATTCGCGGGGTAACCGTTGTTCGTTGTATTCAAAACTAGGGTATTTGGGGATATTAAGTCAAAGGATGGTGGTTTCAAATTGCAATACCTGACAAAATGCATATTGGAACCACTGTCTATCGACATGATATCCCTAAATTCCCTGTTTATAAGTAGAACGGATAAAGGTTATCTCATGGATAATGGTGAACTAGCGTTACATGTAGGCAGGAAAAGATGCAGACCGGATAAGTAACGTTAACATTTTCATTTACAAATTCATGTACCTCTACATGGTCTAAAGTAACAAACCACTGCTCTACTTATCCTTACTCAAACACATTCATAATCAAGCAGCCCACCAGTCCCGTCCTGTATTTGCTACATTGTGTAACCGTACACCACAGTTGTCTGACACGCCTCCCGTAACCATGGTGACAACCGTCTGGACCAGGTCATTGACCTTATCATGTTGTTCTAGACATACACCGATACAGTAGAAGTCGTTTAATTGCACAGCCTATTTGCCAGCGTATGTCATACAATTCTGCAGCTGGTGCAATAATGCGAAGTTATCCAGCTGGATCGCACCGGTTTGGGATTTTGGCATTCTGTGCATTTAATCGAAATGTGCGTTAATCCGTTGTACAATTACTAGTAACTGGCTTCTGTCTACCGATGTTTTAGCAATTGTGACGTTTGGCAGCCAAGACCAAGTCAGATTACAGACAGTGGACAGTCTTGGGGATATTGTGTGGCTACTTACATTCTTTTTCAGGATCTTTGTCACTCTCCTCGTCCTCTGCGATAGTCTCCATGCCCTTTTCCAGCTGTTTGTTCCACTTCAACCCCTTTGCCGCTTTCAGAACGCTCATCACTAAACAGCAAAAGTAGATAGATGAAGATGTGATGTAACAAGAACAATCATGTCGTAGTGAACAGGCCGTAAACTGTAATGTGATACTTGAATACCACGGAAAAATTTATATTTCTCATGCAATTAGATAAACCATACATTATTGATTCCATCTGTCCTTATGTTTATAACTGAAGCGAGAAGAAATTGAACTTGCACATACTTGAATGTATTAGCATTATGTAGAGGTGATAAGATACCTTTTTCTTATATCAAAATTGTACCTTATCACTAGCGCTACGACCTTGTTTGAGCACAAATGTACAATAAAGGTCATTCATTCATTCGTTTATCCGTCAGACGAAAAGGACTGTGATAATAATGATGTCAATCCTGTCAAATCTCTAAGCACATTAGCCTGGGTACCATCCGGAAAGTAGTTCGCTCCGACGTTCATTATATACTATATACAGTCGCTTCTAGCTCTGACATTCATTATACACTATATACAGTCGCTTCTCTGTGCTTCCGTCTGGGAACGCGGACCATCTCAACGTCTGGAATCGTCCAAATTTTGGACGCAGACGCTGATTGGTCCCCACATAGGAGCGAATTATGGAATGGGTTCATGTGATCGTTCGAACCGGTGTTCCAACACCGGAAAAGCCCCACGTCCCCTTGCTTGCGCATGTGGGCGCCGGCCTGTTGTCATCGAACGAGTGCTCTAGAACCCATTCCTTGATTCGCTCATCAACTGGCGTCACCACCAAACGGTTTGAATGCGCACGTCTCCAGACGGATAGCAGAAGTGAACATAGGAGCGAACTACTATCCGGATGGTACCCAGGCTATAAGCACATCGCATGGTTAATAAACAATAAGAGCGCATACTTACCCACTTTGGTAAAATAAAAAACACTACCAAATAACATACACAAAATTCTGTGCACAAAATCAACGCATACATATTGTATGCAGGATCCAAACGAGAAATCGCTTGTCGGAAATCTGAGCGCTTCAAGATATTTTTTTGCAAAGTTAAATCAGATGTAGCACTTGTAGCACTGTAGGAAACAGGTCTGGAGGCCAACGAACTCCGATCAGTAATGCTGGACAGAAACGAGTGGAGACACAGGTGTCACCTCCAAGAGGATGAACTGAACTGAACTGAACTGAGCACTTGTTATCTTCAGTTGTTGTCTGCAAGTGCTGACCAGCGATCGCGAAGTCGTCGTCACCCAAGCTGCCATCATCTCCAAGCAGATCCTACAAGATAGTACCAAACTGGCCAAGGATTGTAGTCAGCCAAAATGTGTCCATTTGCCTTGTAGAATCTGCCCCAGTCGGCTAGAACTGGTAGTGAAACACACTCCTAAGCCGGCTTCGCTCCTCTGCCAGATTTGATACTATCTTATGCTACCTGCTTGGAGATTGACCAACCACACCGAGTCTGAATCGCCCAATACTTACGTTTGGATTCTGTCTCGAAAGTTGGCGCAGCCGCACACTCCAAGTGGGGCAATGCTGCTCCCAGCAACAACATGACGATCAGAGAGGCAGTTTTCATACTGAAACTCAGCCGGGATTTTGAAAGATATGCGGAAAGAAAACAAACCACAGCCTTCAGCTCAGACAACGACTTTAATTAGAAGAAGTCACTGGGTCATTTCAAACAGGTTTTCCAACTGGTGACGTCACAAGCGACGTCATGGGAGATTGCGTAGCCAACCACGTGGTCTCGGCTTGCGGTAGCGTAAACACAGTTAAAAATTATTCTGTACAAGCCAGCGAGTCAAAAACTGTGGTGCTTGGTAAATGTAATCGTCAGTTTTGAGACAGTAAGGCTTGGTTACGATAGCTGTTCGGTCGGGCCGAGAGTAGTTGGCCCACTCAGGACACTTGTGCATGCAAACAAGGAGGTTAAAAACAAGTGTTTTTTAACCTCCTTGATGCCAAGTATGCCATAGTCCTCTTGCCTAATCTCCAAGCAGATCCTACGGTAGCATAAGATAGTATGAAAATCTGGCAGAGGAGTGAAGCCAGGATAGAAGTGTGTTTCGCTACCGGGCAAATGGACACCTTTTGGCTGACTACACTCCTTGGCCAGTTTTGTACTATCTTATGCCATTGTAGGATCTGCTTGGAGATTACTGTTGCCTGTCGGCAAGTCCGTGTGTTGGCTGCAGTACGGTGACCCCCGCTAGGGCTCAAACAAAAGTGAGTTTTCATAGGAGAACGAACAGACAAACTTTAGCTAGTTTTCACACATTTTGTAGATGAATGAAAGGAATAAATGAATGAATGGTTTATTCAACTCAACTCAACTCAACTCAACTCAACTCAACTCAACTCTATCAACCAGGAGCATAGCAGCGCACCTTTGATTACTAAACAACTTTAATAACATCACTAAAACCCTATCGTCTTGTTCATATAACGTTACATTGTAATTGCTAATTCTGAAACACAACTAAAGAGCCTTGATACAAACGGGGTTGCCTACATTCGTTGTTTTGAAAAACGGTATTTAGGGATATCAAGTCCACAGACGGTGTTTTCAAACTGCAGTACGTGTATTTTGAAAGTAATGGAGGTTGAAACCGCCGTCTGTAGACCTGATATCTCTAGGCCCTAAATACGCAGTTTTTAGAAATAGTGGATATAGGTTACCCCACGGATAAAGGTGGACTAGCGTTGCTCACTGCAGTAAAAAGTTTTCACCCCTCGTGTATATTGCTTTTGCATTCCTTTCGCTGAGTTCAAAGTACACAAGCACTCCTATCGACAATAAGTCGAAATGCAGTTTGAGAAAACCAACGGTGCAACCAACAAAACTTTGCTGCGCCACTTGATATAAAAACGCAACTTTTATAGGCGCAAATCTATTAAAGAAACCGTTGTTCTGTAGATGTTTTTCTTTCTATGACAAGGGCACCTATTCTTTAATGAAGGAAAAAAATTATCAAAAATCTGAGTGGGAATCGATTTTTATGTCATCTGTAACTGCACTTAATTCACTATCCGCAAGAGGCGCTGTTAAACCGTCAGCGACGCCGCCGTTTTACTCAGCACAAACAGACGTACACGTCCGAAAATCGCTCGAATGCCGAAATTTTCCTACCCGATCCTGTCATAAATACACAAGCTTTTATCTCAAATCCCTTTTATATCAGATGGGGGCGATAAAAGGAAATTTATGATTTACACAAACACGCGCTTCGGCGGCTCAATCATATTTTGGAAGGGACTCTTTGAGACTCGGAGTGATACAGGAAAAATGCATGACGTATGACGACCATATCATTCACACCCACATAACTCATGTCCGGGCTTCGCGCGTTTACTTGTCTCTGGTTGTGCCAGTTATTGACAGTTTGGCGTGGGTGTCATCAGATGTATAGATTGGATGACGAAGCTCATCTGCTTAGCATGGATGATGAACCCCAGCAACTTTAACGGGGAGAACGTTATAAAAGGACGTTACCAGCCACTGCAACTTAGTCGTTGCCTCTTTCCTGCGCAGATCACTCGCCGTCGACGTATAGCGAGGGAGTGCGAAAGTATCAGCGAGAGCAGTTGCGTGAGTTGCGTGGTAGTTTTAGCGGCTTCGTATTTTCTCTTCACCAAAAACTCGATAGCTTAATGCCCGTGGTGGAGATAGTGAAAAATTAAGCCCAGCAGCATCTTCAAGAAAACAACAACATCAAACGCCGAGAGAACCGAGAGAGGTCTGAGAGATGAATTTTTCAAACGCATCCTTCACGACCAACGCGTCAGATTCGGGGGTCTCTACGGCGACATCGGCTGCGGCGCCGGGGGTCATCATCACCGTAGCCGTTCTGGCAATTGTCGGCAACCTCCTGGTTCTCTCCGTGACATTCAGAAGACAGACGTTCCCCTCCGCCACCCGACTGTTCGTCGCCTCCATGGCCTTGTCAGACCTGATCCAGGGCTTGGTCTTACCGGTCTTCGTGGAGCCTGCCCAGGCCGGGGAGTGGGTCTACTCGGACAGAGCTGCAAAGGCCACCGCAGCCATATTACTGTCCTCCATCCATCTTAGTGCTTTAGCTCTAGCAGGTAATTATATAAGTTCTTTCTATTACCATGCTACGATTTGTCGTGTCTTCTAGCCATATTGCGAAGTTTAACTCTTTCAGTCCTTCGACCACAAATTGAAATTTTAATTCCAACTTACCATTTTGACTGTCTTGTTAATGTCAAAATTGGTGCAAATTTACATTTATCGTTATTGTCATGTTTTCACTCTTACAGTTTATTTTTATAGTTCATTTTCTGTACTGTCATGTAGACTTGGGTAGGGCCATATAAAAGTTGTTTTTTTCATTACACTGCAAGCCAAAATAAATGTTTATTGTGAATGTACAGTGTACGTTTTTGCCCCTCTGAAAACATGTTAACAATCTTATACATATACTTATTACTACCCTCGCTTGTTGGTATAGGTAAAGGAAGCTGTATGATTAGATGGGGTCGGTTTAGATAAGGCTGTAAGGAAGACAAATTTCTCTTTATTATTCAAGTATCTGAAGTAGGGAACATTACTTAACAATAGCCGAATGGCGAATAGAATGCTTCAATTGCTATCATACAAAGGACAATCTGCAGTGAAAGGTTCGTCATCTGCTACTTTACCTACGCTGCAAAATTGACAGATGCTTTGCTCTAGAGGATTGTGGTTATGTCTTCCTGATTCGATTCGCAGTTTGTGACAACTGTTTCCTACTTTTGTAACGGTTGATCTGTGACGTACATTTGGAATCTTACAATTTGCTTCCTCGTTTTTGAATGTTTTAATGACCGTTTTTGGTAATCTGTATATTCGTAGTTTATTTTCTGCATTCGCAACTTTGTTATCGTTGTGGATTTTTTTTATTGCAACAGATAAATACATAACATGATGGCGACACACTCAAGCTCAACATGCTTATTTTCGTGCCGTCATCAGAAACAAACTGAAAGTACAAAAGAACATTGAAAACAAATACAGACAAGTAAAGCATATAACAAAAGTAATGTTAAGTAACACCACATAACGAAATCATAGAATATAAGAAAATACATTTGAATACATTTACGTTGTGGATTTCGGATAGGGACGTATGAAAATAAATATCTTTTAAACGCTGATAGATTGATAAAATAATATGTGGCGTAAATGAGACCAGGCGCTTTGCAATTGGCTGGGCACAATGACAGACGTAAAGCATAATCGTATTGCTCTCGAGTGTTGCGGACCCGAGACGCCTAGCACTAAGCACCTGATGCTTTTAAATCTAAGGCTAAGGAACGAATCGTCGGGGGAGTAACCGTTTAGTATAGATTTTGTTTCTTCATATTCAAATATTGCTGTGTAAAGACATCCAAACCATATGACTTACACTGTTGTAATACCGTTGACATTAGGTCTGACCCTGGACCGGCACTACGCTCTGAGGAACGACGGAGTTGGCGTCTCTCGCAAGAAGGCCCGGATCTTCCTCATCTCAGCTTGGGTTGGAACATACGCCTGGTATATTTCCTGTACAGTCTATGGGGTTCCCGTGTATTACGATTCAGGTATGGCCATGATAGTATATGACCTAAAGGCCCACATGTGGTTTACCATTGGGACGCTCGGGACGGGTGTATGCATCCCCTTTGTCATTACTATGTATTGTGCTGTCCGGATCTTAGTAGCCCTGTGTACCCAACACGAGCCGCCGGCTGCTCAGGTTATTGTCATCAGCGTGAATGGGCCCGGGGGTCCACCTCAGAACCTCAATCCCCAGCAACAACCCCAAAACAACCCCCAGCAACAACCCCAAAACAACCCCCAGCAGCAACCCCAAAATTCCAACAACGATCGCTCGTACGCCAAGGTACTACTGTTCCTAACCCTAGTGCAGGTAATAATGCAACTTCCAGCTATCTGTGCTTTCATTGCAAGTCAGATGGGTTATGATCTGCCAACCTTCCTGTTTTGGTCATATTGGTTATCTATGTCCAACATCTTTCTGGATGTTTTCGTGTACAGTGTGTTCCACAAGTCCTTCCGGAGAGCTGTAAAGGAGATAGCGACCTCCGTCGCCTCCTATCTGTACGACAAGTGCTGTCCAAAAAATCGTGTTGATAATGACGACCAACAGAACATACAAATGAGCTCCCTGTAATATGGTCCAGTACACAGTGCAGTACAGTACAATACTGGGCGAGTCTACTGGCACAAAAGTGATCTTACTTCATTCAGATTTATAATATAATGTAGGCGTTTAGTTGTATATATGCTGTATCTCCACCAACTTTGTATCAATTGCTACAATGTATCATTGTATGGTTAAAGTAAGAAAAAAGTTTGTGCACATGCTTAGTTTTATTACGTTTCATGTCAATCCACAAGAGCCTAGAGTGTACAGTATTAACTTTTAACAGTGACTTGTAACCGTATAGATGTATAGATGGGCCATTGAATGTTTGCATACTGAAGAATGGGAACCAGATAACGATGCAGGTGATCCTAATTAATGTTTGGTATTCATAAAGACAAATCTTTTGAATAAAAACTGGTGTCATCGCTATACAATGTATATGGTGTTCTTATTCAATAGGCTAATAACAAAAAAGTCACGTTTAAGTTGAGTCAAAATGCTGATTACTACAATTCAGGAAGGAAAAATACGAAAGTATGTTACGATGTTTTAAAGGAGGAAAAGATTTTCACAATCACATGCCTTCGTGAAATATTTGAATTTCTTTTAAAAACTGGTCACGTTGAGGTATCTTGTAAGCTGTTGACAAATATTAGGTACACCAATTAATCAAGATGTAATGATTCTTTTCATGAATTTGTTAACTTTTGATCATCCCACTTTCACTTGTTTTAAGATTACCCAATCGACCTTTCTTTCTTCATAAGCTGTGAGGAAAGCATTTTATTCACAATTCAAAGAGGATGGAGTAAACTGCAAAACCCTTATAAGAAACGTTTTACACAGACACAAATGTAACACAACCGCAACGGGAAATTCTACATACATTAAAACTACCAAGTAAGACGTGCATAACGAAAACGATCACGACGAAACGGAACAAATTGGTGCACTATCAACCACGGGAATCTACCAGTACAATCAATAAAAGTGTGAACAACATTCAGAACCGTTTCCTCCTGTCCAGCTGAACCACTCGTTTTTGTTATATGACGTGGTGATACCGAAACTTTTCATCCAACCGTGGCGAACCAAACGTTAACATGTATCACGGAACGTGCTTGATCCCTCCTGTGCTGAACGACAGAGGTTGAAGAAAGACTGAGTGTCCAGATCACTGCATCAGCGGAACACAGCAGCGAACCACTACAGTACACGTGACAGTCATCGGGACAACAAGAAATATGCAAAGTATGCACAATCCAAAATGTGTAGGTCGACGTTATGATCAAAGAAACAGTGACACCGGGATGAGTATGTGGCAGTGAGTGATGAGCGCCTATCAAGAGCACCAGGAGTAGTAATAACGACCCAATAAACAGATTAGACAAACGCAAATCAAAGTGCCCAGGGGTCTGCAGCGTGCAGGCGAAACCAAAGCTGTGAAGATAATATAGCCTGTACCAGGCTCCGTGGATCGGTGGTCTAATTGTAGAAATTGGACAAATAGTACCCATGTTGAAAATCGCGAACCAGCGCTCTCCCTAACAATAAACGCCGTCGCTCCTGGAATATCTGCAAAGCAGACTATAAAGATACCGACGTATTGTTAAAACGCCGGTATATGATTCATGGAAAGCGGACTGAGGATGTCTGTTTCTGCACAAAAACAAGGTTTCTTTTAAGTCTCATATACAGACACACATGGTGACATTCGCACCTTGTAAAAGTATGTAGATAGTAACAGCACATCGTAAACGCTTGACTTTTAGGTGTTTTTGTAGCAAGAGCATAATTACCCAAACGCTGACGGCGCTACACTTGTTCACGCTATTCTGAGACATACTTGCAGACATACTCCAATATTACTTGCAACTAGCCTTCGCTTCGAACGAACGATTGAATGACGAAGACACGAACGAACGATTGAATGAATGAATGAATGAATGAACGAACGATTGAATGAATGAATGAATGATTGAATGAATGAATGGTACACAGAGTCCGATGTAATGTAAAACTTTGATTAAAATGTAAAATGTAAATGATCTTTAACTTCGCAGAAGGGAAACACAGACAGACACACACAGAGACACACAGACAGACACACCCGAAACTATACCTCCATGAAAAATGGAGGTAGTAAACAAATGTAAGAGAATGCCTACTCTCACCTCTCAAATAAACGTACCGGTATTTGACACCATATGATATGGTACATGCCATACCCTTTTCTACGATATTACCGTTATAACTGCAGTGTGCAAGATGTCGGTAGCTTGAGGGGTGAATCTACTCTACTATATATGATATGGTATATGTCAGTTTGAATGTTTGTTTATTCATAAAAGGGTCAAATCAGCCTGCCAGCCGGCTTTAACTGTGCTCCTGAGGAAAGAGATGAGGGTCAGACAAAATTGAACAGAGATTAAATTCAAGTCCAAATAGATCCAGAAACAAATATATCATAGCGTATGCAACGTCCAAAACCCAATTTTTAAGGCCGGTGATTTCTCATGATATGCCTGGGCTTTATTCGAAAATGCGACGCACGTCAGAGTGACCGCAAGGGAAAAGTTGTCAAAAAAATCCCTTAAGTCCCAAATATTTGTCAGCAACAGGCTTAAATGGCCCAGTGAGATAGCCACTTTGACGCGCAGATTAATAGGCACTTGTGTGTATACCATTAACGTAGAGAGTCATAATCAAACGATGCCAAGGGCGTAAACATTGAATAACACCGGAGTAATCAGCCAAGAGGGAGATTATCTCACAATGACACATACACAAGAGCATGAACCACACAGGGGCTTAGCTCCATACGGCAGCTGAACAGTCATGTAATGTGAAAATATATATCTAACTGACATGGTTGAAAATCATCCTTCAATTTACAACAGACTGTAGATAGACGACCCAGCATGTACCACACAGGGGCTCCAACTCTACACACAAACTGAATATAACAATCCGGTCACTCTGAGAACGCTAACAATGGCGAGAGGCTGGGTGATAAGAGTAAAGGTAAAGATATTCACCGACTATCAAAGTTTGCCAGGTATGTTGTTCGCCTCAAATCCACACTGTTATATTTCATGGAGTTCAGTGACCCACGATTGATGGTTGGATGGCTGGATGGATGGATGGATGGCTGGCAGGCTGGATGGATGGATGGATGGATGGATGGATGGATGGATGGATGGATGGATGGCTGGCTGGATGGATGGATGGATGGATGGATGGATGGATGGATGGATGGCTGGATGGATGGATGGATGGATGGATGGATGGATGGATGGCTGGCTGGCTGGCTGGCTGGATGGATGGCTGGATGGAGGGATGGACGGATGGATGGATGGATGGATGGATGGATGAATGGATGGATGGACGGACGGACGGACGGACGGATGGATGGATGGATGGATGGATGGAGGGATGGAGGGAGGGAGGGAGGGAGGGAGGGAGGGAGGGAGGGAGGGAGGGAGGGAGGGAGGGAGGGAGGGAGGGAGGGAGGGAGGGAGGGAGGGAGGGAGGGAGGGAGGGAGGGAGGGAGGGAGGGAGGGAGGGAGGGAGGGACGGACGGATGGATGGATGGATGGATGGACGGATGGATGGATGGATGGACGTATGGATTGATGGACGGATGAATGGATAGATGGATGGATAGATGGATAGATGGATGGATGGACGGATGGATGGATGGAGGGATGGACGGATGGATGGATGGATGGATGGACGGACTGTTCCTTTTGCAATTGAATTTCCTTTGGCTCATCTTCGTGAATTGACCTGATTTGATTTGATTTACTTACCGTATAAAATCAGCTTAAAAACATCAATGTTAAGTAAGATTTCTGGTGAAAGACTCTGCCAGGTGCCATGTGTGCGTCCGTGGATATATCACCCCGACATGATGAGGAAATGAAGGCACCGCAGGAGGTTCTGGAGGAGTCTTGAGATTTCCTGCCGAGAGCTCCAATCTAAAGATCTTTTTTAAAATAATATCAGAAGCAACTAGAGTTCCACGATCCCATACCTTCGCCAAATGATTTTAGCTTTTATAACTGGTACTTAAATTGTGTTTGTCATTAATTATGCAAATAAGGTCCAAATTTGCATAAAATAATATTAGTTAATCATCTCTTTCATCCAAATGACAGACATAAATCATCTAAAATTAAGAAACTTGCGGGCCGTAGATTTTACTTTAAGGTATCTAGGTTGGATAAATTGGCATTTTGACCTTCCATTGTTTTCCTCAGTTTAAAACCTACATTTTTTTGGAAAAGGAATATGATTGTACTGAATATTGATTGTCTATGAAATAGTCTTGCCAATTGCAATTTTTTAGACCATATGAATGACGTCATCATGTTTTATTGCTCCTTTATTGCTCCTTATATTGTTGTCATTGCGGGCCCAAACTATATCTAAATAAGGAGTGGTTTTGCTCTAAGCTAATTCTTTTATCAAATCCTATTTTTCGCACCGACTTGTTTCCCTTTGCACAACTTAACAAAAAGGACTTTGAATCTCTTTTAGGTAAAATATCCCCTTTAAGTACATTCTTTACCCATGTTATACAAGCTTGGTTAAAGTACCAGCTTAGGCCACCTGAGGGGGCGGTTGAGGTGAAGCAGCAGCTTCTGCATCTAAACTCAAATATAACTATCAGTGGTAAACTTCTTTTCACAGGTATTCCTTAGTAGGGGGGTCATATTTGTAAACGACATATTAGACTCAGAAAGCAACTTCTTATCATATGTTAATTTTGTTACAAATTTGGAGTAGTGTGTCCTGAATTTAGATATAATCAACTAATTTCTGCTATTCCCCGCATTGGAAGGCTAAGATGAAACTGAATTCTCCAAGTTTGGGTGTCTGTCTTCCTGTATGTAGAAACATAGGCTGGCTTCGTAACTGTAATATTAATAAGTGTCTGTATCAATTCTCCATGAACGAAGCCAGTCTATGGGGCTCATCTGAAAGAATAAAACTTTATTGGGAAGAATATTTCGACACCCCACTACCATGGCAAAATATATATAGTTTACCTTATAAACTTTCGATTGAGTCATATACTCGAATATTTCACTATAAACTACTATTTAAATTTTTACCTTGCAATAAAATATTATATCTATGGGGTTTGATAGACTCCCCATTATGTAGCCTCTGCAACGAGGAAGAAGAAACAGTCGTACACCTTTTTTGGGATTGTTGTGTAACTTCAAATTTTTGGCGTCAGGTGGACATGGACTGGTTTTTTAATATAAATGATACTCATTTGCGTATTAAAGCACTCAGTATAATTTTTGGTATTTCTAGTGATCGTTGCCCGGTTCTGTCGAATCTTATCCTCCTTTTAGGCAAAATATTTGTTTTCAAAAATCGTAAGCATTCTTTGAATTTGTCTGCTTTCATATCCTATGTTTCATACTTTTATAAATTAGAAAAGAACACAGGGGGAAGTTGGGAAACTTAAATAAATTAGTTTCTGTTAGCACCATATCTTAAATAAATGTATAGTAATATTGTTGAATGAATATGGGCAAAGGGGTTTAGGACTAACGTTAACTGTTGTTACTGGTTTTTGCTTTTATTTCGTGGTTTTTACACGTGCTTTGTTAAATTATTTTTAGCTGCCATGCTTTCTTTTTGTTGTTTGTTTTGCAAAAAGTAATAAAGAATGATTGAAAAAAACGAATGGTCTAATCGCATTTTCTGATAATTTGCATTATGCAAATGAGGTCCTCATTTTCATGATAAATGTTCAATAATGTTCACCTGACCATAATTTCCTAATGCCACAACTAAGAAATTTCTGTCATTTACCACAATGGGATTATAGCATATTCTCATTAATCGCAAATTAGGTCTTTATTTGCATAATGTTTATTTATCAATATTCTTCTCTTACTCATATACCATTTTCACATGTTACAATAGTCCTATAATGGAACAGAGCGGGTTTAGACAATTTCCTCATTAATTATGGAAAAAAGATTCAAATTTGCATAATACATATTATTCATCTGTATGAAGCATCACTTAAGCTCTCTACAGACCAAAAATCATGACGATCCGAAAACCCCTTCTTGAGTTATTCTCTTTCAAAGTCTGACACTAAACCGGTCCCTGCAGTTCCAAAACAAGCCGCTAGGGGGCCCAAACCTACACCACTTCCCCTTTGCCCCAAAAGCTATCTACCACTTAAAAATCATGACCACAGCATGTCCAGAACTCAAGATATGAAACCCGGAAGTTCCGCTGCAGTACCATAACAAGTCACTAGGGGGCCCAAAATCTAATCGTTTCTGGGTCTTATCAAAGCCTACCTGCATACCGAATATCAATTCAATCCATCAAAGCGTTCTCGAGTTATGCTGGTCTTCTACACACAAACACACACACACAAACGCTACCGAAAATATAACCTTCTTGGCGAAGGTAAAAATGACCGACTGTTCTAGGTCATAGGTATGTTGTGAGGGCCAGATGTCAAACCGTACAGGGAAGGAGTTAACATGCTCCTTGGCTGTGCCCCGATGTTCTGATGGCATCTCCTCAAAGGCAGGGTGGTGAAGCCGAAACATACGCTCAGGACGAGCCGCGCTCGGATTCCCTAGATATTGTAACCCACAAAAAATAGACTTCACGGCGTCCTCGTGCCACTGCGGCATGGAATATTTGCTCCTTGAATGTTGCTATGGAATGGAATAGAGTTGCTTCATTTTATTCGGTAGAAAAGTGCCCAAAAATTGACCGGTATCTTCTACATAACGTTCTTATAAACTGTCTAATTATTTAGCTCAAGGTACCAGTGGGCGTGTTGTAAAGGCCCCCTCTCACTTGACGTGCGGCACGCTTGCGGCATTGCTGCGTTCGTTCACTGCGGCACTGCTGTGTTAATTTCGCCGATTTTGTCTTGCACTCACACTGACGTGCGGCACTGTTGCGTTTCTAGACTAAATGAACATGTTATTGACAATTGCAGCGTTGTCAATTTATGAAAAATCACCGTAAAATGATGAGAATGCCCCAAAATGAGATTTATAATGAAAAGATTTCCCTTATGATAATGCATCATATGGTACATATGCTATAAATAACCTTGAAAGACTTTTACAGTAAAGGAAATGACCCAAATGAACGGACACGAACTATATACCAGATTTCACTCGATGTGTACGTTTTGCACCATGTAACGTTATGTGTAATTATGTATGTTTATATGTTTATTCACCAATTTTGCAAATTTCTAAAATGAAAATGTTTGATATTTCATACTTTTTTGTATGACGCTGAGTATTTTCATTGTCGGCGGATGGCTTGCCAGCCTATTGATGTCTAAGTCTATCATATTTGTAAAAAGTGAGAAAAATATGGCCCATGGGTCTGAATGACTGCAATTTTGTATTTTATTGGTGGCAGGCTACCAGCAATGATTAGCTTGTAACGTTATAACGCAAACGCAAACTCGTTATCATCAAACATAAATAATTTCTTTTTGAACGTTGTACGATAACCTTTATCTCTACATCCGTAGGTTAATCGATAAACCAGTTACTTATTTTTTGTTTTCAAGTATAATATACTGACCTACTTTCCATTAAATAAATCAAAACTGTACAAACAAAAAAAACGTGCCCCTTAAACCCAGCTGAAGTGCAGTCCGTCCGAAGACGCTGCACTACTACATAACAATCAAGATTTTCCTCCCATAATATAGCTGATATAAATTATGATACGAAGACTGCAGGAAGATCCAAGTTCAACACCAGAAGAGTTACAGAGAAATGCCAGGTAGGTGAGATGACGAAGTTGTAGAGACAAGTGTAGAACAATGTACTGCCACATCTCTTCTATTCGACCATTAGAACCCCCCCGTAATCTATCTGCACTAAGAACATGTACAACTGTTCGGTTTTAACCGGTACCGTTTTGTTGCGCTAACACTAAGTGATGTTTGTTTTGTAATACACCGGCTGTGGTATAAACAAGCGTGCGTGCGCGCGGACACGTTCGCCCGTGTCTGTGTGCGCGCGCGTCAATGTACGTGTGTGTGCGCGTGTTTGCTTACACTGTGTACGCCTTTATGTTCGTGTGCGTGCGCATAGTGTACGTGTGTGTCTTTACCTCCATCTGGAGGCGGATGTTTACCGCAACAATATAGCTCCCCAAACTTGAAACCAAAGAACGATACTCGGGTCGTCATCTTGTACCATGTTTTCTTGATGAATGTACATCCTCTCGTGCTCACAACACGCTTTGTTTTCCTGATAACGCGAGACGGAAAACAAGCATTCAATTAAGGCGCTTTCCTCACAAGAAATCCGCACCAGACGGTACTGTTGTTCTCCGCCGTGCCCCCGGCTTTAGAAGAAACAACACCGCGCAGCGACACGGGAAGGAAACGTAAGGTGAGACCCGCAGGTGAGGCAGTGACGTCACGGGGAAAGTGATGTTGTGGTGTAACAGTAACCTGTGTAAGTAATGTTGTGATGTAACAGTAGCTAGTGCGCCTTTGTGCGAATGACCATATCACAACTTGATCGTTACACGTGGGCCATACTGGGGGAAACACAGAAATCTAACGGGCACCTGGACAGGACACAGGTGAGTTCACACTTCGTAACTAAAAATACAGATGTCACTTCTGTTTTCTGTGATGGTAGCTTATAGCTTACAGTCTTCATGTGCACTTGGACATAGATATGATTCTCGTAGATTGGATTGGACAGTCCAACAAGCCTGTTACGATTCTGATACTACACGTTGCTGCCCCGCTTTGTCTACCTGATTTGAATGTAAACATGCGCCCAAGTGCGACTGAACATAAACAGAAGTCGTACACGTGGGGACTCGGTAAAAGGGGTTCACACGACGCGCGTTTAAATTCCGTCCGTATGGGGTCCGTATGGGGTCCGTATGGAGTTCTTAGCCTCCACGGGTCGCCGGAAAAATAGTAAAAATTGGACAAATATAGACGTATGATATGTCAGAGGCCGAGGAGAATGGTTTGCGACCAGCTAACCCCGCTGACATGTTGTTTGACTATATTTCGCCAATTTCTATTATTTTTCCAGCAACCTGTGGAGCCTGGTAGAGGCTAAGACTTCCATACGGACCTCATACGGACTTGAATATATACGACGTGTGAACTCCCCTCAATAGGGAAGGCTGTCTCAGACACAGAAATAGGTGAGTTCATACTTAATATCTCAAGTGCTACACTGTATTCTGTGGTAATAGCTTAAGTCGACTTTAGAATTACACAGCTAAGAAAAGCTTGTGAAATTGAAGTTGTTGCCCTTTTTTTGCACTCCTGTCTACGTGGCCCTGAAGACATTGCTTCCATCAGAGTTTCAATGACGCCTCATTTCGTCGGGGTTTCTACTTTGTGTAAGTCAGCCAAACGGACGAAAAGAAAACCTGAAAAAATAGAGAACACCTGAAAGGACGTCAAAATCCAGCCGGAGCCTAACTTCTGCTTGGAGTGTAGAAAAAAGACCGCACCAATGAAAGCTAAGATTGGATGCCAGATTGGATACCAATTTCACCGGTGCCCGTCAGAAATGTAGCCCCGGCCGCCACCGGCCGCCACCGGGCGCCGAAGCCACAAATTATCCCGTGCACTGCCGGATACCCGGGGGTACCCCTTCGTTTATCTCGAACCAGATCCACGGTGCGTAATGTATAGTATCAAACTTCCGGTGCCCGTTTGACTCCCTTGGTCGGCTACACTCCTTGGCCAGCTTTGATACTATCTTATGGCACCGTAGGATCTGCTTGGAGATTACTCCTTCGGTCTATTTGTTACCGGGTCCAGGGTTCATTTATAAAGTCCGACTTGTGACCTAAGCCTATAAGCTGCCTGACCGGGCCCCGGTCCTGAAATGTGACGTAGGCCTTAGTAGGGACTAGAGCAGAAGCTAGCCGGACGCCTCATACAGACAGATCACAATTCTTTACACGGGAAGTCGGCGTTTTGTAAACTTGTTCTGTACAATCACACACTCTCGGACGGACCACCTAAACACAAAACAAACGGACAAACCATACGTTTCCTGTACTGGGGGCTTCCAGTCTGGAAACGACTGGGAAGGCAGAACGATATACTCACTACAGGTAACTATACAGTTAACAACTTTGATAAATCCATCATATGTAGTTGCTTTTTGTCATTGCATTTAGGCGAGGGCCACACGAAATGTACCGTTGCCTTTTGTGAAATAACAAAATGTAACTGTGCATCGAAATACTAGTATACGTCCTAAAGAAGTACACCGTCGGAGACTTTCAAGCCTATCCTGGGTACCATCCTCCGTAGTGATCGCTGCCTCAATCTTTCCACTTGCTTACCACGTGGTTAGCAATAGGAAGCATGAATGTACACCGGCTACCTTCTGGCATACTCAACTTCGCTAGCCTGGTATCCAGCCGTATGGAAGCTCCCTAGTCTCTTCTTTTATACTTCTGTCCTATTTGTGGAGAGGACAAAGGAGACTCGGGAGTTACAATACGATTGGATACCAGGCTATAGCCTCGCCTTTCCCTCTCGATATTACTTTGCCCAGAGAAAGGGCTGGAGTAGGCTAGGGAGTGAGAAAGCATTTGTGCAAGAAAACAACAAAGTACTATTCTCCAAGCAGAGGTTGGGTCGCGGAGATAGTAGCCTCACAGGCAGCATGGGGCCACCGTAGGCCAGTGTAACGGATGAGCGTAATCTTGAGCAATACCAAGATATGCCAAACGAGTTTTTGATACTACGCAGGGTGGGGGTACTAACATCATACTTTGAAAGGTAAGCCCCGCCCTGTTGCATTTTGAGGCAGAGGTGACCTCACCTCACCTCACCGGTCCCATAGCCTCACCGGCCGTGGGGGCAGCACTTCCATCAACATAAGTTTTCCACCTTTGTCTGTCCTCAGCCAAGGTTGCCAGATGGTGGACTGTTTGTCCCGACCATTCTTTCAAATCACTAGTCCAAGTGCGTCGTGGACGTCCCCTAGGTCTTTCACCCTCCGCCCTTCCTTGGAGTATAGATCAGTGCCCTTTGCTCTTGTAGCATGGCCAAACCACTGTATATATAGTTTCTTCTTTTTCACTAGTGACAGGAAACTTGGACGTGGGCCTAATAGGGTCTAACACGCCGCATGACTTCTCTGTTTGAAGTGTGAGGGGAGCGAGCCGGTAAAAATCCAGACCATTACAATCTCCGCGACCCAACCTCTGCTTGGAGAATAACAAAGTACCCCTTTAATCGATAGGTGCCTAAACCATGAACACTTAACAAGCTATGCCGACTTTAGAACATCTCTGATGACAGCCAAAGGTGTTATGTTCCTCCCATTCCGATGCCCTGAGCTAACCCCTGACCCCTGGTCAGGACAAAGCACGGAAGGCCGGCGGGATCCCCTAACAACAGAACGGGACCGCGCGCTAAGGCAAGTTCTGGAACAACGGGGGCTTTTCGTCTCACCGTCGCCTAGCAACTAAGGTACCAACATACACCAGAACTGTGGCTAATTCTCATGCAAACCCTTTCTCTTTCAGAGCAAACTTGAAGAAGAAGAGAGAAGAGGAAAGACTGATCCTGAGACAGGTATGCTGAGTACTGTTTCGTTTAGCGTTGTGTATGCTGAGTACTGTATCATTGTGTATTGGTCTGTCTGCTGAGAATGATGACAATGACGTCTGTGTTTAGATTCCCTTTTGTTTGGATAGCGTTATAATTAGATATGAGTGTGAGTGTTAATTAAGAATCACTTGGTCATAAGAACTGCCTCATAATATTAGTTTATTCGGAATAGAAACGATCATCGCGATCTTGCATTTTCTAAACTACGCTGCAAAACGTGAGTAGTAGGATTGATTAAGATATATTTTACAAATCCACTAACGACGTCTTTTCAATGGAGCGCTATATATAGAGAGAGTATAGGTAGAAGCGGTTATAGCTGTAAATGACAATGAAAGCACATTAGAATTAGACATTTTAGTTAGCCTGGTAAGTACCTGATCATACCATCGGGAGCTTACCGGCATCCCTACGGTGCCGAGAGTGTTGGCCGCCCGCCCAAACTCATTAGCACACGTCGGGGAATTTTTACGGGGATGGTTTCAGTTATATTATTAGTTTAATGAATAATGAATAAGGAAAAGTTTATTTGAAAGTTCGTGCGCGGAGTCTAATTGCAAGTGAATGGTAGAAACATACAATATGTGATTAGTGATAATAGTGATGTTATTGTAAAAGAGACTACTCGAATACTAATAACATATATATGTGAATAGTGTTAAATATCATTGTAAAAAGAGACTACTCGAATACTAGTGTTGGCAATTTCTAAACAGGTGGGTTTGACTTTTTTAATATGTGTATTACAAATGCCGAGTTGGAAAGATAGGCTGTCAGAAAATGGCCTTGGCTGGCAGAGATGCCCTTTTCCTGACTTGGGTAGGAAACGGCAGCCCTTCGCCGTCCCTGGAAACACAGGTACCAGGCTGTACCAGTCATATTCATGCACATTTGCTCCCTCCCTATTAATGCGTTTTTTATATTCCCCGATTCACAATTTCACCAGTTCCAGACGTCTCCTAGCCTCTACGGGGTCGCAAGCTGCACTCCTCGGCCAACCAACTCCTCTGGTGTGTTTTCAGTCTATTTGGCCAATTTCTACTATCTTTCCAGCGACCTTAGGAGCCTGGTAGAGGCTAGACGTCCCCAGCAACATTCAGTTCAGTATTGAGTAGAGTTGATCCCTTTTCCGGCATTAGACTATCAGGTTATCCCCTAATCATCACGTTATTCAGCTTCAATTGCTGTACTGAATCGCGCAGATCTCGGGGGTTTAGGAGATAGGGAACGGATCGGTCCTATTGTACCGGATGTCACAGCGGCAATGATACAGGGGATCGCTAGATGTCGCTTGTCTGAAACCAACCAACCAACCAACGAAGGTAGGCGGCCGACGACCTGATGAGCGTCTAGCATGATTAGATCTCGCTTATAGCAGCCCACCCAACATCCGCCGACCTCTTCTGGGCCAGTTGCAGCCCCGGACAGCAGAGTTTGTGTCACACGGACTAACTATAATGTGTGTTAGCCTATAAAATTAACACATTCTGTCGCTGTCAGAGGTTGATAGGGCATAATATGATAAAGCTCTGACCAGTGGAATAATGACTAGAACGTGTGTAGTGAATAGCTTTATTGGAATGTGTAAGGGCGAGTCCTTCCGGTCTAGAGTCGAGACGGCAGACCATGTGTCCCTGTCAATCATTACTTGATGTAGGCTGTCAACTTCAAGGCCTGCGTCTTTCTTGAGCATGTCTGTATATGTTGCTGCCGGCCTTCCCGGCCTCCTCTTACCATGCCTGGGCGTCCAGAGTACCAGGTCAGCAACTAATCCCTTGCTCCTAAGTGTGTCCTGCAAACTTTAATATTCTGTTTTGTAATGACAGCATACAAGACCTGTTACAGGTGTCACGAGGTGATATCGTGATCACTCTGTGATCACCCCTGGTGTGGGGAGTGTCACCCGAGTAATTGGGAGCAGATGTACAGGGGTTTGAGAAGGGACACGTATGAGGGTAGGGGATTCCAGCTAGAGACGCCGACAGGGTAGGACGTGCCCACATTGTCCTGAATAAAGGTTATCATCTCCGCAACATCATGCCTCTGTCCTGATCCTTGACTTGACTCACTACCATGCCACCGTGACACAAGGCATATCATTATTACTTTAAATCTATTAGGACTTTGGGGACATCAATCAATTATATAACAATATGTTGTAAAACGTTGACGTCAAACCATTCCAGACGTAGCGTTTTAATTTGCGTCAGATTGAGCGAGATTAATTAATTCTCCCAATCAATTATTCTACCTTGTTAAGTTAATGTTATATCTGTACAGAACCCCTGGGGAGCGCTCAATCTTCATGAATCAGTTTATTGGATTTCAAATAAAAGGAGACAAAAGCAGTCGTTACAGATCTGCAGTGCGTGTCAGTTGTATCGCACTGACGGCCATTAAAGTGACCAGTACAAATGCACGGTTCGCACGGCAGGAACGCATGCATCACCATTCCCCACGCGAGGTCGTTCCTCGACAACGATTAGTTCCGCCCAAAAGTTGTCAAGTAACTGAATATGGTTTTGGAAACGGCCAGACGTTTCGGACTGTATCCACTATCCTTCGTCAGTGACACTGAAGTGATCTGGAAGAAACAGGTCTTTTATACCCTAACTATGAAGATGAAGACTTGTCTTATTACCTGGATGTCTAAACTACATCGACGTAACGATTAGTTCCTCTTTTTTCTGCAACTTTGCGACTTCTATTTTGATATTGCATAATGTTACTAGTATGATCTCTAGTTCCATTTTGCATATTAACGTTAGGTGTATCCATACTACGACTGGTCAAAACTATTTGAATGTTATTTCTCTCTTTATTTTCCTGGATTTCTGATGTAAAACATCGTTTTCAAACAACTTGTTTTGCGATCAAAATAAAAAAACAACAACTAATGTTACATTTCGCAAACAGTGCAGAGTTGCGGATTTAACATAACTTTATTGTTTATAATTTACCTTAGCGCGTTAGCATTAACTTTACTTTCAACTTATGACAGCTTAAAATTCAGGACTTACGTTATAAAAGCAGTCTAACATATATGACATAACGTTACGTGTTTTTCATGAGAAGGGTTTTCTAAAAAGTTTGGAATGCATTTGCATAGCAGCGTGATTGGTATCGCCCAAACCATCATGGCGGCCAGGAGTTCGAAAGCGTGCGTTATCGTAACGTTTCTGCACCTTTCTTCCCCGTAAACTGGTGAGTTTTCCTTAACTTCTGTCGGCTGCCCACGCTTGAAGGTCAGTAGGATGTACAGCTAAAGATTGTCAACTGTCTGTGTATCTTGTTGTTGGAGGAATTGTCATTTTTCCTGTATGGAATTCGAAGTACCGCTGTTGCATCTTTCCAACCAACAACTTTGTAGATAACTTCATAACTGTTACAGTAACGTTTTTGAAAAATTACTAAGTAATTTCTTATCCCAAGACATTAAATATGCCAAGCCTCGCCACGAATGTTTGCCATTCGATACGAATTCTTGACCAGAACAGTCTTTTTGCCAGATATTTGTAATAAACCGTTACCATGTAGCCCCCCTCCCCCTAATGTTGTTGATACCGTTAGAGTGGTGAAAATATTATTATGTTCGGCTGGGTTTAGACCACTCATGATTTGAAATGAGACTTTTAGTATAGAGCTTATCAAAATATCCCCGTTTTTAAAAGCCATTTTCCTTATTTTCTACACATTTGTTGCCTTCAAAGTTGAGTAACAAATGGGTGTTCCCTTTAGCCGTGACAGGCAGATTTCCAAGGGAGATCAACAATACAGTTCCAGGTCATTGTCACACCGAGTCACCCACACGACATCATGCCACATGCTTAATCCTCCCAAAGTTCAATGTCAGATATGTCAAACAGGACAGGGGTCTTTATCACTGTCTGATAGTGTCTGACAGGTCTAACATCCATGTTGATAATTCATCATTTCTGATTTTTGTTTCATTTTATTTTACAAGGGTAAAAATCACACTGTGAGGCGTAACACCTTATTTTTCAGTTGTCCCTGGACACACACAGCAACTCAAATATCATACAACCTGTTTTATAGTGTCTGGCAAGTTGACATTGATGTTTAAATAATTAATCATTCGTATATCATATAACCTGTTTATTGTGTCTGGCATGTTAGCATTGATGTTAATAATTCATAATTGCATGAAATCACTTTGGCAAAGATCATTTATCATTTATCTGTTAAACTGTTAACCTGAATGATAAACTTGGCTACACTACAGTCAAACCTGGCTTCAGCTACTCTCCAAGCAGAGGTTAGGCTTTGAATGTTTTTTTTTTAGTCGTTTTTATCAGGCTTTCTATTTTGTACTGTATCTTAAATTGTCAAAACCTAGCTGGCGGACTTAGAAACAATACAAAATGGAAAGCCCGATAAAAACGACCAAAAAAACGTAAAAAACAGCCCAGAGCCTAACCTCTGCTTGGAGAGTAGCTTCTGCAACCCCTCAAGTGAGGAGTAAGGAAAACTCAGGGTTGCTGGGGAAGTGGGTAACTGGGTAAACATGGATGGGACTTATTCATATCTCAAGTTGAAGTTCGTTGCTTGGGAACTTTCAAGACTTACTAGACTCTGTTTCTCAACGTAGTAGATCTCGTCTGGGAGCTTCCTTGATCAGGTGACAGCTGATAGATGTTTTCTCATGACTTAGACACATGGACAGGACTGTTTCAACGTGGCTCGTGCCAGGTTTGAACATAATAATATCTAATATGCTCTGATGAATCATTTTGCGCATAATTGGTATTGTGTAAGAGTTATAGAAGTGCTCCTTTTATGACTTCTTTTCTCTATGAACGGAACTGCTCTCTATATGAGTACTACTTGACAGACTTAACATACTTAACATCAGTAGCATAACTCAACAATCATGACATAAGAAAACATTTTAAACACTTCAGCCCCTCCGTCGTGAGAAACTATTCTATATACACAGATGTTTCCATGATTAGACCATTTCAACAGTAGGAAGAGTGATGGATGGAAGATGTGTCCTTTACATGAGCTTGGGTGGAGCAAATATTTGTCACACATGTATTGTCTTTGGTCTGCCGACCGTTTACTCTTGTGTCAACTGAACATGCAACATTTATAAGGAATGAATCAATGCTTGAGCATTCTTCAAACTAGGTCTTATATCTTAGCTACAATTTCTATATTGCATCCAAAGCATGTATGTAGTCTAATCAAGCTAGCCAACTACCTGGCACACTCAACCCCCTCATAGTCATAAGCCACATCAAATGCCTGGCATATGAGCCCTATTATCTAGTCCCTACCAAACTGCTTTGTTTGGTGAAACAATAGTAGTACAGACTTAGGGCTGGCTAACTCCTTTGGCATACTGTAATTCCTGATTTTTTCAATGTACTGTTATGTTCACGGTTTTCACGGTGAGGACTGCAACGTGAACTTATCATTACTCTTAACAAATAATTCAGAGACTTTTTTAATGTGCACTTGCCGCTACAGTGAACATTTAGTTCCGAGAACAAGTTAAATTTTCTCAGACCGTGAAATTTTGGTACCGAGAAGACTAAGTGAATTACAGTATTATTCCGTCTAGTTGGCTTTTTTCTTCTGAATATTATTCCAGCTGCCTTTGGAATCCACCAATTATCATCACCTACCAGTTTCCTCTATTCTTCAAGCAGGTCTAGAGGTTTAAGTTACAGAACTATGTAGTAGTAGTCAGGATTTTTACCTCAACCTCTGCTTGGACAGGAGTGAGCTGGTAAAAATCTCAACTGCTGTAACTATATCTCTGTGACTCAACCTCTGCTTGGAGAATAGTGAGCCGGTAAAAATCCAGACTTCGAGTACTATATCTCTGACCAAGCTCTGACTCAACCTTTGCTTGAAGAGGAGTAAAAAGCCTGACTAAAACTATATCTCTGTGAGTCAACATCTGTGTGGAGAATAGTTGTTGAGAACATGTTTGACTGTAGTTGGAGATTGTTCAAAATTGCTGTTAGCTCTTTAAATGCTCATCCTTCTCCCACCTCCTGTAAGCACATCTAACCCTTCTACATGGACCTAAATGGTTGTCCACTCTTCAATCAAAGCTGATGATGATTCATGTTTAAGATATGAAACATGATTACAAGAAATAATTGTCGTTAAAAGCTAATCCATTTCACAAAGGCACTTCAAACAACTCAAGTGTTTCCCCTCACCTTACTTTGCTAATGAATGAATAGTCGAATCACTCCTGCTAAACAGTATTGACAGTAACCATGGTGATGTCATGGCTGTCCATTATACATGTTCTGTTAGAGCACAGAAAGTCACTTAATGATCGGTACAATAAATATTTACTGCTGTAATAACGCTCATTCATATCAAATATCTCCCACATTAAAATTTCATGGAGTGTTGATTCAGTCCCCCGGCACAGATTAGTGCCATACAAAATAATGACCGGATGTCGTTTATATGATTCTCAGAATCAAAGTCAAAAGCTTAATGAAAAATATACCATGAATGAGACTTTCTAAGTATAGTTGAACTACACCTACTCTTCTCATCGGCCCCATTTTTGACATTCAGCCCCATCAACAAATTTTTCAAACTACTAATTTTAATGTCATACCTCAATCAATGGCTGTTATGGTATTCAGACCATAAATCCATCCATCCATTCACTTGCTCGCTCGCTCACTCACTCATTCACTCACTCACTCATTCACTCATTCACTCACTCATTCACTCACTCACTCATTCACTCACTCACTCGCTCACTCCTTACTCATTCACTCACTCATTCACTCATTCACTCACTCACTCCTTACTCATTCACTCACTCATTCACTCACTCACTCCTTACTCACTCACTCACTCACTCACTCACTCACTCACTCACTCACTCACTCACTCACTCACTCACTCACTCCTTGCTCGCTCGCTCGCTCACTCACTCATTCACTCACTCACTCACTCACTCACTCACTCACTCACTCACTCACTCACTCACTCCTTACTCGCTCGCTCGCTCGCTTGCTCACTTACTCACTCATTCATTCAATTCCTCCAAAAACGAGCACTTCTCTTGTGTTAAGACATTACCACAAAGGTTATGAATCAGACTGGCAGTCAGAAAACCAGGCACATGCTCGGAGAGCAAAATAACCTGGAATAGTACACCCACATGTACAGTGTAAATCTTACAAAATATCACCCCAAATGTAAACAAAAACGTGTCAGTTAGCAAAACAAATCATGAAAGTCAGTACCACATAACATTCAACAAATCATGTCATATTCACAAACAAGTTATGGCATTGCTGCAGCCCTGGCAACAAGTGTGTGGTGTATATGCATGAGGCTGTTGCCATGGCAGCGGGAGGCATGTGGGCAGAGCGGAGGCCATTGTTCCTTCCTGCCAGTAGACTCAGTAGGGAGACTATTCTGCTCCCCCCTGGGGACAGGGATCAGTGTTGGGAGGACCCCCCTGGGGACAGGGATCAGTGTTGGGAGGACCCCCTGGGGACAGGGATCAGTGCTGGGAGGGTCAGGATAATGCAGGGTGCCATGGTGAGGGAGGGAGCTGATCCATTGGACTGTACATGTTGTCTTGTTGAGTGGGGAGTGTTGAGTGGGGAGTGAGATCCTTACGACCTTAGTAACATTTTGTTTCATGCGATAGTTTAGGAATCGTTTTTTCACCCGGGTAATTGCAGAATTGATAGCATTGGAAAGGTTCGTGGAGTATATTTCCAGCTATTTTTATCACTGCAGCTTTAGAGCATTACCTGTAGACGTGGTTTTGACGGGGAGGATAGATCAGTAATAAGCTAGACAGAAACACATGCACACGTTTTTTCTCTCGATGTGGTTGCAAGGTCTGAAATGGGAGAGGTCTGTTCCTGTGGTTATTTTTTGGGCAGTTCTGCTGTTGTCGTATGATTTTCAAGAGAGGTTGTGAATGACTGTCAGTAATTTAAGGATACACATAGTTTCTCTTCTCTTTTGAGCTGGTTGCAGAATCTGAAAGGTGTAAATTATAGGCGTTTGTTTCGTGCAAATGTTGACAGCACTCCTGTTGTGAGCAGTGGTTTTGAACATTGAGAAATTGATGGATACACAAGTCATTCATTTCCTTATCGAGGTGGAGTTGCAGAATATGAAAGGTTGGTAGGGGTTTGTTCTGTGCTATTTTTGGCTGCTCCTGTGGCCTGCGCTGCGTACACACTGTGCTCACCCTAACAAGGTTATGCAAATGGCGAGTGACGCTGATTCAATTGTCTGCCTCCATACAGGCCGCCGACGTCAGATGTGCAGGCCAGCTAAGGCCAGCACGCACCGACTAACGCAGGGGTGGAACCACTCTATCAACAACAGCTCTACAAGTAACATTGCCGGCGTGTTGGAGGAGTTCACATAGGGGTGGAAGTGCTCTTCCGACAACAATTCTACAAGAAACAACATTGCTGACATTTAGGAATCGTGGAGAGGACTTTTTGCCCAAACAGAGGAGTGAAAGTACTTACTGTGATTCTACAAGTAAAACGACATCGTCTACATTTCAGACAAGTTTAAAAACTCGTGGAAAGGTGTGTTGAGACAAAAACGATGGATTTCGCGTCTGGAAAACTTCAGAGGAACTTTAACGTGACAGACAACATCCTGAGGAGACACTCTCCGACAGAGCTGCGTGCTCACAGCCTGCCCAACATCTCGCCCTCCTCCAAACAGCCCACGGAGTACCCTCACCAGGTGTACCTGCACGCCAGCCAGGTGTTCGAGAGTCTGCTGCCCAAGGTGGACAGGGACAAGGAGGTGATCAGGTACGCACGGAGGGGGGACGGAGAGGTGCCCAGGATCCCCTTCAGGGACGACAGGATCAAACGGGAGACCTACAACCTGGCGTTCACTACGCTTAAATGTGAGTACTTCTTATACATACATACATACATCTAAGCATCACACACAGTACAACCTGGTGTTCACTATACTTAAGTGTGAGTTAACATCTTAACTACTTATGTAAACACACACAGTACAACCTGGCGTTCACTACACACAAGTGTAAGTACAATATTACATTACACCTTGCAGCCTGGCGTTCACTACACTCAAGTGTGAGTACTAAGTAAGTAATAAACCTTTAATCTGATAAACATTGGGCGTCTTTAACATGATATCACCTACACCTGTATAACAAAGTGACTTTCACCTTGCTCAGGTGTAAGTACCAATACAACCTGGTACAATATGTACTACAGAAACATAAACTAACATGCTAGCTTTTACCAAATTTGCTTAACTCCATATGAACATTGCCTGGGCTTCTCTAAAACAAGTAAAAGTGTAATTTATGATCTTGCTTTCTCCAGGCTGAATTGTAGGTATCCAAGTAACTAATTTACCTGTCTAAAAGTGTAAAGAAGTACAGCATATTAAACGATTTGGTTGTCTTTGAAACAGCGCAGAGTGGTCAGCTCTCATTAAATATTTTATTATTGTTTAATAGTAATAAATGATATGTTATTGACATTGGCGACGAGAGATCTCCAAGTCAGCAGCTTACCGTTTAGCTACAGGGCCAGCCATGAAGGCAGATGTCCTGTCAGACTGTTTTCACTTTTGTTCTTGATGAAATGTGAGAGCCAACAATTTCTTTGGTGTGGCCTATCAAACTTTTTACATCTAATTTGTATTTCTTTTGAAATAAGCAGAAAACTGGTCTGTATCATCTTACAGCTAAGCAGAGACGAGTGGCCAGCTTTAGTTTAGATTATTTGTCCGGACACCAGAACCAAACTCCTGCAGCTTCTCTGATGGCTGTTTCCATAACCCCTGGCAGAAGTGGGTGATCACAGACACTTGACTATAAAGCAGGCTTTCAGCCACTTGTCTGAGGTTTGTTCAGGACAACTGTTTGGACACCATCTGTCAGGGAAACGCACTTATGCTGAGGGATCGGACAGGATGGGGGAAAACATGCTCGATGACTAGAAAAACATTTGCACTCTGTCATAAATATTTATTGATGCTTTGGCTACATTTTACTTAGACAATTGAAGGCAAAAAACTCAGGAAGTAGGAAAAGCTTGGATGAAAAGTTGAATCTGACTAAAATTGTTCAGTCCTTTAAACAGACTGTGCTCAATTTAGGTACAGATTTGCCCATTAAGACTGGTTTCCTGTCAGTCTCTCAGTTTAGAATCGTTCTTTTTTCTTCTTTATTCCAAGAACCCACAAGTCGTAATTGCCGTAGCCTAAGTGTGTTGACACAAACTTTACTGGCAAAACATTGTCAGATGGTGTATCAATTCTACATAAATATTTTTCAATGGTTTTCCCATCAAAGCAGCCCCCATTGAAAATGGAAAAGTGCGTCTTTGTCCAGTTGTCTCCTTTTGTGTTGCTTTGATGTAAAACTGACCTTTTGTTGGCCGTTAATGTTAAGTGCAGAGTAAACAGTTTTAATGTCTCCTGTTGTCTGGAGTTGCAGTTGTTCAAGCAGAACAAACGTAGGTCTGTGATCAGGCTGTCAGCTTTTAGAGAAATAAAAGGGTTGCAAATTAAGCTGCAAGTATCAGTAGGGTTTAGGAGGGTCAAGAGAAATCTTATCAAATGGCTTCAGATACTCTAAGACTTTCTCTTTTATCTCTCTTGTTGCACATCCTTTGATCTGTAAATATTGTGTACTTTCTTTTTTTTTTTGCAATGAAAAATTTAACCAAATTTAGGGAAGAGTATGTGGAGAAGGATAACCTCAAGCCAACCGTTCACACTTACGCCACATCTTCAGAAATGACACTGGAGCCGCATGTTCCCCGTTTAGGAACTTTATTCGAACCGACACACAACAAACATGTTTCATGTGGCTTCCTCAGTGTTATGGGCTCGAATGAGCATAGTACAGCATGTCCTCGCTTTTTTAGGCCGGGTGCACAGTGCCCTGACCAGGTGCAAGGTGCCCTAGGTGGCTTAACCTGAATGATTGAATCATAGTTCAGCAAAGTAGTGCAGTCTGCTCTGTTGTGTATTCAGGTTCGAATAAAGCTCCTAAATGGGGAACATGCGGCTCCAGTGTCTTTTCTGAATTGGAAGATGTGGCGTAAGTGTGAACGGTTGGCTTGAGGTTATCCTTCCCCACATACTATACGAATTTAGGGAAGAGTTTGCAATGATAAAAGTGCATTTTTTTCTGTTCTGTCACATTTCTAAGCATCTTGTCCAACACTATCTGTGCATTACCATCAGAAAGGAGAGATTTTCAGCACTACAATGCCAGGACTCCATTAGATGTGGCTGACCTTTTACAGACTTCAGTGGTACAAAGAAAGTTTCTTCCCCATTCTGTCCACCCTGGGTCAATAGTGAAATGCTAGCCAAAAGATCAGATTCTGAAAATTATTTTCACCCATATACATTTCCCAAAAAATGATTATAGTATTCTGACAAAATAATAAACCTTGATTATTAGTTGTGGAGATTTATGAGTAATTCTCACTCCTGTAGACTTTATCATCTCCCCAGAAGCTAGGCAGTTCTTTGAGTTTGATTCGTATTATCGGAATTGTAGCAAAACATTAAACACATGGGCCAGGCGCAGCTAATACTGGTGGAATGACCCACACATAATCACAAAACATTGACATACATTGTATACACTGCATAAGCAACAACATACCAAATCTTGACGGGACCAAATGATTTGCCATCATGACCTTTGTTTGATTCTGACGTTTATTTTGTATCTCCAGATCAGCAGCTGATTGAGACTGTTCTGATTGAGAGTGGGTTCTTCATCCAACACCCAGTGGTAAGTCATAATGTTGTATACGTTACAATAAAGGCATCTATAGCAACACAAGTTGGATTGATTTTTATTGTTCTCGGATATTCTGAAGTCATCATCATCTTCATGTTGCTTCACCTCTGGATCCCATCAGGCAGCGATGTGGGCTTCTCGTAGGTCAAGGTCGGCACAGGTAGGGCTAAGGTTCGCAGCTGGGTAAGAGGTGCCATAGAAGTACTAAAGAAGAAGACATCCTGAAAACAGAGGGCTGGGAAACAGTAATCCGACTATACCTGACTCAGTGTGCACAATTCAAGACTTAAACCCCCTCAGAGTCTGTTGTTAATGTGTTGATCTAATTTCCAGTTCAGCTTTATTTTGTTAGGTACACAGAACCAATGCTTTAAATTCCTGTGGCCTCACACATAACAAGTGTATCAGTACCTAGAAGCACCGTACAGTATTCGGATGTTTATAATGTTAAACAGATTGACCCTGTTGAAGCCCACTGTCAGTGTGTGAGGTTTTAAAGCTAAGCAACAGGTCAGCCAGAGGTTCCACAAGGCCCCGGGCACGGCTTGGTCACCATGGTGAGTTGCCATGGTGATATCTGAGGCATGAGACGACTGTTTCTGTGTGTGGTGAAGAGTAAGCCGCTGGCTTCAAGCTTTGGCAGTGTTGTTATCGAGACACAGAAAAGCTGCAAACCATTAGAAAATTCACACTCAGCTCTGAACATTTTGTGACATACAGATTAATTCCTAAATATCTGTGAAGAAAACTTGAATCTGACTCTATCCGCTCCCAGAAACTGTGTACCAAGGTAAGACTTTACCCTCAGACTCTGTTGTCATGGTGATCTATCGTTCAGAACCAACAAATCAACTTGGTGTGGCCGAAGCCCAATTCTTTGCTCTCGGCTGTTCCCCGTCTTGCGAGGGTTGGACCGTTGCAGAATGTTGTTCAGGTCTGATTGTTCACCTCCAGGAGATAAATAAGGCAAAAAAAAACATCTCGACTGAAGGGCTGCTGCACATGTAAATGCCCCACACACTGTGCGGGGGGGGGGGGGTATACACATGTGCAGGAGGGGTATGCATGTGCAAGGGGGGGGGCACTCGGCATATGTAAATGCCCCACACACCGTGCAGGGGGGTACACAGTCATGTAAATGCCCCACATACCGTGCAGGGGGGGGGGGTACACATGTAAATGCCCCCTGTATGCCCCACACACCGTGCAGGGGCATGACTATGCCATGTGCAGCTCTGTTGCCTGGCAGCCTGCTGGATTTAACTTGGATCGGCTCACCAAAACTGGAAGGCTGGGAAACTTAGAATGCTTGGATTCTTCTCACAGGGCCTAACAACTACAGTACTATATACAGTGGAAGCCGCTTAATTGCACACCCCATTTGCCAGTATATTTCGTGCAATTATCCGAATGGTGCAACAAAGCGAAGCTACTAAGCTGGGCCGCACCACCATGGGATTGAGGAGTTTCGTGCAATTAACAGAAGTGTGCGATTATCCGGTGTGCAATTAACTGGCTTCTACTGTACAATGTACGATATTCATAAGGCCAAAGCAGGGAAATTTGTCGGTTCTTTGATGGATGTAATTCTTGTGGATTGGAAGAAGATCAACAATTATTGGAAATAGAGTCAGAGGAATTTGCCAGAACAACTACAATTACAAAGACTAGCACATGAAATTTGAGAGCTACATTGCATATTATGAGAAAAAATGGCATAAAATGCTATGTGATGTTCTGAACAAAAGATTATCTAATAGTATGAAGCCCAGAACGAAGAAATTGTTTGTCCCAGCCGTACAGTAATCATTCTTCATCAAGTCCAGCCCATAAAACTGTCCTTCTGGTCACACCACTTCTCAGCACAGTCACATGGACTGACATACTGTAAATGCAGAAACTTTCGCGGTGGTTGAATGTTCGTGGTTTTTGCGGTGGCCACTTCACTGCGAATTCAAAACCACCACAGACATTTTTCCATGGCAGTAAGAGACTACAGTGCATGGTGTTACCGCAAACTTAAAACCACTGCGAAAAGTCCCTTTTCTAAATGCTACCGCAAAATTAAATCCCCGCAAACTTAAATGTATTTACAGTATCAGACTCCTGCCCTGTAAAACATGATACATGTCCCCACGCCTTTGTGGTAAAAGGTTCACTTGTGTTTAAATGTCAGGGGGAACATTTTAAATCTAAGGAAGACATTCATCACTTCTTAAGGGGCAATGACCCACTGGAAGATTGTGTAACCATGGTTACAGTCCTCTGAAATCTGTAGACATCCTGGTTGTTCCTGCTGATAAAGGTTTTGGGCACAAAATGTTGTGTCTGATAGCCATTAGGCAATGGGTAGAAGGTACAGAAAGTCCTGGTTTTGTATTCTAAAATGTATTAGATGATTATCAGATGTATTATGGCAATGAAATGGATCTAAACTTTGTCAGTAATTGGTATGGAGAAGAAGACTTGTGACACAGCTTAAAGTTTAACTATTGACGAATTTGACGAATTTGATTCAAAGACCTGAATTATGATCAAATGTTTCTGTTTTTTTTTTTTTTTACTTTACAGGCCAGAGAAAATTAGAGCCTTGGGAAGTTGCTTTAAAAGCTATAATCCTATAATGCTGACTAAAAACAAAAAGCTTCTGTGTTGTTCTCCAGTCTGATGAAGACCAGAGCCTAGTTACAGTGATCCTGTGTGATCTGATGTGATCTGATGTGATCCTGTGTGATCTGATGTGATCCTGTGTGATCTGATGTGATCCTGTGTGATCTGATGTGATCCTGTGTGATCTGATGTGATCTGATGTGATCTGATGTTACTGATTTGTTGTTCCCCAGTCCGATGAAGACCAGAGCCTGGTGACAGTGATCCTGTGTGATCTGATGTGATCTGATGTTACTGATTTGTTGTTCCCCAGTCCGATGAAGACCAGAGCCTGGTGACAGTGATCCTGTGTGACCTGATGAACAGAAACTTCCGGCTGCCCCCGCCCGTCCCCAACACGGCCGTCATCCCCCTCGTCACCGAGGTGCAGGAAACACTCATGAAGGCCAAAACCAAGCTCAACGGGGCGCTGGCACGCAACAGGTACGACCAATTTAGCAAGCTCTGATGAACTGAAATTAGTGACTTTTGTCAAACATGCCTGTAAACAAATGGTTGCCATAATGATACGATTTTTAAGACTTTATATCCGTACACAAAAAATAAAGCGCTTACCAACAAGCTTTCGATCAGTCCTCTGATCCTTCTCAAGTTGTAATGACCCAAGACCTAAGTCGCACTTCCGGAACGGAAGTGTGACGTCAGTAAAGGGTCAAAGGTGCTTGACAGTCGGTATCGGCCCCCGTCTCGGTTGAGGGAAGGCTGGTGGGCTCTGATGTAAATGGCCTCTTTCACTCCCCTGAGAAAGTAATCCTGTTCGGAATCAAGTATCTCCACCTTGTCGAAATCCACAGAGTGTCCCGGAGATTCTATGTGAATGTGTTGTGCCACCTCCGATGTTTTGACTGAGCTGGGCCGTCTATGCTCTAGAAACCTGGTTCTGAGAGCGCGGCTAGTTTCACCTACGTAGGACTCCTGACAAGTTCAAGTTAGCGCGGTACCGGAACCATCTCCGCTTTAATCTTCACTGCAAACATCACGATGTCATACCTGTCAGTTTAAAATTATCCAGCGCCGTAAGGGGAGAAAAGGCCAATTCCATATTGAGAAGGGCAGAAAAACAGCTACTTAGCGTCAGAATTGGACAGAACGTACGGAAAATTGAGTATCTGAACCGCCGGAGATCGGAATTGGAAAAATCGCTGGAATCCACGCTACCGGAAACAGTCCATTCAGAGGTCAGGTCAAGGGTCGAGGGGTCATACATACGGGTATTTGACAAAACCAAACTTCGTCAGCAAAACAAATTCGCGCGTTTGACGCAACAGAAGAAGGAGATCCGTAACACTTCTCTTGCCAATGAATGTATCTCAAAATGGGTCAAGAACTGTTCTGATAGGATTCTTAGCGACCCAGAACTCTCAGTTCTAGCTAAAGGGCTTAATTTCGCTCCAACACAAGATAAAGTTCCGGTTGTGGAGATTATTGCGCAGACTGAATCGGCGTGTCGGAAACTACCTGAGCGGGAAGCTAACTGTTTACGCACGAAAGTGTCCCAGGTTTTGAGTCGTCCAAGGAAGACGCAACATAACCTCACCAAAGAGGAAAGAGCCGCACTCAAATCTCTTCAACGTGACAAGGATATTATCATACTCCCCGCCGATAAAGGGCGATCTACTGTAGTGCTAAACAAAGAGGATTACCACCAAAAATGCCGACTTCTCTTGGACGATAGTAACACCTACCTCCGATTGGGCAGAAAGGACCCCACGGGGGAGTACAAGAAACAGTTGATTAGTGTGTTGCAACTTATTTTAACAGACGGGGCAATCAGTAATATTACGTATAGACAGATCTACCCGACAACGGAAACTCCGCCAAAGTTCTATGGTCTCCCGAAGATTCATAAACCTGGGACGCCACTCAGACCAATCGTGAGTAGTGTGGACTCTATCACCTACCAAAGCTCAAAATTCTTGGCGAAAATTCTCTCACCGCTAGTTGGTAATTCGCCACATCACGTCAAAAATTCCCAACATTTTGCCGAACTTCTTAAAGACAAACGGGTGGAATCTGACGAGGAATTACGTTCTTTTGATGTCACTGCTCTGTTCACCTCAGTCCCGGTGCCCAAAGCTTTAGACATTATCCTACAGAGGCTAAAGGACGATAGTACTTTGAATAAACGCACATCTTTGACTCCTACACATGTGGTAAAGTTATTAGAAGTCTGTTTGCACTGCACTTACTTTGTATACAATGAGGTGTTCTACCAACAAATCCATGGTGCCGCCATGGGATCTCCAGTCAGTCCCATCGTGTGCAACCTTTACTTGGAACACTTAGAACAGTTGGCTATTACCACCGCCCCCCACCCTCCCTTGTGGTGGTTTAGGTATGTAGATGATACCAATACTAAACTCAAGAAGATATATGCACAAGAATTCCTAGATCACCTCAATAGTTTAGATCCTGACATCAAGTTTACGACAGAGGAGGAACAGAATAAGTCACTACCTTTTCTGGACACCTTGACTGTGATTCAAGAAGACGGTTCTCTCCGCATTAAGATATACCGAAAACCCACCCACACTGATCAATATCTTAATTTTGCCTCTAACCATCCTCTTGACCATAAACTCGGAGTGGTTAGGACCTTGTTCCATAGAGCTGAAACTGTGATCTCGGAACAAGAAGATATACTGTCAGAGAAGGAACATCTGGTTTCCGCGCTTAAACAATGTGGCTACCCTGGTTGGGCCATTGACAAGGTAGACTTACCCCGTATAGAGAAACCCAGTTCTACTAACCGTGATCCTGGTCGTGTCAACAGAGGTTTTGTCATACTCCCGTACGTAAAAGACCTCTCAGAGGCCCTCAGGAGAATCTTTGACACGCACGGAGTCAAAACGTGCTTCAAACCCACAAAGACCCTGAGACAGTATTTGGTTGCACCTAAGGATAAAACTCCAAAGGCTGATAAGTGTGGTGTCATTTACCACATTCCTTGCCAAGGCCAAAACATCCGTGGCCCTTGTCAGGAGTCCTACGTAGGTGAAACTAGCCGCGCTCTCAGAACCAGGTTTCTAGAGCATAGACGGCCCAGCTCAGTCAAAACATCGGAGGTGGCACAACACATTCACATAGAATCTCCGGGACACTCTGTGGATTTCGACAAGGTGGAGATACTTGATTCCGAACAGGATTACTTTCTCAGGGGAGTGAAAGAGGCCATTTACATCAGAGCCCACCAGCCTTCCCTCAACCGAGACGGGGGCCGATACCGACTGTCAAGCACCTTTGACCCTTTACTGACGTCACACTTCCGTTCCGGAAGTGCGACTTAGGTCTTGGGTCATTACAACTTGAGAAGGATCAGAGGACTGATCGAAAGCTTGTTGGTAAGCGCTTTATTTTTTGTGTACGGATATAAAGTCTTAAAAATCGTATCATTATGTTAAGTACCGTCACAGATGAACTTACATTCAAATGGTTGCCATGGCAACTTGAAAAATGGAAAAAATTCTAAAACTTCGTGAAATTGTTGCCAAGAATATTTTAGGAAAACTTACAAAATTTGGTGGCTCTAGCATAAGCCGTTCTGACATTATGCAACATGAAAGTTGGTGCGGGCCTCAAAAGCGCATTGTTACTGTCAAGTACATTTTCAAGCACAGATGAACCTTCATGAACACCATGAGCTTCCATTTTCAACACCCAGATGTCCCCCATTCCCAGCATCAAATACCAGGCACTGCTGCTGGTACCAGATGGAAATGCTCAGCACTTTGTAGTATGTTGCACATTGTCAGATGAGTGTTTTTTTCTGTTGACTGCCTCCGGGATTTAAACATTAGGCCCTGTCCATGGTACTGAGTGTACTCTGTGTTTTATCATAATTCATGAGTTCTCAGAGCAGTGTTTTCTCTTTTCCTTATCTACAAAGTTAAGCACCAGTCCCTGTCCCTGGTACAAAGTGCGCTATGTGGTATTTACCAGTTCTCAGAGCAGTGTTTTCTCTTTCCCTTATCTACAAAATTAAGCACCAGTCCCTGTCCCTGGTACAAAGTGCGCTATGTGGTATTTACCAGTTCTCAGAGCAGTGTTTTCTCTTTCCCTTATCTACAAAATTAAGCACCAGTCCCTGTCCCTGGTACAAAGTGCGCTATGTGGTATTTACCAGTTCTCAGAGCAGTGTTTTCTCTTTTCCTTATCCCCAGGATCAAACACCAGGCCCTGTCCCTGGTACTGAGTGTATTGTGTAGTGTGTGATAGATCAGTGTTTTCTCTTTTCTCTGTCCCCAGGATCAAACACCAGGCCCTGTCCCTGGAGGTGCTGCTGCCAGAGAAGGTGAGAGAGAAGGACAAGTGCAGCTCCACCATGCCCATCTATGTCTGGGTCAACATCCTCAAACAGAGGTAAGAAATATCACCTACAACTATTGGGGGGGGGGGGGTTCTAGTACAGAAAGTTAAGGTACAGGTCCAGTTCAGGTCCAGAGCATCAGGTCCAGGTCTGGTTCAGGTCCAGAGCATCAGGTCCAGGTCTGGTTCAGGTCCAGAGCATCAGGTCCAGGTCTGGTTCAGGTCCAGAGCATCAGGTCCAGGTCTGGTTCAGGTCCAGAGCATCAGGTCCAGGTCTGGTTCAGGTCCAGAGCATCAGGTCCAGGTCTGGTTCAGGTCCAGAGCATCAGGTCCAGTTCAGGTCCAGGGGATCAGGTCCAGACCTTAACCTGGACCTGATTATCCGAGAAAAGTTTTTTGATTGTGAAAAAAAGATGTAATCAGTTACCTGAGAGAGCAGGACTACGAACAGGTGAGACACCTGGACAGACTATCTCACCTGTCTCACCTGTCCTCTCCCTACAGAGTAAGAAGTGTGATCAGTTACCTGAGAACAGGTAAGAGGAGAAGACTATCTCACCTGTCCTCTCCCCCTACAGTGTAAGAAGTGTGATCAGTTACCTGAGAGTGCAGGACTATGAACAGGTGAGACACCTGGACAGACTATCTCACCTGTCTCACCTGTCTCCTCCCCCTACAGTGTAAGAAGTGTGATCAGTTACCTGAGAACAGGTAAGAGGAGAAGACTATCTCACCTGTCCTCTCCCCCTACAGTGTAAGAAGTGTGATCAGTTACCTGAGAGAGCAGGACTATGAACAGGTGAGACACCTGGACAGACTATCTCACCTGTCTCACCTGTCTTCTCCCCTTACAGTGTAAGAAGTGTGATCAGTTACCTGAGAACAGGTAAGAGGAGAAGACTATCTCACCTGTCCTCTCTCCCTACAGTGTAAGAAGTGTGATCAGTTACCTGAGAGAGCAGGACTATGAACAGGTGAGACACCTGGACAGACTTGAGGGGAAGACGTTTTACCTGGACCCGCTGTGCGCTGACGTCTTAGCCTTCCCTGCGAGCACCAAGGAGATGTGGAGGGGGCATCCTCTGCTGGAGGAGGGGTACCTGGTGCTACAGGTAAACTCAAGTCTTTAAGTCTCTTTCTTTATAGGTTTGAGGAACTGTTAGCACACCTAATGATGAAGGAACTGTTAGCACACCTCTTGCTGAGTATTTGAAGGCAGTTCAAACAACCTCTGCACAGTTTTAATTCAACATCAACTCAACCTCCCCTTTCCTTGGTGCAGAACTGGCACCACCCGTTACTTCAGAGTCAAATGGAACAGTTACTGCCTTGAAGCCAGTGGTCGCGGTTTAACTGAGTTATGCATTGTTCTAAACTCTACAGCCAGGTACAACAAATAGCGTTTCAGGTTCCTGGTAACGTAAGACCGTTTCCCAAATCATATCCAGTTGCTACTGTCAGTAACTGATATTTGGCATACCTTATAGTCTGGATGTCTAACCTTGATTGATGTATTTAATATATAGTTATGATGGAAATATTCTTTTTAGCTATATTCTAGGACAGTTCCCTCACTTTGAATCTTTGTCTAGTGTTGAAAAATTCATTTTTCTTATGAGTTTTGATCAAGCGACATTATACAAAAACATCTCAAGCTACATTTTTAACAATACTAAGAAACGAGAAGAAGCCGAACAAATCTATTAGAATAGTTTTAGAACCCATGTTTTAGACTAGAAACCATGTGTACTGTACTACGACCTTTTGTATCTATACACCTGTATTTAGCCCGATAGGGCATGAATGTGCAATAAAGGCTATTTCAATTTATGTAACATAAACCGAGTCTCCTCTCTCCTTGGTGCTGAAACCTTCCAGGACAGCACCTTATATTAGCAGGTTAAGGGTTAATACTGTTGTCCTACAGGACAGAACATGCAGCCTGGCATGCAAAACCGGTACCTTACATTAGCAGGTTAAGGGTTAATACTGTTGTCCTACAGGACAGAACATGCAGCCTGGCGTGCAAAACTGGTACCTTATATTAGCAGGTTAAGGGTTAAAACTGTTGTTCTCTACAGGACAGAACATGCAGCCTGGCGTGCCAAACCGGTACCTTATATTAGCAAATTAAGGGTTAAAGCTGTTGTCCCTTCCAGGACAGAACATGCAGCCTTGCGTGCCACGCGGCCCGTACCATTATGGAGACGGAGGGGGACGTTCTGCACACCCACGTGGGTACGGGTCGCACGGCGGCCCACGGGGCGACCTTCCTGGACCAGGGGAAGTCGAACCTGTTCGCGTGCGGGGTGAGCGGTCCGCAACACGTGCAGGAGGTGGAGAGCTTCCTGGGGAAACTCAACATCAACAGTATCCTTTGGGACTACGTTTTTGTGAAGGACTAGCCTTGCATGATTTACATATTAGTGAAATTGGCATAACTGATTTACATACTTGTGACATTTACATAGCTGATGTACATATTGGTGATGTTTACGTACATACAACCATTACAAGTTAGTGTGGAAAACTCAGCATCAACAGTATCCTTTGGGACTACGGTTGTCTAAAGGACCATCCTGGCATGATTTACATAACTGATTTGCATATTACTAACATTTACATAACCGATTTACATACTTATGACATTTGCATAACTGCTTTACATGTGACATTTACATAACTGATGTACATATTTGTGACATTCACGTACATACGACCATTACCAGTTAGTGTGACAAACTCAGCATCAACAGTATCCTTTGGGTGTGATATTTGTCTAAAGGACCATCCTGGCATGATTTACATATTAGTGACGTTTACATAACTGATTTACTAATTTGTGACATTTACATATGACCATTATGACCATTTGTTATTAATTTCTCTGGTTTTGTTTGGAATTTGTTTGCTTGTTTTGTATTTTAGCTGTATTGTACCATATCCATACACACAGTTGGTAGGTACAAGTGGCATATATAGAGAACCTACATGACCTTGACCTGACCCCTCTCAGATGTCAGACTACTGCAGGAGGACTTCCTCGCACTTGACCCCACTGACCCCAAGTTCAAGAACGTCAAGGTCGTCCTGGTGACCCCACGATGTAGTAGGTCAGGGGTCAACAATGCAGTGGACTTCCTTATGAACGAAGGAGAAGGTGTGGAGGTTTCCTTTTCTGTTTGTTTTTGTAGAATCTTCATGACAGTAAGATACATTGTGTACTTACTGCTCTTCTTGGAGTCTTTTTCTAATATTACCATGTACAAACAATGCAAGTACTTTTCTTAATTGTCTGCCATATGATCAAGTATGTATCATTGTACAAATTTTAACAGAGGAAATTATTGAATTTCCAACATGCTTCGATCAGGAATATTTGTCAAAAAACACGGTTGGTCTGAGTACAACAGTCTTCATCTCAGCACTATAGTTAGGCATGGAGGCACCACTGTTCTGAATGAAAGATAGCTTGTTAAAATGCTATGTTTCCAAATTAAAGGTGGGCTTTATAGACAAAGCCTATAAAAACATGCACATGCATATCAAGGTATAGGACCTGGTATGGATATGTTTTCTGTATATTCACTTTTACTAGCATTTGAAGCTTTTTACTCTTGCCATCGATGCCTGTAAGGTCTGCATATCGAATGCTCTGTTGTATCAATGGTGTATCTCACGTCTTTGGTGTTATTGTTCAGCACGTAAGGTGGCACAGGCTATCATGTTATTTTGGGTACTGCAAACTAGGCACCTATTTTGACAAGTAGTCAGTCCCTGTATTTTATTCCTACTGGCATTCAATGGAATGTTTTCACAACATATACTGCATGAGAAGTTACTAAGGGTAGTCCATATCACAGACTTTTTACAGTCAAACCTGTACTAGTGACCACATAACACCTCTCCATAAAGACCACCTGGTGACCACTTTTAGGTGGTCCCTATAATAGATAATTTTTGCCATTGACACAAGCACCAAGAATCCTTGCTAAAGTGACCTGTCCACATAGACCAGATGTTATCGGTCCCCTAAGTGGTCCTCTTGGGCAGGTTTGACTGCACATGTAATGTTGGTAAGTGCCCTAAACTTTAGTATCGCTGTGTTGTCCCACAGATGCCACCATGCTGCGTGACCTGTCTAAGGAGGCCCTGCAGACAGAGCGGGTATATGAGCTGGCAGGTCACCACTGCAGACTCCTGCAGCAGGCTTTCAAGTGTAAGTCTTACCCCTCACTGCAGGCTGCTGCAGCACAAGTCTTACCCCCCACTGCAGGCTCCTGCAGCAGGCTTTCAAGTGTAAGGCAGAATTATGAGTCTCAGTGTTTACATTGTGTCTCTCCCTTACAGTTGCATGTCTATTGAGTAAAACCATTTCGTTTCCAGAAAAACATTTGTTCACTGAAAATCTGAGCTTTCACAATTGTTCTTGGCAACTGTGAACAGAATATTTTTTCTTCTGCTCTCCCAGTGACATTTTCTGAGCAGGAAGCCACTGTTTCAAGTGTTATTAAGAATTTAATCTCCAACTTTCATAAACTTGCAGTAATAACACTTGCTGATACTTAACATATGTTGCAAAATACTTAAGATATGTTGTGTGTATAACACTATGTGTACTTGTGTGCGCATATTCATTGGGTGTTTATTTGAGTAAGTACATTCAAGTATACACATCTACCATATGTTCCCCAGTTCCTAAGCTTGAGGCTATCGTGTACCTGACCCGCTCCATCTATGAGGAGGAAAATGAAGAAGTGATCCTGAAGACTCTGGAGTTCGCCAACAGTCTGCCTGAGAACAAGAGGATCAGGTTCAAGTGAGTACTTCTCAAGTCTTAAAATTTATTCGTAATGCCTCAACTTTGAAAAGATAATTGAAAGCAGAATGGAAAATGCAAACTTGGGATCCAAAAGGGGATGAATGTAGACTTACTTGTGTGAGAGGGGGAGTTACTCCCACAGTAAGTCCATGTTCAAGGGCTGTTGGTGTTAGTTTTGGTTGACTATTATCCAGAGTGAGGCAGTAAGTCCATATTCAGTCCTCCCTGAGTAAGTCCATTTTCAGACCAGAGGACTTATTGTGGGTGACAAGAGGACTATGGTCCATGGTAAGTCCTTCATAAGTCCAAGGTTTGCAACATGAAAACAAAGTCTGTATACTAAATATATTTTCCAGTTTTTTTGCACAGCAATAATTAAAGGTACAATGTATGGGAAGGTATTGTATAAGACTACTGGGTTGTAGAAATATAGTAGAATCACATAGTATTACATTTTTTAAGCTTATCCAATATTGACAGAAGACTCAGCAAGGTGTCGTATGTTGCTATTATGTTGATACTCTAAAGTGTTAATTGACCCACCTTTCCCCCAGGTCCTATCACCCCATGATGTCTAAGAAAGAGTCAGACACCCAGAAAGACAAGTTCCTCAGGGTCGAACCGTCGGACAAGGCAAACGGCTGCTTCCTCGCCGTGCTGGCCAGGGAGGTAAGTCTGATAAAAACTGTTGTCGTTCCCTGCTAACTGTGACTGAAGTACGTTTTATGTGACTGAAGTACGTTTAATATGAGTGTTAGGGAAGGTAAGTGATGCAGGGTTGGTTGGGAAGGCTGTGACAAGACTTGTGAATGTGATGTGATGTGACATACTAGTTCTGAGGCTCTCAATGTAAGAATTTCTGAGCTTAGGACAAGAGTTTTCTTTTCCACAACCAGCTTTTGTTACCTGCTGATGTTTCGATATATAGTGGCAAAAAGCAGACCTCCAGTTGGAAGCTCTAAGGAAGATGTCTGACAGACATTAAAACGTCAGCAGGTGAGAAAAACTGGTTGAATGTGTAAAAGAAACTCTTATGTCCTGTGATCTACCAACCTGATGAAATTATTTTCGGAAATTTCTGACCTTGTTTTACCAAAGGCTGTGGCTAGACATGTGCATGTGACGTGGCCTGCTTGTTCTGATGTCTATCACTGAGAATTTCTGAGCCTGTGTTATCAAATTTAAGGCTGTGACAAGACCTGTCATGTGATGTGGTTTACATATTCTAAGGGGTAACACTGTGAGAGCTTCTGACTGAGCTTTTTAATGTGTGTAAAGGCTGTGACAAGATGTAGCATGGAACTTGCTCGTAGCACATGGATTTCTGCACCCAAGGGTATGTAGCAGTTGGACAAGACTTATTCTTAGTAAACACAGGACCTAAAAGAGGATAAAAGAGTCCACTCTAGGTGGACTTTCTTGTGCTAGGCCAGAGGGGAGTTATTCCTAAGTCCACCCCATTTTGCCATGTCTGAGGCTGTTAGTGTTAGTTTTGGTGGACTATTATCCAGAGTAAGGCCTTCACACTAATTAATTGAGTAAATCAATCTTCAGTCCTCCCTGAGTAAGTCCTTTTTCAGACCATAAGACTTACTGAGAGTGAAAAGTAGACCATGTTCCTTCATAAGTCCAAGGTTTGCAAGGGTTCTACTGCACTTCTAGTATGAGTAGCTGTAAGTTTCTTTCACATAATGGGGTGAAAGATCCATGAGCAAGTTGGAGGAACTCACTGAAGATATTTATGCTTTGCCACACAACAAGATGTTAAGGCTTGCATTTGTGTGCAATGTACAAGGGAATCCTGGTTCTTGCAGTCCCACACATTTCCACTAGAGGGTGTTAGTGACTGGTAAGGTTTGGACCTTGTTTTGTTTGTATTGTGGATCAGGCTCTTGCAATTGTGCGGCAGAAATTGCTGCAGTTCCTTACAGCACCACTAGGAGTAAAGCATGGGAAAGGAACACAACACATCTGTTTTAGCATGAAGGATCAAGAGAATGCCATATTTGGATAGCCAAGCAGCTCTCTTTTCAGCGAGGACAGGTGCTCTTTGCCTAAGACAGACACTTGGCCTTCCAAGCTATTCTACAGCCAATCGACCATGTTGCTAACGCATTTTCTTCAAACCCAGTGGAACTCAAAGCACTGGCTGCCGACCGGTGGGGACCTACTCTCTCCCCCCACCCTGGGGAAGCGAGGAAAGCGCGGAAAAGTTCGACATTTTCTTCTCTCTGTCTTCCGGTGGAGCAAGTACTCTAAGATCTTGAAAAAAAGTCTTCAGTGTGTGAACAACTTTCTTTGAAAAATAAAATTGGCTTTATCAGACCAAAAACAATGTCCTGGTCTGTTTTTTTTTTCTAAGATAAGAGAAAGAGCAGTCACCTTTGTGTTGCTTGAAGACACAGCTTGACTTATTTTCAAGATTTTGGGGGACACTTGTACTCTGTCAAGCCTGAGAACTTCAGGTCACATTTCTGCAAACACTGGACAAAATTGCCACTAAAAGCACTGTAAACCTTCTGACGATAAATTAAAAGTAAACTCCTCGTAGGTGTGTCAGAAAATAAACTGAAATTTGTAATAGCACTGATAGGATTGGAAGTTCTTACGATTGAATTCAGCACTTTCACCAATGAAGTGAAGTGAAAGAATCAGTTTACACAATTATAGCACAATCCACATGACTTTGGGTGTGCGCACGTTTTGTAAACATCATCTAAATCACAAGTAAGATTTGAAAGCAAGAACTGGTGAAACTAAAGCTGGCACATGTTGACGTGAAACAAGAACTGGTGAAGCTAAAGCACATGTTGACGTCAATCCAAACCTTAGCGCATTGATCTATTCAATCAGATAAAGAGATCTCGCAGCAAATCAAGGAAGGGGAAAGGAAAAACACCTGAGTCAAAGGAAAACACAAACTTTAAGGTAAACCCAATATACTTGTAATAATCTACAGATGCACTGGTCTTCCGGTAACTTTTTAAAATTTTCACAATGTCTAAAATTTAAGCACCTCCTTTTTTGCAAAATAAAATCTCAGAAATTGAGAAAACTTGAACATGTTAACTTTTATGTAAAGTTATACCACTTTCCCGTGATGTTTTTTATTGGCACAAACAAGATGTTAGTTCCTACTTTGTTTTTAAAGCATTTTTTATTGAAATACTTGATAATCTTTGGTGATTTTGATGATTAAAAAATGTCCACATGACTCAGAAGACAGATGCCGCCACTCAGACCTCTGCTGATGAACAAGATGGCACAAGGGAGAATGAGGTGAAGTAAAAAAAAAGAAATGACATGTGGTTGCCATGGTTACAAGGCAATTTCCTCACAGTTTGAGCATTTTTGTCGCTTTCTATTTTCATGTGCAACCACACAAACAGTCATGTCAAAGTTTTTATAGAATTAAGCAAACTTGCAATGTGATTTCCATGAAATATCACATGTAATGCCTAAATTGTACAAGTGCTAAACAATGATTTAACAATCTGATGAGCTTATCCAAGGAGCTTTTATCAGGAGGAGAGAGTATGAAGTTACCCGCCCGCTGTGCGGCTTTGTTTGGCCCGTTAAATCCCGCAGCGCCGGCTTTGTTTACTGCCCTGCGCGGCGCCCGTCTGATCTGATGTTCGTAGCGCCGGTTGGCGCGGTTTCTATGCTAATGAGCCACGCCATTACGTCATAGCCCTCGAGCCAGCCCGAAGCCCGATCGGCAAGAGGCGAAGTGGGTCAGGTTTCCGACGATTCCCTTATTTGGAAAACTCGGCAGGCATGTGACTACGTCATCTTGCGGTAGAGCGCACAATGGCGGACAGTTTGATATGTTTCTCTTCGCCGTACAACAAACATGGGCCAGTTTAGGCCTATTTTCGCGGATCGAGGTCTGTTTTCTTGCGATAGAATTATGAATTTTCACATGTATTTTCAGATGGCTACTAAAAAAATATGACGTTTTTCTTCATTTAGCTGATATTTTTTCGTAACTGTTGATGATGTGCTCGGTAAAATGGCGTGTTCACTGTTGGTCGAACCTTGCTCATTTTTGTCGAACCACCCGTGTTTTTAGAGGATACATCGGGCCTGGAATAAGCTGAAGGTAAGGCGGGAGAGCATAGTTTTCATGGTTTTCGTTACGATCGGGTTTTCGTATATAATGTCTTGAGTTCTCCAGGCATAATTTTGAACTTTGTATTTGTATCGATTTATGAAATATATCTGTTGCATACTTAAAAAAAAACTTGGTTCCTGTGATCATTGAGTCAGGTTTTTCACAGTCATCATTAATTGTAGGAATATTACCAGTTTTTTTCGTAGACTTTGCCTCAGACAATTTTGCCTTTAGGCTTAGCCCGTACCCGAGCGGCGGCGCTGTCCGGTCGCCGTATGGCTTTGAAATTTCACCCTCAGTCAGAGAGAATATTGCCGCCGCTGTATGTATTCCGAAGTTACTCTTCTGTTCAACATCGTCGACAAAATCGCAAAAATCAGATCGCTACACACAATGTTTGTATCCCCAGGCCGCCCCACCATGAATGACCACAAAACAAAGGGAAAACAAAAGCTTGCGTGGGTGAAATGTATGCAGATGCGGGTTTTTGACACGTGGGTGTTAATAAAATTTTGTCGCCCGCTACGAACATACGAACAATGGAAACTAATCCGTACTCTCTCCTCCTGATAAAAGCTCCTTGGCTTATCAGTATTGAGAAAGATTGCAAATGTTTACAATCACAAAACGTTTCAAAGCATGATTTTGAACAAATTCAGACTACAGGAGATGCTGATGATGAGGGTGAGAATGAGACAGAAACGCAGGAGAGCCACCAGGGAGAACCTGCTAACAAAGTGGTAAACAGTCAGCTACAGCTGCTATCCTTCAGTGTGCAGTGATGGGGACATGTGGGGCCTATGGTTAAATTAGTAATAATTCATCAGACCTAAATGAACTAAATTGCTCTGATTATGATTGTACCAAGAAATGTAGAATTTGGGTCATTTTGTCAAGGACAAATCTAAAAACAAACTAAAAAGCAATCAATAAAAATCGACATTTACCACACCCACTATTCACCAGTTTGCAGTGACCATCACATAATAATAATTATCAAGATTGACGATCACCAAATTTTCTATGATTAAGCTAATAACACTTTGATAAACTAAACCACCAACGAGAATAGTTACACTTTTTGGCACACCAGAGGAAGTCTTCCGACAAATATAGATTTTGGTATATTTTGAGTCAGAATGATAGTCTCTGTAAAACTTTTGTATACGAACCAGGACACTATTCACCAGTGTGCAGTGATCATCACATGTACTGCCTGATTTGCAGTATAATAATTAACAAGATTGACGATCACCAGATTTTGATAAACTAAACTACCAAAGAAGGTGTACCAACAAACATAGATTTTGGTATATTTTGAGTCAAACTTACCTTATTTTTGGAAGCCAGAATGACCGTCTGTGTGAAACTTCTGTATGAACCAGGACACTATTCACCAGTTTGCAGTGATCATCACATGTACTGCCTGACTTGCAGTATAATAATTATCAAGATTGATGATCACCAGATGTTCATATACTAAACTACCAAAGAAGGTGTACCAACAAACCTAGATTTTGGTATATTTTTGGTATATACTTACCTTATTTTTGGAAGACAGAATGACTGTCTGTGTGAAACCTTCTGTATGCACCAGGCAGAGACATTTATCAGCTTCCTGCAGGACGCAGCCGGGATTCCCTTTAGGGAGGCTGATGATGATGATGAGGTAACATTGTGGTCACATGAGTGTGGAGCAACATTTTGTGCAACCAACAGTTTCCACCTTGAAGTTTTCTCTCACAAGTTTTCTTCCCCTTTAGTCCGAGTTTGCTGGAAAATGGCAAAGCCAGCACTGTTTTAGATCTACGAGAACCTAAAATTGTTCTGTCAGTATTGTTGTTGTGGCACAAGTGATAAACATTTGTCTAAACAACTTTTTTTCACCTTGGAGGTTTTTTGCACAAGTCTTGTGTCACTTTCATCAGAGATTACTGTGATATGCCAAAGGTTTTTGAATCCACAACAGCCGTGTGTGTTTGAATCTTTGATCTAATTCTCAACAGAAACTACTTTTTAACAGCTAACTTCTCACCTAAATTTTCATGATTAAATTTTTTGATCTCCTCATTTTTAGTTCCAAAATCACAGCACCAAGAACAGAGACTGTCAGAAATTGTGCAAGTCCATTTATATTCTTTTTAAGCTGCTAAATACATACCAGCAAAACAGTTTCATCTCATCATCGAGACACAATTTTTTCCCTTACTTTCTGAGGCATTTTTGTTATCAATGGTTCCCCTTCAGGCAGTGACGGACATCCATACTAAAGATGAGGGTGGGAACGGATGTCCCTGTAACTGTGAGGCAGACACAGATTATGTTGGACAGTGGAACACAACATTTCTCCCTTTTTATCCAGGTTTCCCATGAGTCTAGCCCTGCAAGCGAGCGCTCCCCCTCTCCTGCATATCAAGTGCCTTTCAACTCTGTAATATCCTTTCATCACGACGGGCACCCTCTAGATCTGCCGTGGACACCCCTGGAAACTCCTGATCCTGAAGATGGGCACAGTTTACCACGGACACCCCTGGAAACTCCTGACCATGGAAACGGGCATAGCCTACCACGGACGCCCCAGGAAACTCCTGACTACAAAGACAGGCACGACCTACCACGGACGCCCCTGGAAACTCCCACAGAAGAGAACTGGGAACAAGCTTCAAGCCACGGTGACACTCACAACAAATCTCAGGCATTCCAAGAAACAGCTTTGGAAGAAACTACTGAAGCATCTTTAAAGTTTCCAACTCCTGGCAACCAAAGCCCTGGAGATTCAAAGGAAGACAACAAGAGTAGCAAGACTAACAAGCAATCTGAGGTAGAAGACGTCACAGCAGTTCCAAAGGCTCCAAGCCCAGGCTCTGGTGACAAAGATAACATAGAGAAAAACAGTCCATGGAGTGCTGATTCAGAAGACAGGCCACTGAGCATCCCCCCTGTACCGAGCGATGACCCCACACCAGAGGGTAAGCAGGAGAAATCAGGGGATGGGAATGTTACATCACCAGAGCTGAGCAAGTCACCTGGACCAAGAGGAGAGGGTGACGGGGAGTCTGTTACATCCGAGGAGTATCTGCAGGGTACCGGCACCTCTGCAGGGGACAGAGATGCACACCTGGGCACAGGTGGGGATGTCACACCTGAGGAGCATCTGCAGGGCAGCCACACCTCTGCAGCGGACAGAGACGCACACCGGGGCACAGGTGGGGCTGTCACACCTGGCGATGACACGACAAAAGGTACCATGAAGCCTGGAGGCAGCACAACAAAGGGTACCAATAAACTTAAAGGTACCACAACACCTAAAGGTACCACAACACCTAAAGGTACCACAGCATCTAAAGGTACCACAACACCAGGAGGTACCACAACAAAAGGTGGCATGCCTTCTGATGGTACCACAACAAAGGATACCACAACACCTAAAGGTACCACAGCATCTAAAGGTACCACAACAGCTAAAGGTACCACAGCACCTAAAGGTACCACAACAAAAGGTGGCATGCCTTCTGATGGTACCAAAACAAAGGATACCACAACACTTAAAGGTACCACAGCATCTAAAGGTTCCACAACACCTGATGGTACCATGACAAAAGATGAAGGTGACGAGAACAAGTCCCCATCTCCTGACACGACCGACCCCTCCCCTTCTCCATCCGGCCCGATGTCTGCGCGATCGCGGAGCGTCGCTGAAGCCAGGAAGGCTGACCTACGCCGCAGCCGGGGACCCGTGTATGTGGGGCAGGAGGACACACCATCATCATCATCGCCGTGTCCGCCACTGACTCCAGTCGAGGGTCCCGAGGGAACGGTTTGGGTCCGTAGCCTGTCAATCACGGGGGTAACAACTGCAGTACTAGCTTAGTAAACACTTCCGTGGTAAATTCTAGCTGCACAGGTGAACTTTTAATGTGAATACACCAGAAGACTTGAGAGTTCAGTGTGTTGCTTCCATATTGGTGTACATATTCAGACACTACATTGTACCTATCACACGTTTGTCACCCATGTTCAATTCTTATTTTGAGGTACATGTGGCTATTTGCTTGCTCTCTGGAATAAACTACACCTAGAAACCTAGTAACCAGAAATCATGGCTGATATTCCATCTGATGTTACCTGCACCAGATTCAGCACCAGGGACAGGTCCACAACACCCAGGACTGCACAGTTTGGTGTCAGACACCATTTCTGATGGCTCTTGACAAGGTTTTCCTAAAACCAATGTACTTTTCAGCAGCCTCTTCTTACTTATAAACATAATTGACGTAATTCTAACCTTTTTATTCACATCAGATGAAACCATTCTGCTCTCAAAATGACATTATTGTTGGTATTTTGTCATCATGAGATTTTTTGAAATGAGTGAAAGACAAACACTTGGGAAAACCCTGACTCATGAGCTCACCTGATAGAGTCAAACAGTCCCGACCACTTTTACTCAGTCCATGTACTCAGTCTCTGTCACCACCCATTTGTCTTAAGTCCCTAAAGTTTAATGGTCGTTGAGACCAGGTTGGACTGTAAAAAGATGCACTGTAAATAATAAAGGAAAACTGTGGCTTGTAAGGACATCTGACAGTAGATACGGGGTGGCTAGGTGGCTGTACATTTCTCGTGTATGTAGGTGAGCACTACTCTTGGCTCGTCTCTCAGCGACTGTTATCAGCAGATGGTGCCTCCGGAGATGTACGATAGTCTAAAGCACTACGGGCAATCATGGGTAAATAGTGCACTCAACACGTGAATGGGGTGATGTTTGACTGAGAATCATGGGAAAATAGGGCACTGACCACCTGTGATTGGGGTGATGTTTCACTGTGAATCATGGGTAACTACTACACTGACCACCTGTGATTGGGGTGACGTTTCACTGAGAATTATGGGTAACTAGAGCATTGAGCAACTGTGACACTTTTATGAAACAGATAAATAAATAAATAAATAAACTTGGTTTGTGAAATGTGGTAAAAGACAGTTTTCAAAGTCTTGTCACAGCTTTTGCACTTTAACTTACTGTGTTGTAATGTGAGTGTCAGTGTTGACATCAGAACGTAAGGCACTTGAATTGTTTGCTGTTTGTGTCTTACATTGTGAATACTGTGCATCCTTTGTAGTTGGACTTAGTTATTTGTCATATAGAGAACTTTCGTGACCCACATTTGTCTAGTAATAGGACTTAAAAAACATTTGCTGCTCGGAGAAGCAGCCAAATCAATTTTATATCCTTTTGGCATGTTTACCAATTCATCAGACCAATTAATTTCCAAACCATTTCAGGCCACCTCTCAGAGGTGGTTTGGAACAAACCAATCTGAGGCCATCTGGAGTGTTCATATTCTCACACTCACTATTCGGTTTAGCTTCTGTTATTCCCCATCTTACGAAGGTTTGACTACCAGATCAATTTACTTTTATCAACATGAACGGGGTCTTTGATGAAAAAAGCAGGCTGATGTGATGGTGTTTAACCTTGCTCATTTTTCCAGCCAGATTTGATATCAAATTTTGTTCATTTTCTGACAACTTTCCGTCTCGATGTGACCATATTTAATCTTGTCCATTTTGTTCCATTTTCTGACACCTTTCCGTCTCGATGTGACCATGTAACCAATCTTGTCCATTTTCTGACACCTTTCCAGCCGGATCCTGGCGAGAAACCCCAGGAGGTCATCGCTCGTGCCGCGGCCACCGGCGTAATCGACGAGGTCACCACGATCGACCCGGTAACGGGAGAGCTCATTGTGCACGGGAGGAGGAAGAAGGATGCTGCGCAGGCGAAGCGCGGCGGGAACAAGCCAATCTTCCCACACCACAGGTAAGTTATTTGTCAAGATTGCAAACATGTATGTGAGCCACAGCAGACAAATCTCTTGTGCCAGTTAATGCATGTCATAGGCACTCTACTAGGCAGTCATTGCATGACTATAGGTTACCAAATGCAAGGAACAACAGCAGAAGCTTTAAATTACAGATCGGTTAAACTGTGGAATCTACTACTCAGAGATTTCAAGATTGTCTCTGATACAAGATTGTTGAAGACGATAGACAATTTCTACAGATCATAATGGTTTTATTGTATATAACCCTCTGACCTCATGACTTGTTGACTTTATGTAGTATATATATGTATTTGTTTCTTCTTTTAAGTGTATGGTATCTGTCCATCAACTTGTACAATGTATATACTGTGTGTGTTTTAGAAGATTAGCTCAATGAGCTAAAGGGTATCACAATAAACTCAATAAACTCCACTCACAGGTCCAACAGCAAGCACAACGGCGTCCCCGTCACCAGTCTGGTCAAAATGAGGATGACCGAGAAAAGGAACGTGGTTCCCCCCCACGCACAGGTGGTGGTACATCCCAAGCCTTTCAAATAGACCAATCAGACACCAGTTTGGTTTTTTTTTTAAATGGAGGGATACTTCAGTGTGACATGCTGGGTAGGAACGTACGAACATCGTAAACTTTGTAGCATGCACCGTGCCAGAGCTGTACAGGAAAAGTGTGAGAGTTTGCAACGTTGTCAAATACGAAAATGTAATGTAAAGAAAAATATCAGTAATAGAAATGACTGCTAAATGACTACTATACATGTAAAGAACTGAAAAAAATTGTATTATTGAATTCTAGTTTTGATAGATTTCCTAAATGACCCTACCCCGAGTAAAACTGTGAACTATCCATCCACCGTGTCCGTTGGCACCATATTAATGGTTTGCTGTTCCCACACTCTGTGTGTACTACCATGTTCGTATAAATGGGTAACTCTGTTCCAAATACACGATCTGTCATGCAATTCTCTGTCGTCAGTAAAAACTGCACTTGGCTTTGAGTCCGAGAGTTTGGTATGCATTACTGAGAAGAGTTTGAATCTAATATTCTGTTGTTCTACCACATGCTGAGCAACGTGTGACTTTGGACCACCTTAAGAGCACTTGCATGGCTGTCTCCAGCCTTCGATTCCCGTCCCACTCATTATTTGTGAGCTCATGTTGTAAATTTTCCTTGTTAAATCTGTCATCTTACTGTTAGGAGACTATATTTCCCATCATTTTCATGTCATGAAGCTCAGATTTTTGTGGCAGACGATGAAATTCTTGTCTGTCCCAACAAGATAAATCCACCCTATGACGCAGGGACGGGTCCTGGAGACAGCCCTGACTTCAGGCTACTTTGTTTGTTGTTTGACACACTCATGTTTTAGTAGGTTCAGACACCACGTTTGCATCTAAATGTTATCTATGGTTCTGCCACATGTTAAAAACGTGTGGTGTGCGACCATCAACAGACACTTCCTTGTTGTTTTCACACACTAATGTATGTTTCAGTAGATTTGTTTGTATCAATTCTGTTTGTATCTAAATGTATGAAGGACATCCCCAGAATCTATCGTTACTGTTCAACGAGGGGTCAGATCGCTACAAATCGAGGGCAAACCTGATTTTGTTGTTTTAAACATTTCACAATGTGTTAGGCCAAACCAGTTTATTTTGTTTGTTCTCAAAAGAAAGATATACATAAAACAGAGTCTGAAGTCTGCACACACAGTTTCACGGAGTGAAGTCAGAGTCAGGATTTTCTCCAACCCTGTTTTCATGTTGTCCTGTAGGTAGAAAATGACTTTAACCCTTGTCCTGCCGAGATTTTTTTTTGCCGATTTTGCCCTCCCCCTAAGCTGGTTAATTAATCAATCAGATCGGTAAAAGTTGACCAATTCTACATGACATTGTATGATGCTGCTCCCCATTCGATGCAGTTTATTGCAGTTTGCCACATCAAAGTGAGAAATGCCCCAAACCCGTCAAGATACTGAACCCACATACAGGCATCATGTGTGTGCATCCCGTATAACGGTTATATACAGGCTCAGCAGAACAAGGGTTAAAATTGTCACAGAACCAAGGAAATAGTTTGGCATGACTTAATGCAGACTGAAACACTAAGTTTTCCCACTGTGATGCGTTAAACACACTTTGCTCACACACGTTGTTGGAGTGCGTGTTGTGTGCCCACTTCACAAGGCTGGAGGGCCGGGCCATGTCAAGTTAAGCTGTCGGTTCTTGGGTAAAAAAATTGACAAGGTTGAACAGCATGAAAACGAAGCTTGAAGGGGCAAGATTGTGCCAAGAAAATTGCAGCGAGATCCAAGTTTCCCCTGGGATATAGGAGAATTCTTTTACACAACCAGTACATGCATATATGATATTCCAAATGGCAATTACCCTGGGTCCCATGGCGTGGTCACATACATGTAGGTTGTGCAATCATCATAAATATGATCGCTAACTTTGGGCAAAATTGGGCAATTTGGAGGACAAAAATGAACGTCTCCTGCAAAGTTCAACTGTCTTGGTGTTGGTACACAAAATGCTGTTTTGGATCCATGTTGGTGCTTGGTTCTGTCAAGGCCTGCCTGAAAGTCCTTTGGCATGAAAATCGTACAATGATCGCGCAACCTAATATGTGTCCGTGCCCGAATAAAGCAACTGGATACGGTTTTAGAATTGGTCAAACGTTTCCAGTTGTTTGAGTAATTGCTATTTGGCGCCTATCTTACTACCTAACCTTCAACCACAGTACATGTATGTACTCATTCTCCTATATTCTACCGACCTGATGAAAATATTTTTGGACACTAATTTTCCGTTTTTATCTTGGTCATCATTTTTATCTGACACCTAAGGACCTGACTTGACGTGTGCTTATTATGAGCTCCTCCAGCTGTGTACTGTTGTGTACTGTTCTCGTCCGGTCAACCACACGTTGTGTGGTGAAAGCCACAGCATCACAGCAATGCCGTGTTCTGGACCGCTCCTCAGGCAAAACTAGCATCCTCCTCCAAACCAGCATCCTCCCTGTCTCCATCTTCATCCGTCGAGGGCAACCCAGCCCCCCTCCACCCCAGGCGGTCTCCGTCCAAGCACCAGGGAGACAAGGAAAAGAACTAAGTAGCTCAGGTCAAAATGTGTAAGAGTTTTCTTTTGTTGAATCTGTGTACATGTATGTTATTACTGTACTTACTTTGTCCCTGCTGCCAAACCCAGCTCATTCATTTGTTCAGACTCTCACGTGCACAGTGCCCTAAGATTGCACATAGGTCAGCACGTTTCCTTCCTGTTTCAGCAGGGTATATCTCTACCTGGAGGGGTCGCCAGCCCTTCCCCAGTATAAAGTGCTGAGGCACCTCCTCAAACACAGGTTCCCCATTTTACGTCACATCCATGACAAACCCAGTAACTGACTTGGTGCCTGGAGGCTAACTTGGCAGGGAGAAAAACATATTATTTACAGGAGTACAGATTGTATATTAAGTAATGCCAATGTCAAAGAAGTTCCGGTGTTGAAAAAATATGTATACTGTATCATAGAAGTGACTGGATATAAGGAGACTGCAAGCAACCAAAGAATAACAGTTGGATTTGCATGACTTTCTGTTATTGTCAATGGTATATGATCCATGATGTAGAAGTATCAGTATCATCCAAAACATGGAAAACTTTCAAAATACAATGTACACTTCTATATCGATGAAATGATATCGATGAAAATCAGATGATTAGTTTCCTGCTTCATGGTCACTCAACAGTCACAAAGTGTAAGGGGTATTAACCCCCAGTCTGCTAAGGCAGCTGTCTGGCACCAAATCTGTACTGGTTATGGAATAGGGCAGTAGGGACAGGGTTAAACAATACACGAGTACAAGTATGCCAAAGTCAAAACTACATTGTTCAATGTTCGTTGTTCCAAGTTTCCCCCAAGATTGTAATGAAAGTGTTCCTGCCTGCCAGATTCTGAACATTTTTTTTTAGTTAACAAGCATGGCAGTCCAAGTCAGCACTACAAACCTGCCCATGCTGAGCCATGGGAAGTTCTGGTCTTGTTTTTTTTCTGCAAAACGAAATTCTCTCGTTAAGGGTCACTCACTCTCACTCCGGCGAGCTCGCTCGCTCGAAGTTTCCGCATAACTAGTTTCCTCCACCCCTCGTTAAGGGTCACATATAGAAATATCTCTTATTGTTAGCTCTATGTGCAAATGATATCAAGTTTTGTTTGTACCATTCTATGATTATTGTATTGAACAAAGTAACAATGTGCAGTTTTATCAGGGAATGATGGATTATTGGTTTGTATGTTGGAAATATCATTGAATTTGATGTATTTTTCATAGATTTCAGAAGAAAACATTTTCCTGTATTGTGAAACCTGTCTAAAGGGATCAGCTCAGGAGACTTGGAGAAAATAGTCTCATTGCTAGACAGGTGGCTACTCCCGAATGCTTTTTCTATTTCTAAGTCAATGGGAGTAATATAAGGGACCACCAGGCAAGTAGACACATTGGCCAGGCGTGTTTTGATGGTACATGCAGCTGCAGATATCACTGTTAACACAATAATTTGTTCGACAATTGTTTCTGAGCCCAAGTTTCACGGTTGTCAGTTGCACTGTTAGATATACAGCAGAGATGGATACATTGTTAACACTTCCAGTTGCCTTAAACTAAATGTGCTGTTCAATAAAGAAACTCTATGCTTCTTCTACATGGCATTGTGACTTGTCTTTCTATCATTCTCACTGTCAGGCCGTACAAATGTATTTCTGTGGCTCTCAGATATTCATTTGTGATGGCATGTTAGAATATTAACCTTTTGATGAGACATGCGCCTACCATGTAGGTGGGACATGAGCCTACCAGACCTGGAGTGACTTGGAGCACTCTAGGCTGTCCATTTCTGTCGTACAGGCTTGTTTGTGACTTGCCCCAAATCCGTAGTGCGTACTTTATTCAGTACTCCAATCAAGAAAATATCGGAGCAAAACTAATCTCCCACTAGAGCACAAGACAAGCAAACAAGGGTAGACATGAAGGTAAGTCGGATTTCTGTTTATTTCTCTACGATTGCAGCGTGGTACAACATTTCTGCCGTGTGGGCCGTGGTTTCCTGCGGGGGACCACTCAGAGGTTTATTTTGTTTTGTCACTGCTAGCGGAGGATGACACTACATGCGGTCTGCTTCTTACCCAATCACAGAGGGACGCTGGAGAGACGGATACAGTACTGTCATGTGAGGCGACCACATGTCAGGGTTGTCAGACGGGGGTCACAAATGTTCTTTTCTCTTTGCTGTTCCAGTCTTGCAACTTGATTTTTCAATGTGTTTTCCACAACATCAACCAATTGCAAGTTTCTGAATGTCCACACCACCTGAACCTTCACACAAAGAATATTCCTTTCATCAAACTGAAGTTCGGGAGATGCCGAACCAGAAATTCAAGTTTTGAACATTCACACCTAATATTTCACAAGCAAAACTTGAATTCGAAACTTAGATGTCAAAATACATGTAAATGTGTTCTAACCATAATGCAGTTGAACTTGGTTTTTGCCAGCTTCTGGTCTCAGTAACCTCTTGCTCTTTGCCAAAATACACTTGAACGTGAAGAATGTTGAATAGCCAAATGCTTCCAAAGAAGAAGCCAAACCCCAAGTAATGTAGAAACTGATAGATTTAAAAAAAAAGGCATTTTTCTTACCTTATTGAATCATTGCAATTAGCCTTTGTGCATGATTTTGCAAATGTTTCTGTGATTTTATGTCAGAACAAAATTTCAACCACTGCAGTCAGAAAACCAAGTGGACCATAATATTCTACTCCGTTTGCGACAAAGACAAGTTTTCCCCATCCAACAACGCTGACATGTGGTAGTTCTAGTGAAACATCGAAGTTTGGTCCTGTCTACTGTCGAACTCTGTTGTAGTTCATGGTTCCGGCATGTTGGACACCTACACAGTTCATACCACTGCAGCCTGCTCTAACCTTCCTGCAATCTACGCTAAAAACTCAGGGCAACCTGTCTTAGTCTCCAGCCAAACTTAGGCTCATCTAGCGGGAGTTGTGTACCGTTTATTTGGATTGTGTACATCTCCCGATGTGGAAACCTGGGCACCACGAACAAATGTTTCAAATTAAAAAAAAAGGTCTCTACTGCTTGGAGGACTAAGATTGCTACATCTAGAAATGCTGGACAGGAGAATTCAGAAATATCTGCTAATTCTACATTGCAAAATTCTTCCATTTTATCTACCTCTCATTGTCATAATTTTTGTATTCACAAATATACCTCTATATTGGATACATTGTACCAGCTCAAACGAAATTCCCACCATTTTTTGTCCATTTATTTATTTACCCCTAGAAAAAACTATCATTTGGCTGGCAAAATTCTAGATCTCTAAGAAACGCAAGGATTCCACAAGTCCACCTTCCATAAACTTCCACCAGTGAATTCTTAGTACAAGAAATAAGAAAGCTACACTATCTATGTTAACTAGGTTATAAGTTAGTGAGATAAATAATAGTAAAATAAATGTTATATACTATTCCTAAGTATGGCTTTTTCCCTCCTATGTCTCACCCTCTTCCAAAATTGCACCCAAAACAAACCTTATATAAAATACCACCTAAATAACAAAGTTTACTAAAACTAATCTTGCATATATTGCATATAACAAAATACTTCTCAGGAGCATTGAAACTCTACCACCTTTGGTATACAGACTAAAAAACAAAGGTTCGTGTAAAAAAAGTGGTCTACTTCTCAGCAGATGTGGCTCCTGGTTAACTATCTACAACATTGCTTGTGAAAGAAATGTAGCAATTTCAACACTTCAGTGTAACACTGTGGATTGGCTACTAGCGGGAAAGTTGTAACACTTGTGACAATTACAACATTCTGTACAATTTCAATGTGTCATGTTATTGTTGCATCTTGGCATTGTGATATACTTGTGGCCAATGAGAGACTCTCATGTCTTGGCCAATCAAAACACATCTCGGCATTGCAATATCATTGTTGTGGCCAATCAAAGCCTCTCTTGTTTCAGCCAATCAAAACACATCTTGGCATTGTGATGTCATTGTTGTGGCCAATCATGGACCAGAGCATCTTTTGTTTCAGCCAATCAAAACACAACTTGGCATTGTGATGTCATTGTTGTGACCAATCAGAGCATCTTTTGTTTCAGCCAATCAAAACACAACTTGGCATTGTGATGTCATTTTGTGACCAATCAGAGCATCTTTTGTTTCAGCCAATCAAAACACAACTTGGCATTGTGATGTCATTGTTGTGACCAATCAGAGCATCTTTTGTTTCAGCCAATCTAAACACAACTTGGCATTGTGATGTCATTGTTGTGACCAATCAGAGCATCTTTTGTTTCAGCCAATCTAAACACAACTTGGCATTGTGATGTCATTGTTTGGACCAATCAGAGTATCTTTTGTTTCAGCCAATCAAAACACATCTTGGCATTGTGATATCATTATTGTGGCCTATCAGAGCGATCCATGTCTCTGCTAATGAAAAAAGGTCCACATCTTAGCCAATCACGGCTGAGGAGAGAGAGCTACAAGTTGCTGACAGCACATCAGACTGGCCACAACACACCAGATCTGGTATTAGGCAAGTCCTTAGATTTTCCCGTGACAAAATCCACATTAATTGCGATCATGGCGAACATTTCACGACATTGTGCGGAGCTGGTTCTACATCTAAGCTTGTGTCTGGGGACACGACTGGTCATTATCAAGGCCACTGAGCCCGATAGTTCATTCATTAAATTTCATATGTACAATTTGGGTGTCTATTGGTTGCGACACCATTCGATTCAGATAGACAATTATAGAACACTGCAGACTAGGCCTCCAATTGTTATTCCTGAAAATCTCCCTCCCTGCTTCATTCATTCCTTCCTTCACTCTGTCCACAGAACTGGGACGAGGCCGTGCTAATTGCGTAGATACAGGCACCGCTTCATGATATGTTGAGACAAGACAGAATTCACAATGTTCAGTTCGGCCACACCAAGTTAATTTGTTGGTTCTCGGATGTAAAAAAAACCTAAAAATAATGCTGAGCTGACGGATCCACATGGAAACAGTCTGAGATTAAAAGTTCCAGTCGGGGAGTGAACAAAGCCAGCCCCCAAGTCTTCCCCCGGCCCTCGGCATTCATCTGGACTTCTTGCTAAATCTGAGAACCAAAGATTTAACTTGGAGCGGCCTTGGTTACATTTGCATTAACCAGAGCTGTTGCCATGACGATTCCTGCTGTTGCCATGACGATTCCTGCTGTTGCCATGACAACCTGAAAAAAGTGCCTTTTGCTTTTCCACATTGGCTAAGGGTGGTTCACCAGGTAAAGTACCTATTGTAAGACAACTGAATAGAAAATAACCCTTCGATGCTAAGACATCATAAAATCTTAAGAATTCCCTCACAAGAATCATTAAAAACCTCGCAATAAAAGACTAAATTCTGGCAAGACTTTGCCAGAACAGGGTTAAGTAGGTTAATACAAAGGTTAATATTAAAATATATTAAAAACTCACTCATCTATGGCAAGAACCTTGTCCTCAAACCTCCACCCTAACGTAAAGCTTTACAGACTTTGGTGTCAGTAGAACTGTTGGTCTGGTGTATATCTGTGGTAAGTGTCTACAGCGGGGAGCCTGTCAGGGCTCCCACATTCAACATTGCATGGATAAATTCACTATGTACACGACAAGTCCTACAGGCCTTGTAGGCCCTGTCTCGCGAGGAGAGCACACGATTGGTCTATTCTGCGGAGGGTTGCGTCTGTCGGTCTTCGGGCGGCGGCGTTTGTCTCGTCTTGCTGTTTCTGCGGAGACCGAGCATGTTCTGGAACCCCGACTTCACCGACGACCACCTCTGCAGGGGGGCACACAGGGGGAAACACTCAATTAGTGGTGTTTGTTTGTTTGGAGTTTGAATAATAAATATTCTCTTTGAGCCCTCTTCTGACCACTACGGTGCAAACCTTGGACTTATGAAGGACAGACCATAGTGCTCTTTTCACCCACAGTAAGTATACAATGGTCTAATTGGTTTGCTACAAACTGAAGTCCCCTGTTAGCATTGAAATGTCTTAATGGTTGTTGAAAAAAATCAACATTTTTTAACAAGAATCAATCCTAATGCAGTTTTCACAGGAAAAACTGCACATTTATTAAATTTATTACAGAGCTACCATCCCTGCTTTTGGAGAAAACTAATAAAGGAGTTTCACATGAAGTTTGAATATAGTAGAAGATAGGGCATGGAAATTCTCACTCAAACAATAACTTAACAACCATTGAGAAAAAAGTTCTACATGAAAACTAGGCCAATGGTCAGGAGGAAGGGCTACATTTTATGAGGCAAAACATCCAATGTGGCAAAAAAGGGACACAGGGTGAAGAAAGCACAGACTGAGATACATGTAGGTTGTTGAGGTAATACAATAACACATCACACAGTATTACATTAGAGTACAGTAGAGTACAGTTTTGAACTTTACACACAGACAATTGCAAGAACACAGACTGAAATACACAACGCACAAGAGAACAATACAGCCTTAGCAGGCGATTTTACCCCATACTTTACGGTCACTTATAATTTGGCCAACAATTAACTTATTTTCGCAGACTACGAAGAAGTTTTTCTGCATCAATCTAAAGGATATGATTTCGTGAGTGTTGGTTTAGTCTTCAAATCATCAGCATGATTGGGGATATAGGTCTGCTTGTTAAGAGGAATATTTTTTCAATGGTGGACTGGAAAGGTTGTTACCTGACCTATTTCCTGCACATCAGTGACCGTTCCCTTAGTGTGTGAAGGTTTTGCTTTTGTTGCTGGTGTGTGTGTACATGTATGTCTCTGTTCTTGGATTCAAATTTACTTAAATACAACATCAGTAGAGTGGAAGGAAGTGAGTGGCAGGTTGGTGTCTCTGCAATGGTCAAACTGTGACCGGAAGTAGTCCGAGTGACCGGAAGTTGAGTTCAGAGGTGGTAGAAAGAGTTGTTTACCAGACATGACAGACGTTCCAGGTCATAAGGTCAATGGAAGAGGCCACAAATTCACAGGGAGGTTCAGTTTTTGGAAAGTCTGTATTTTTGCAGTTATGTATTTTCCATGTGCTCAAAATTTTTGGGTAACTTCACTTAGGCTAAACACAAACGTTGGTTTCTGCTGTTGCATATTTTCCATGTGCAAGTTTTCGGTAACTTCACTTAGGCTAAACACAAAGGTTTGTTTTCTGCTGCGGGCACAATGCAAGAAGCCACTTACCGTGCTACTTTGTTCGCTATGGCGAGCCGTAAGCAAAGTATGAGCAAAAGGACATGTCAGACGTCACACAAAGCAACACCAGCCACTGGCAAGGATAGATCTAGCCTTACAAACAGTCTAACACGTGTGGGGGCTTCAATGTGTGGATGCCACTGACTGTATCTTTCCACTAAAGGTAGGTCCCAACTTTGTTACATTTGTCAAATCTTCAAGAGAGGAGAATCTTCTCAGACTATGAATGACCCAGGAAACTGAAGTAGGCAAAGCAGAAGCTAAATGTACATAAAGGTTGATATTTCCAGCTTAGCAAAGCAGCGTGCGTGCAGGGGAGTCTTACACGATTACAGCAGCTAAAGAAAGGCCAGTCATATCCCGACAGTGATGCAACATATCATTAACATCATTAATCGTAGCTTTAAAAAGCAAAGAACACTCCAACAAAGCACGAGAAACAGAAACACAGATATAGAAAGGAAAAGTACAACACAATGCAACACAGCACCCACACACGTTAACTTCATTGTGTGCAATATTTCAGGGGAAAGTTGAGACCTTAATTTTGTGAGGGTTTGAAAAGTTTCACGTATTCTAGACCGATCCTTGCAGCAGGCAGGTTTGGAGAAAATCTCCACACGAAGAAATGATTTATCAACAAAATACTTTGCCTACATATAACTTTTCTAGGCTGTAAAGTTTGTGATATTAGATTTTCCTAATGCTCATCAGATAATACTTATAAATCCATAGCAACAGTTTTTTTCCTGTAACAGCTATAGATATAAAATCTATCACATACATTCTTGTACAATATCTTTTTAAATTGCTAACTTTCACATACTTCAAACCTATCATTCTTAATGAAAATCTAAAAAAATAAAGAAAAATTGTTTTATAAATGTAATCTTTGATTAGGAGAGAGCTTAGAATTCATGAAAAACTAATCCTCTAAAAGATTGTTTCAGCAGCATTATTTAAGGCTTTCCTTCTGTGACATGCCAAAGTCAGGAACAACGAAGCTGAATTTGAGTCTTTTGCTTTGCCATTTCTGATTGTGTCTACACAAACACAGCAATTTTAAAATTCCAGACAGGTTGCCATGGAAACGTACCTTGTTTTCCGCTGGTGCTTGTGGCTTGCTGGACTTGAGAATCTCCGGCCGAGCGTCGATGACTTTCTGATACCTCAGCTGCAGGGGGGGGGGGGGTCGTGTTAAAGGGGGGCGTACAAGGAGGGGGGAGTGGAGAGGGGGGGTGTTAAAGGAGAGGGGGGTACAGGGAGGGGGGTTGTGGAGAGGGGGGTGGTGAACAGAATACTTGGCATGAGTATAGTTTGTCCTTCATAGTTGAAGACTACAATGTACTGTTGGTGTACAACGTGTCTTCTCTAACTACAGGACTGGTGTTTAAATGAATAGACATAAGAAAAACTGAAACTGGCATCATCATGGTGGAAGTCAAAAGATTACAACATTTTTGATAAATGCTGATGTACTAGCCTGACAAAAATCGCGCCCCTAGCGGCCGGCCCTACAATTGCCGCTGCCCTAGGGGAGGGGTCATTAACCCCAGCCAGCGACAGATTGTATAAACACAGGCTTCTGATGTACAAAATGTGTCTCAAATCTCAGAAGTCCACCCCTCCCCCCAAAATGTAACGTTCATGTCTCAGAGGAAATGTGAACCATGTGACTTCAGCTGCACCACCTGCTCTGTGTGCATCAGGTGTGTGTACATGTGACCCTGTGTAACTACCTCTCATCATAGACATGCATGTAACAGGGCTAACCACTGGATATTAGACTTTTCCTTAAATTTTCACAACCATTAATGTCTCTCACCTGTTGCTTACATTTTGATGCCTGTCAGACATCTTCCAATCAGAAGCTCTGAGGAAGATGTCTGACAGGTCTGGTTGCGAAAAGAGAACTCTAATATCCTACATTCTACCAACCTGATGAAATGATTTATTGAGGCCTAAGCCCCTTATAACAGCAAGCAGAATTCAAAGCTGGTGTGTCAAGTATTCGTACACAAAATAAAGCGCTTAACCGCCCAGTTCAGTAAACTATAGGAGGTGTCGCAACACATCCAAAGTGAAGATACTTGCTTACAAACAAGATAACTTTCTCAGGGGAGTGAAAGAGGCCATTTACATCAGAGCCCACCAACCTTCCCTCAACCGAGACGGGGGCCGATACCGACTGCCAAGCACCTTTGACCCTTTGCTGACGTCACACTTCCAGTCCAGATGTGTGACTTAGGCTTCAGGTCATTTCAACTTGATAAGGATCAGAGGACTGATCGAAGCTTGTTGGTAAGTGCTTTATTTTGTGTACAGATATATGGTCTTAAAATTGTAACATAAGGTTACACTTTTGTTTATGTCACGTTAAGTTTGTTGTCTATCATGCCAACAAAAGAGCAAACTAACAAACAAACAAAGAGACAAACAAACAAACCAACCTGGCACGCTCCCTCCACTGCCTTGGACAGGGCAGCAGCCGTGGGCTCACAGTGGAACACATGAGCCTCGAACTTGGTCGCACTCAGGGCGTGGATGTAACCAAACATCCTGTAAACAACACATGGGACCAGTAAATATCAACAACAACAACTTCATGTAAATAACAACACACTCAGACCAGGGATATAGCCAAACATCCTGGAAAACAAAGCATGGAAGTAGTAGATATATAAATAGTCAACGTGAAATGTCTAAACTTTTCGTACAGTTGCACAGTTACAATGCAGATTTGTGTGAAACTTTTGGTTTGTGGGAATATGACCAAAAAGCAGCATCTAAGGCATCCTAATAGTATGTTCCTGCTGGATAACAACTTAACATAAAAAAGCAGCTAACACAAAACAAAATCTTTAGCCTTTTTTTGGCAAAAGGGTATGGTGCTGAATATTTAAGTAAAAAAGGTAGAAAATAATGACTGAACAGGATTGTTTTCTATAGCTTACATGTGCCAGACTTCAAGCACTGGTTAAATCATCAGTCAATCCTTCATGTAAAATCAGCGGAAATTTTCTATTTTGTTGAACAAAACCCACCCTAGACCCTTTATGGACACATGTGCAACCTCCACCAGGCTAACTGCTGATTGAAACATACTAAAATTTTGCCAGATATGGCCAATAATTTAATTTACCACGGGAGTGTGATCTACTGTAGGACAACATTTGCCTGCACAGTACTGTATAGGAATTGTTACCCTTGCAGTAGACTAGCTCCCCATTATTATAGGGCCAATCAATCTTTGTTTTGCTAAATTTTTACTATCCACAGCCCGTTAGTAAGGCCTGGTGGAGGCTATCACATGTGTGCCATGCAGGCTCCACGGTTTAACTAGTAACTGGGAAAACTCACTTTCCACTTGAGGTCCGGACATGAAAAACAAAACAGCTTAGCGTCAGTATGTACAGGATAAAAGCATTTGTTTTTGTTCTTAAATACACAAGAAAAACGACTCAAACAACAAAATCTACTTAGCCAAATCAAAAGTACAATAGATGAAGATCTCATGCTAACAAAAAGTTCAGTTTTTGACAGCATTAAAACAAGAAAAAAAGTATAAGTTGTATCTTTAACGAGTTTATTTAAACATTAGCAAGCATCATGAAAGACAGCAGTTGGACAACATTATTATTCTCTATCTTCTTCAAGATGTAAATATCTCAAGAGAGATTATTCTGTAGTCTTTAAGATTTTCAGACCTTAAGAAAGTGGTAAACAGGAGTTTGCAGGTCTCACATAGGAGTTTTCTTACTTTGCGTTCCTGCCGATGCCCAGGAAGGACAGGAAACGGACTCTGCACTCCGTCAGCTGCTCTCTCGTCTGGGAGGGGGGGTATGGTGTAATGTCAGGTGACTAATGTCTTTAATATATCGGTGATGGTTAGACATCCAGGTAAAAAGATTCACCAAATAGCTGTAACTCATTGCAAGCAACTGGACATGAACTTGGAATCGGTACTGGTTTTTATTTTGGAACTGTTTCCAAAATCACATGCTGTTGCTTGTCATGAGTGATTGCTATTTGGTGTGACATATTTTTACTTTCAAAGTTGGTCAGTATCCTTGACATCGATGTTGTTTTCAATGTATACCTCTCAAAAACACTTTTATGTATCTTTTGATTAACAAGCTTTATATAGCAAATGTGTGCAACAACAACGCAAAGATCTCAATCAAGTTTGGCAACCTTATTATGAACGTCAGACAAAAATTTTAGGCCCAATATAGCGTACCCTGCAACTCTGTGAATGTGAGTAAAAACTATTATCATGATCATAGAATCACATTAGCTTTCCCTCTCTGTATTCCCCTGCTTATTTCCATTCTTCCACAGAAACAACTTATCAAGTTGTAAGGGCCTCATTTCATCAGGCCCTTATCACCTCTTTGCACTCAAGATTTCACACAGAACTACAAATCAGCTACTGAGAAGAGCTTTCGTGCGAATCGACCTCTCCTGACCTCGTCTCCTTGACCCTACTGACCTCCTTGCTCTTGACTGTGACAGCGGAAGGCGCCACGTCGACCGTCGCGGGGATCCAGTCATCTTCGTTCTTCCTGGAGACGTAGTCTATGGCTTCGTTCAGCACCTTGATACCTGCGGGAAGGTCGTATGAGCAACACTGGTGAGAGACCATCGTGAACACTGCATGAGACTAAGTTCTGTCCTGTGCTAAACATTGAGCACTCATGTCAATCCTGTTCTACATATTTGTGTGCTTAATACGTAACCAAAAATCTCTTGTTCAAGAATTACAATTCAGAGTCAAACTGGCTTCTCTACCAGGACCTACGAAACAAAAACTACTACATCAGTGGGCTGAATATATGCTTTGCAATATGACAGATTGTCATGGAGCTTTTATCAAGACAACGGATAAAAATTCAGTATTTCCTTAGTCTCACCTGAAGGCTTGGCCACAGGTGTGCTGCCCACATATAGCACCTGGAAAGACGAAATGGCCTCATTCTTGGGCGTCGGGAAGTCAACTGGAAGAAAATGACAAGATGGTACATTTTTCTCTAGATTCATGACGTCCTGCATAGATTGTGTTTCATATATAAGACCAGCAGGATTTTCTTTTAGCTCGCCTAATTTCAAAATTAACGGTTTTATTCATTCACATTCAGTCGATCTGCAGGCTGCTTTTCATTGACGTAATGAGGGAGGAAGTAAACATACACTGGTCTATGTCCCTTCCTTTACTTCAGGTACTGAAAAAGTATCCTACTGACAGTTGTACTCTTGTTCATATTCTACCAGTTATTTTTTCTCCAAATTGTTCCTTTTTGGAGCCATCCTCGTAACCCAGTAATACTCTCCAAGCAGAGGTCGATGGGGAAAATCATGGCCATTTATTTCCTTAGATGCCGTTTGTTGTGAGCATAAAAGGAAAAGATCTGCTTGGAGAGTACTGGAAGCCCAACCCAACCCCAGCCCTGGCGAGGAGCCAGAACAACCATTACTGCAGAGGAACGACACAAATGGGCTCAAAATTGTCCCAGCAGACTGATTGGAGCCTCGGCATCATGAGTCATGGTAGAAAAGTGGGTTATATGCAGACTTAGACATTTTGTTGAATCATTTTGGCCAAAGTAAAGAAAATTATGAAAGAGAGAAATCGTGGGAGGGGGTAAAGGAAGCCATCTACATAAGAATACACCAGCCGACACTCAACAGAAGCAATGACAATTCATTCCTTGAGTCACCTGTCACTAATTAGGCCACATGCTCAGAGTAACTGAATCACCACACCAAGGATGTGACTGGAAATTAGAGGTAAACAATTTGCTTGAATGTGTTGAATGACAGTTACAAACTTCAACATGGACCCAGTACCAACACAGACAAGCTTTCATGCTTACAACTAGAGATTTCCTAACCACCGACCCTAGTTTTTTCAGGACCATAATCAGAAATAAAGCATTAATTCATCAAGGCCAAACGAGAATGTAGTAGGTCTTTTGGGAGTCTTTCCTTCCCATCAGCCCTCCCCTCTGTAAGTCCCAGCGCTCGTCCCCATCTGGGCTGCCTTGGAAAATTGTGATTGATTCTCCATTATGGGTACCAGACAGGTGATGAAGGTGTGAAAGGGTCAGAGGTCAGGTTCCCAGGGTCAGAGGTCAGATCCCCATGGTCAGAGGTCGGGTTCTCAGGGTCAGAGGTCAGGTTCCCAGGGTCAGAGGTCAGGTTCCCAGGAGTTTTTACGTTGTTAACACAGGAGATTTTGAGGACAATGAACCCTATAGACACGTTGATGGGCCATAAAACTGTTCCCGTCTCATGTATGGCCACGAAGGAGGGATCCTTCTGTGACCAGTGGACAAGAAAAAAGTGTAATTTGGACTGAACCTATAAAATCAAAGAGGGATAAGTTCAAAAATTCTAAGGACATTGAACCCAAGAGAGACAATTTAATTGGTCATAAAACTGCCCGTCTCATATGTGGCCCCAAAAGAGGCACAATTCCTTGCACAAAGGACAATAATAAAGCTGGACAATTCGGCCTGTACCTATAAAATCAATGAGAGATAACTTTGGTATTTCTAAGCACATTGAGCCCTGGAGACAAGTTTATAGGTCATAAAAACTGTCCCAGTTGGACCTGAAAACTGGCAGAGGCAAAGACACTTCCAAACACTGAAAAGGGAGGATAATCTGGTATGAAGCATTACACATAATGATTTTACTGAGAGATTCCTTGGGCATATTAGATAGAATAGAAATAGCAGAGATAGGGTTACTAAGGACATGAGATGTGTTTATTGGTTATAAAACCCTCCTGGTCGGATGTAGGAACTATCGGCCACAAAAGAGGGGCACAGTTGGCTCAATGGACACTAAAAAGGAGGATGATTTGATTTGGATCCAATAAAATCCAAACAAATGCTGACAGGAGATTCTATGGACAAGTCATAAAACTGTACCCATCTGGTGTGAGAACTGTGGCTCACAAGGTGTGCTTTTCACAATGGACACAAAAAAAAGGACGGCAATTTGGGTATGAACCTACAGTATCAAATGAAGGATATGTTTTGCAAATGAGCACAAAAATGACGACCATTTGACATTTGAAACACTTTCAAGCCAACTGCATCAGCAGAGTACCAAACCTGTTACAGACAGTTAGGACACAGCAGTATTTCACATTTGAAAGACTTTCAAGCCAACTGGGCTATCAGAACACAGGACCCTTTACAGTCAGACAGGGAGCAGCAGTATTTTACTGTATAATCTTCCTTACTTTTACAGGATAAAACATATCGTCTGTACCAACAGTAACACTTCGACCACTACATGCCTCAGGAAAAGCAATCTCCCTACTGTGATTGTGGACATGAATACAACATTCAACCTGCCAAACACAGCATGTCCTTCTATCAGTTAAGGTGGAACTACTACTTTCCTCAGTCTTAACCTCATGTCTCCTTACAACTTTCACTTTCCTTCTTATCTCTGTCTTGTTACAACTTTCATTTTCATCTCTGACTCCTAATGCAGACAATTTCATTTTCTTCTTGTCTCCTCACAGCACTTTCAGTTCCCTTTTGATCTGACAATACAAACACTTTCAGTTTCCTTAATCTGTCTCCTCATAACACTTTCACTTTCCTCTTTATCTGTCTCCTTACAACACTTTCAGTTTTCTCTTAATCTGTCTCCTTACAACACTTTCAGTTTTCTCTTAATCTGTCTCCTTACAAAGTTTCACATTCTTCTTAATCTGTCTTGCTAAAACTTTCACTTTTATCTGTCTCCTAATACAAACATTTCCGTTTTCTTCTTGTGTCCTTACAGCACTTTCACTTTCCTCCTAATCTGTCTCTTTACAACTTTCACTTCTCTCAATCTGTCTCCTTACAAAGTTGCACTTTCCTCTAATAATTTGTCTCCATGAAACACAATTGATTGTCTAAATCTATCTCCTTACAAAGCCTTTCCTCTTAATCTGTCTTCTTACAAAGGTTCACTTTCCTCTAATTTGTTCCATGAAACACTAATTTGCTTTCCTGTTGATCTGTCTCCATAATATAAAAATTTTTGCGAATTATTCTGATCTCCGTTTTCCAGCAGTTTTACAATCTTGGAGATGACATGACTTTCAGCATTTTTTGACCTCCATTTTACAAGTAATCAATATATTTATGCCAACTTCAAGCTTTACACTCTCATACTTTCCAACCTCTAGTTTTTATGACATTCTAACCAAGCGTTTTGTACACTACTATTTTGTTGAATTTATGGCACATCCTTTCAATGTTCAATTTGCAAAATACAATGAAGTTTGTTCTTTATTCAAGAAACAACATCCCCTCTCCCTTCAACCTCTACCCTCTAAAATTTCATTTTTCCCTGCATGATAACAACATGATCTTCATTCTGACCTAAATTCAACAGCTAGATATAAGATCAATGCATAAGAATCAACTTCTAACCCCCATTTTCCACTTTAGTCTCCGCGGACGCCTTGAGTCACCCCATAACTGAGCCCTTTGTGCACTGCTGTCTGTTTGGTTGGATTTATGTCCTGCTATTAAATTACTCCAGGACCTGACATTTGACACCCTGCGTGACCTGACTGCAACAGGGTTTTACACCATAGCCATTTAAACTTGGCAAAAACCTTTGAACAAGAAATCAAAGATCTAAGAATTTTACCTCTGAGAAAGATCAGGTGAATTTCTTGTTTTCTTCATTATTGTGAATTATCATCTCATTAATTCTAATGAATTTTCCTGCCTTCCTGTGAGACTTTGAACCCATGCCAAGCATGCAGCAACAACTTTGGACCCGGGCCATACCAGCCTTCCCATCCTCCAGGCGTCCAATTACACCACTTTCCACCTGACAACAAACTTACACACACACTAAGACAAACAAACATACTGGTATCCAAAACCAGACCTCCAATTTCATGAAGGTAAAGCTTTCATGGATCATACTTTCATTCCCCCTTTTCAATAAGTATGACATAATACGGCATATCTTTGGAAAGTGTGTCAATTTCCCTTTAAAATGATACCCTATGTGTAATGACCATGGATTTGAGGGAAGAGCCCTAGGGTCTATTAAGTTGGTGAGATATTGTGCTGAGGTTACTGTAAATGTTTTTAAGTTTGCGGGGATTTAATTTCGCGGTAGCGGGAAAAAGGACTTTTCGCGGTGGATTTAAGTTCGCGGTAACACCATAGACTGCAATCTAATATCATTATAGAAAAATGTTCGCGGTGGTTTTAAATTCGCGGTGAAGTGGTCACCGCGAAAACCGGGAACATTAATCCACCGCGAACATTTCTGCATTTACAGTATATAATTGTACAATTTGGCTGTACTGTTGGTGCTGTTTGTGGTGCTGAAATAGATGCTGTTATTACACACCTTCAGTGATTCAGTATAAAAGCCTTTAAACTTCGGAATCAACAATTCAAACTTCGCAGTAGGGAAGAGAGAAAAAGGTTTTAGGCAAGAATGCTTCACAATTTTTGCAATCATTGAACATAGTGTAAAAACTTGTTGAAGAGGTTCATCAGTCACGTATGTTTAAGTTACTATCAACTATACTACCAGGCTTGCATAGATCATCGATTGCATAGATTGATGATCTATGCAAGCCTGGTATAGTCTCGTATTCTCTCACGAGATCGAGACTAGACCATTCTCCGCGTCCAAGATGTACTGACAGACATCGAAAATTTGGAGGTACGTTCTCTACCTTTAATAAACAGTCATTGTTCGAAGAAAATTGATAGTAATGTAAAAAACTTGATATTCAACAATTGGGGCTTGTTTTCTGTTGTTTCAATGATTTGTCGCAAAAAAAAAATCCGCATGTTGCAACATGTGACAATGCGGTGCTACAATGATGCTCCTAAGGTGAAATGATGCAGATATGCATGTATCAAACGCACAACAATGGCAACAACTGTAACAAAGAAAACAAACCTTTCTCACTGCTTGCTTCTAGAACAGCTGAAAGAAATAAAAAGAAAAGAAATGTTGGTGGAGTGATGCGCACAAGAAAAACGTGGGACTATCCAATCATTGACAATGGGTGCTGGACTACTAGTGCATATCATAAAAGACAGTACAGATATGCTTATCAATATATCAAGATAATACAAAAATGCTCAAATTGCTCAGTACAAAAATGCTTATTAATAATGAGATAATGTCTATAAAGTTATGTTCATACAATTTCTGAAAAAGTGATGGTAAATGAAAAAGTCAAAAGATGAGCCAAATTTGTGCATGATACAGTCAGAATCAACAGCAGCATGATAACATCAGGAAACAAGGGTGTGCATGGGGATCTTGTGTATCTGTAACCCCCATAAACAATATCAGGAAACAAGGGTGTGTATGGGGATTTCGTGTACCTGTAACCCCCATAAACAACATCAGGAAACAAGGGTGTGCATGGGGATCTCGTGTATCTGTAACCCCATAAACAATATCAGGAAACAAGGGTGTGCATGGGGACCTCGTGTATCTTAAACCCCCATAAACAACATCAGGAAACAAGGGTGTGCATGGGGATCTCTTGTACCTGTAACCCACACCCAGCAAACAAACAAAACCATCTTAGAGTTAACATTGTCTTCACCTCATTCATTATCAATTCAGAATTTTGGATTAAAATCAAAATTAATTTAGTCACTGATGAAAGACAGTGGATGTTGTCTGAAATGTCTGATTGTTTCCAAATCCTATCAAGTTTCTTAACTGTCACCTGGCATATGTGTGTAATGGGGTACAGACTGTGTTCAAAAATTCGTATTTTGCCAGAACTATAGTAGAGTAGAACTTGTTATCACCAAGCACAGTAGGGGCCTCTTCTCTGGATAGTTTTAAAGAACGCTTGCAGATAGATGTGCATAAGTTAGGTGTGACGGATCGTTCGGTGTAATATAACCAGCTGCTGCCGCACCGCGTGCCTGCGAAGCTGGTGTGTTACGCCGAAGGGCGGTTATACCGGCTATATAGATACAGATACAGATACAGACTTTCTCTCCAGAGTTCAGACTTTGTTTTCAGGTTGAGTTCCCAGTCCTGTGTCATCACTTGACCCCAGGAATCCAACAAACTAACTTGGTGTGCCCTGAGAAGTGCTGACAACTGCTACAGAGGTGCCAGAAAGTCAATACTAATGTTGGATCTCCCCTGCCGTCACCCATTGATTATACAGCACAGTTTGTAAGTCTGCAGTCGGGATCGGGTCTGGGTCTGTGCCAGCCAAGAAGGTGATGAGTCATCTTAGGCCACACAAATTCAATCTGTCGGTTCACGGATCTTAGAGAAAAATGTTGAACTAGAAAGGCAACATTTTGCAAAAATTCAGAATTTTTTCTCTCTATACCTTGTGTCAAGCTACTTCCATAAAGTATCAACCATTAGGCTCACCCCAAAGTAGAGTGAGCGAGTGAAAAAAAGAATTGGGGCTATGAATGGGGTTATCTGAGTACCCTGACGTGAAAGCCAGTCCAAGTAGACAGCCTAGCCTTTTCTGCAAACCTTTCCTGCTAAGAGGAAGAAAGAAAAAGAACACACCAGAAAAAACAATATGTTTTCTCCTTACCACAAAAACAGAGAAACTGGGAAAACACAGTTTCAGGACACATCAGTTTCAGATACAAGCTTTCCTCCCAACCCTCTGTTCTCATACTGGCTTTTTGCTCGACAAAAGATCAAAGACCCAGGAAACATCTCCTGAGACCCCATGCTGTCAGGAACAGGTTTAACCAGTATGTAGGTACACCCAATACTTACTGATCCCCATACTGCTGGCTTAACAATCATGGATTTCAGATACTTCATCTGATCTAACCTCATTTTTATGTCGTTGTGCAGCAAAAAGTCAGGATTTCTTATCATCGATTCTAATTCAGAATCTTTTGACTACTCCCCCTCAAGGGAGTGAAGGGTTGCTTTTGACTTGTCTGTCTGTCTGCTGTGAGTCTCTCTTTCACTCTGTATGCATATGTGAGTGTGTGTGTGAGTGTATGCATGTGTGCACGTGTGTGTGTGTGTGCATGCATGTGTGCACGTGTGAGTGCGTGTGTGTGTGTATGCATGTGTGTGTGTATGCATGTGTGTGTGTTTGTGTGTGCATGCATGTGTGCACGTGTGAGTGCGTGTGTGTGTATGCATGTGTGCACGTGTGAGTGTGTGTGCGTGTGTGTATGCATGTGTGTGTGTGTGTGTGTGCATGCATGTGTGCACGTGTGAGTGCGTGTGTGTGTATGCATGTGTGCACGTGTGAGTGTGTGTGTGTGTATGCATGTGTGTGTGTGTGTGTGTGCATGCATGTGTGCACGTGTGAGTGCGTGTGTGTGTATGCATGTGTGCACGTGTGAGTGTGTGTGTGTGTGTATGCATATGTGAGTGTATGTGTGTGTGCCTCTGTGGGTGTGCATGTGTGCGTGTGTAGGTATGCGGTTTGCAGCATGTGTCTATTCTGCATATACTGTATTATGTGCATGTTTATGTCTGTGCTTGAGTTTACTGTTCCCAAAAAACACCATGCATCATTGCCATTATATCCTCAGAGCTGATATTTTCATTCTGTGAGTCAGGAAGGGTGGCAAAGTAATATGGGTACGGGGTGAAGTCTGCCATCTCTGACTGCCTTATTTTTTATGCAAACCTAAGAAGGTACAAGTTTGACCCCACTGTTCTCTGGTTACTACATCAAAGCAGTACCACGCTAGTCCTGCATTTTTGATGTGTAGCTGTGGACACAGAAGTCAATACTGTTCAATACTGTTCAATACTTATGTCTGCCGGCTTTTCTTCTGTCACAAGATCCATACCAACTCTCTCAAGTCTCAACAAGATCCATACAAACAATGGGTCCATGAACTTCTGAGTCGGTGGATTCAACTGGGTTATGTCAGATGAGGCAAAGCAAATTAAATCTGTTGGCTCTCCCATATAAAAGAAAAACTGATTTTGAATATGAACACAGAGTCTGCAGGGGGAGTCTGTACACTTTGATACACAGATCTACAGGGAGTAGACATTGGTTGCCTGATTTAATTTTTCTTCACAGTACTTCATTTTTATCTCATCTTCTTGTATAAGAAATTTAAGGGAAAAGTCTGTACTCTGCTACACGAAGTTTGAGGCAAAAGTCTGTACTCAGGTACACAAAGTTTGAGGGAGTGGTTACAGTCAGACTCAAGTTTTCCTCCAAGCTCTCAGTATCCATCATGGCACCTTGCTGGAGTTTCTACGATAACACATCCAAGAACCGCTGAAATGACTTGACCTGGCCCGAGAATCGGGAGCAGATGTTGGAAAGCGATCCTGATCTGCTGTAAGAGCGCACCATCAGGTTTACGAGTATCGAGCTCCGTGTTTCTTCATTTGGCTTTAGGACAGGGAACAAAGACTGAAGACTCTGTGTCGGATGTATACTGGGGAGCGGATGAATGATTCCTACTGTAACAATACATTGGCCTAACCGATATCAATGGCAGGACATTGGTACCAAACTACGATGAATCAGATTCATTTTGAAACCATTTTTCTGCTGAGTGCTCAGTTCTACATTTGTCTTTCCAGAGTAGCAATCTTTAACTTGAAACCAATTTAGCTTGAAGACAGCACAACAGGAAAGGGACATACTGTGTACAGATACAGGTATGTACAGGTTCACCCAGGCGTACAGCCTTCCCAGGTGATGAAATAAGAGATTACTATCATAATAGCTTACATGTTCCTTTAGTGTTTTTTTTTTTGGTGTGTCTGTACAGGTGTGTAACCAGGTGTTAATGTCTCACCTGGTTCCTTTGGTGTGTCTGTACAGGTGTGTAACCAGGTGTGTTAATGTCTCACCTGGTTCCTTTGGTGTGTCTGTACAGGTGTGTAACCAGGTGTGTTAATGTCTCACCTGGTTCCTTTGGTGTGTCTGTACAGGTGTGTAACCAGGTGTGTTAATGTCTCACCTGGTTCCTTTGGTGTGTCTGTACAGGTGTGTAACCAGGTGTGTTAATGTCTCACCTGGTTCCTTTGGTGTGTCTGTACAGGTGTGTAACCAGGTGTGTTAATGTCTCACCTGGTTCCTTTGGTGTGTCTGTACAGGTGTGTAACCAGGTGTGTTAATGTCTCACCTGGTTCCTTTGGTGTGTCTGTACAGGTGTGTAACCAGGTGTGTTAATGTCTCACCTGGTTCCTTTGGTGTGTCTATCCTCTCGGCCTGCTGCCTCTGTTGTGCCATGGCAACCTCCTTCATTCTTCTCTTCTCTGTCATCACCTGCAGACACAACAAACAAACAAACATTAATAAACAAACAAACAAATAAACATGTCAACGAAGGCTTTACTTGTTAAAGTAATTATGGCCGTCCACTATTGCCTGCTGCATTCCAACGCTTGTGGGTCATCATAAATCATAGTTTCCTATTACTGAAAGACAAAAAAGAGGTTTGGAATGTTCATCATTAGTTTCAGTATCCTATGATGCATAATTGTTATTCTATAATAGTTCCCCTGCCTCTTGTGTGATTTTATGTTTCAAGGTACACACACACACTCACAGACACACACACAAACACACACACACACATGTACACAAACACACACACACACACATACACACACACACAAACACACACACACACACACACACACACACACACTCACAGACACACACACACAAACACACACACAAACACAAACACACACAAAACAATATTGCCATTGTTGATGTAGATGAAAATGCCAGACATATATCTATTCCACACCTGGAAGCAGAGTGTTACAGAGAGAACGGGTCCAGGTGGTATAGATTGGAGATAAGTAAGCTCCTTTTGTCTGGCTCAGCTGCAGCTGGTGTGCCTTTAGTTTGATCGATGTTCCAATTACAACTTTTCTGATATCTGTTTTCCACCGGGCGGCCACAAGTCAAGCGTGGGGATGTTATACCATGTCATTAATAAGAAAGCATATGTAGGGAATAGGAAAGAATGGGACCATAATGATACAGCTCTGTTTCATTATTTTCTCCTCTGGTAATGCATTCACACATACTGAACTGTGTGGGACTCCAGTTAAGGTGAACTAAGGTAAGGGAGAGGAAAGTCCTGAAGCCTTTTTGAAGCCCAGGGGGAAGTGTGTTGTTATCCACAGTGTCTAGGGTACGGTATTGGGAGGTGGAGCCCATCCCTCAATGCATACAAGCTAGAGCTTTTTAACCACCCCTTGAGAGTGCCTTCTTCATCCATGTACAAAGCTCCTACAATTCATAAGCAGAGTGATTAAGAGAAAGTCAAGTGATGCAACGTAAGAAACAACTTTGTAAATGTTCCAGAATCTCTGCAAGTTTCGAGGAGTTAAACTTGATGAATTCCCTGCACGTCTCATCCTGACAGTCAACTGTGAGGAAGGAATTCTTTTGCATCACGTTACCGTAGCAACCGTATCTCTTCATTCCAGATGGGGGCTTGCAGCATCCAGATTCGAGAGGACTGATAACAGACAATGGACTGTTATCTCCTGCAAATGGACCTGGAATTCCTACCTCCTTTCAAACCTGCCTGATTCAAAAAGTCTCAATTATAAGGTTCATGCACAAGACGCAGAATTCAACGTCAGATTTTCGTTGCATGATGTGTTTGAACCTTTGAGTGAACTGTCATCTCAAATTTTCATCTTGTGAAAAGTGCAGGCAATAATGCAGCGGTACCCTTGAGAATGACCAGCTTGTTTGAGAGAGAGTTTATATGCAGCATCATACGCAAACCTGTCACACACTCAAAGATTTTCAATATTTCATTTTCTTGGATCTCATCTTATGAAAGTGGTGTGGGATTCTGTCAGAATCTCAACAAAGTTTTTGAGGAAGATTGCAAGAACTCAAATTTGATAGTGGCACACATTTTGTTGATTTTTCATCTTACAATCAATTGTGATACTGTGACATGCTTGACAAAGACCTCAAGGTAGTGTAATTATTGGAAGGATCCCAACTTTTTTCAATAACCATGGAAGTTTCTGTTAACATGTTTGAGGTGTGGCTTCCAGCTTTGCAGTGCATGTGCCATCTGAGAGGACGTTCCTAACCGAAGCTAGGTACTCATTTTCACCTGAGTCGAGTAGGGGAAATATGATTGTGTTTCCTTGTAACGTTCACAACATCGGGGCCAGCTGGGGTTCATACCCAGAACCTTTCCAAACCACAACACACCCTCACTACCTTAATCCTGTTGATATGAGTTACAAACCAATGTATAAAAGATGTGTGTAGTTTCTTAGCCAACAACCCTAACCATAAGACCTCCACACCACCTTACTCCCATCCATGTGAGTTACAGACCCATGTGAGGGAGATGTGAGTTACAGACCCATGTAAGGGAGATGTGAGTTACAGACCCATGTAAGGGAGATGTGAGTTACAGACCCATGTAAGGGGAGATGTGAGTTACAGACCCATGTAAGGGGAGATGTGAGATACAGACCCATGTAAGGGGAGATGTGAGTTACAGACCCATGTAAGGGAGACGTGAGTTACAGACCCATGTAAGGCAGATGTGTGTAGTTTGAAGGGTTGTAGCCAGCACCTGTCCTTCCGTCCTTTGACTGAATTTTGCAGCTGGGGACGGAAAAAAAATTTGACCATTCCGTCCTCTGTCACGGACGAATATCAATATGTAGAAATAAAATAAAACTGTCTCCCTTGTCCAATGTTTCACCCAAACAGATGTTAGTCTTCCAGCACAATTTACACCTCAAAATGCATTAGAATAGCATTTCAGAGGGTCTAGATTTTAAAATTTTCCAGAGGAGCATGACCTCGGACCCCCCTTGGAATGTCGCGCCTTGGGCGCACCACAGGATTCAAAATCGAGGGGACGGAAAATGACTTCAGGCTGGCTACACCCCTGGTAGTTTGTATTCCTCACGGCTGCAGCAGACAGAGTGAGTTATACGCCAGCGAGGTATGAAATGGCCGGGGCAGCTCAGATCTGCCCATCTGTGCCGGTACTAGTGGTAGTATCTCACCTGGTATAACTCATTACATGGACTCACCGGAATATATTACACACTCCAGGTAGTACTCTCTGCAGTCATAACCGGAATACACCCCCTACACTCCGGAGTCATAACTGAAAGATGACAGACGTTATCTGAAACGTCTGACCGTGTCCAAAATCATATCCAGTTGCTTGTTGTAATTGCTATTTGGCATATCTAATATTACCCGGATGTTATAAGCTTAAGATGCATCTCAAGCTTTCAGAGCAATGTTGCATGAAAGTTCTTCACTGCCCTCATGGGCTAACAGGAGACTTAGGTGCACATTTTTACGATGTAGATTTTCTTAACATCCATATTTTATTATTTTTCCTTGACCGCGAGGACCAAAAGACTTGGGGTTTCCTTAACACTAACAAAAGAGCTGTTATACGACCCAATAATACCAGGGCCGTAAAATACAGGAGAATACCTTAAGCTTACATATCATGTAAAAGGGAGCACAAGGGCTGCTTTTGTAAAGTTTTATAGTCACAGCTGAAACCCTGTGGCTTTCCTGATACCTATAATACAACTAAAGTCATAAAATGCGCAAATGCAGGACAAAAGGCTTAAAGCTTTCAAACCAATAAAAGGGAGAGCACAAGATCTGTTTTGCTAGGTTTCATTGTCACAGCAGAAGTCTTGTATGACTAATAAAATGGAGTCATAAAGTACAAGAGAATAGGTTTGAAGCTTCCAAACCAAACTCAGACCAGATGCATTCCCGCAGCTTTACTGCTGATTTCTATTCACGCTAACCCAAAAATACGACTTGAAGCCTCCTGCGGCTGACTTAAACCTGTTGTACAAGTCATACATGTCGTAAAGCCAACCTCGTAAAATACTAAAGGAACCTGAAGCATTTAAATCAAATAGAATTACATTTTGTACAACAGAGCTTTGGCTAAGGCATGAGATTCACACAAAAGTTTTTTTATGGGTTGTCTATAAATATCTTATTATAACAAAAGTGCCTTAACAAAACTTATCACAAAGTACAGGAAAAAGCCAGAAGCTTAAACTGTAATGTCATGCAGTATACAAGTCTTGAGAACTTCTAGCTGACTTTTTATTGAGCCAAGAACTTGGTGCATACATCAAAGTTGAATGGATAGCTTTTATATGTAATCAAGAAAGCTAAGCCATAAAATACAGGAAAAGCCTTCAAATTGTTAAAATAATAAATATTTTAAAGATTTCAAATTGGTTAAGGTGTCTCAAGTCTTCAAGCTGTTTAGTCAATATTTTGAAGGTTTAATATTTGGTAAAGGTTAGAGTGTCTCCAATTTTGTTGTACGAAACAATAAAAATTAAGTATGACAGCTGAGGGCCTGACGCTTCAATTAAATTGTCAAGAAAGATTCAAGTCATAAAGGCATAAAATAAAAGCATATATCTTGAAGATGCCTTGTTGGTAAAAGTCATTTAAAGACTCATACTCTTCCTAGCATTTACAAGGCAAATGTGGCAGATAAATATGATGTAAAGCTTCTGAAAAATTTCAAGGAACTTTCAGCTGCCTTTTTCTTCAGTTTCATTGTTCTGTATTCTTGGCCAGACCCTTAAGATGAGAGTAAGACCTTCCTTCTCCTGTCATGTGACTTATACCAGCAAAGGTCAGGTGATGTATAAGAAAGGCCGGGAGCTGAGATATCAAGGTCACCTTGGAAATTGCTCAGCGCTGTCTGAATAACATTTGCATCGTCTCTGCTGTGGAAAACATGTCAACTTCTCTCACAACACCAGGTTTTAATACGATTTTGCAAATCTTATTATTTCATTATAGTCCTTTTTTCGAAGCATGGAATATGCTTGTGTAGTGGCAATTACCTTCTAATCAAATAACAGTAATCTAATACACCAGGGCAATTTAGAGCACTGGGTGCTCATTTGTCTCAGTCTGTACAGAGGAATCTCAATATAGAGAGACATGTGGTGCACAGGGACTGAATAATTGTCATCTATCCAGGCCATAACGATCTATATTCTTTGTTTTCATCGTATTTTAAGTGAAAAATTAATCAAGTCGACAGCATGAAATTCAAACAGAGGGTCGGGGGAATAACTTGGACCTTAATATAAGTATAAAAATATAATATAAAAATTCTCTTTCAATCTCTGTATTCATGTTAATCTCCAGTTTAGCATTACCATACCTGTCAAGGGACTGTTTGAGTACCATATCATTATTAATTTATTTAATTTGTTTTCATCATACTTTAAGGGTAAAATTAATCATGTGGACACATGAAAAAAAAAATGGCTGGGAGGATAACTAAGATCTTTACAATGTTTTAATACATTTCTACTATAGAACTGTATGAACATTGAAAAAATTTGGCCATAAATCTCTGTCTTCCAGTTTAGCATTACCAGTAGGTTTTTGGAACAAATAAAATAAAAGTCTTGACTAAAAACTGCCATCTATAACTCTGGAAGGGAAGCATTGTTAACGTTTTGGTAGTCCAAAGTGTAACAGAACCGATTTGATAAGAATCACAGATAAAATGTCACACGACGATGATCGAACATCAGTCGCAGATTGGGTACTGAATAATAAATGAGAAAGACTACAGCGGAATTATTGGCTAGACAACGTTCCGTGTAGCACAATGGCCTGTCGCAGCAATAACAGATCAGCCTGGCGCCTGAAAATCCGCATGTTCGGGGACAGCAATGATTTTACAGCGCCTGAACATCCGCATGTTAGGGGACAGCAATGATTTTACAGCGCCTGAACATCCGCATGTTAGGGGACAGCAATCATTTTACAGCGCCTGAACATCCGCATGTTAGGGGACAGCAATCATTTTACAGCGACTGAACATCCACATGTTAGGGGACAGCAATCATTTTACAGCGCCTGAACATCCGCATGTTAGGGGACAGCAATCATTTTACAGCGCCTGAACATCCGCACATTAGGGGATAGCAATCATTTTACAGCGCCTGAACAGCCGCACATTAGGGGACAGCAATCATTTTACAGCGCCTGAACATCCGCATGTTAGGGGACAGCAATCATTTTACAGCGCCTGAACATCCGCACATTAGGGGATAGCAATCATTTTACAGCGCCTGAACAGCCGCACATTAGGGGACAGCAATCATTTTACAGCGCCTGAACATCCGCATGTTAGGGGACAGCAATCATTTTACAGCGCCTGAACATCCGCATGTTAGGGGACAGCAATCATTTTACAGCGCCTGAACATCCGCATGTTAGGGGACAGCAATCATTTTACAGCGCCTGAACATCCGCATGTTAGGGGACAGCAATCATTTTACAGCGCCTGAACATCCGCATGTTAGGGGACAGCAATCATTTTACAGCGCCTGAACATCCGCATGTTAGGGGACAGCAATCATTTTACAGCGCCTGAACATCCACATGTTAGGGGACAGCAATCATTTTACAGTGCCTTGATCCAATTGTACAATTGTCATTCATAATTTAGAGTGTCTTACACAAAGACAGAGGGTCCCATTCAGGCATGGCAGGGGAAACATATTACTCATCAAATAGTAATACATTCATGCCTGTACATAAAAATCATCATCATCTGACATCTTGTCTAAAGACAAGTATATGACTGTGTATTAAGTAACATCTACACATAGACAAGATTTTACTGTGTCAACTACTTTTAAATGGCTTTTACCCATTGTTAAAGCCACATTACAGCCTTGTGCTGGTTGTGTAACTTTTTTTTAAATGAATATTAAATGATTTCTTTCCCTCTCTGATAGAATGTCATTCTTCAATGTCTGGCTGTGCTATGGTTTAGACAGTCCCACAACTGCAGCTGGCATTTGTGCATGGAGTCCCTCTTCAGGAGGTTATTATCAAGAGATAAGCTGACACTAACTCAGACATGTATCATGTCAGGATGGAACTCATTCTCTGGCAGGTACAGATGAGGCAGACATTGCTCTGGGGTTTCCCTCCATACGTGTTTCACATCTGGCTTACAGCTATCGTCAAAACGAGAACTAGAATAAACATTTTGCACACAGCAAGAAACTTCAGTCTCCTTCCTTAACATAATTCAAATCATTTGTTCTAGTTTATCAAGAATTATGTTCTATGGGATTGCAGTGTAATTAGCAATTAAAAAAATATCTACAGCTCAAGTATAAACATGTACGAAATCATAATATCTACCCTTTGTACTGCCAGTGTCTGTTTTCTGTAAAAAAATCATCATACATAGACATAAACTGGAAAATGCTGTTGCTGTTCAATCTTAGCTATCCAAAACTAGCAACATTGATCATAATGATCTGAGTCAAGTCAGATCCAAGCCTGCCTTCTAGCACACAAATTCCTGATGGCCTTAAAAAAACTGAGAAACAATGAGAATATTAACTTGGAATGGCCTTACATTGTAGGTGTTCCATGTCTGTATCATTAATTACCATTTGTATACTTAGTCCCATTAAAGTTTTCCTCCCAGCCCTCTGTTTCAATGTTGGCTTTTCCCAAACTGCTTTAAAAATCTCAGAAAACCAACAGATAAATACTACTAGATAAAAATCTGAGACCAAGACAAGTTCAAGTGGCCTTCTGTACCCTGAATCTGCGGCATTGATCCCCATTCTAATGTTGCTGACACGGTACCACAGGCGAGGTGACGGTGCAATATAACGGCTGGGTGAGCGTTATGGGAGCAGATGGGAGCATTACATGGGAAAGTGATTATCATTTCTGGATAAACCAGCCGTGGGATATGGGGGAGGATCCCTGGGGGGGTAAAACACATGATCGATGACTTGTGTATCAGAATGTATGAACTCATGCATCTTTATGGTTCAATAAAGGAGATGTGAAAGTCATTGAAAAATCCTAAGCACAACCCCTGGTTTGAAATCTATGTCTTACAAGAATCAAGCAGCAAAGGAATGCCTTATCAGGTAAATCAGACAATGGATCAGACTTGTATATAAGAATGTATGAACTTTTGTATCTTCATGGGACAATAAAGGAGAGGTGATAGTCATTGAAAAATCCAAGATGTTCCTAAGCACGACCCCTGGACTGCAATGTACGTCTTACAAAGCCCACGCAGCAAAAGCAATGCTGATCGAGAATCAGATCCATGCAGCTTCCAATGGCAGGTAAATCAGATGATGGATGACTTGTGTATCAGACTGTATGAACTCTTGTATCTTCATGGGACAATAAAAAAGAAAGTCATTCCAAAAAATCCAAGACATTCTCAAGCGCTAAACCCGGGCCACAAAACACAAGAAATAGAAAGAGTCTTGAGAGATACATTTATGCAACTTTTGATGGCAGGTAAAATAGATGTATGTAGGGCATATACATGTAGTGAGGAAACAGGTATTCCTCTATACATGCATACATAAATACATGTCAAAGTTCACGATCATGATGTAGTGTGTAGTATTCCTCTCGAAAGAACGAAAGCGTATTTCTTAAAGCACTAAACCCAGGACTTGATAATACAAGCATGATACAAATGAAGATACAGGGTAGTCTATAGGAATGTCTAACTCATGATTCATTTCCATCTTAAGGATCAACTAAGCTCCTTAGAAATCCCAGACATTCGTAAGCATTAACCCTCCACTGTGTCAAGAGATATCAATAGCAGAACCATTATGCAAAGTCTCACTTATGCAGTTCCCAACATGCTGGCTGAATTATTCAACAGTGTAGACTGTATCTCTGTATCGCCTTTACTCTTACATATCGGAATACAAAATTTACTCTGACATATCGGATTACAAATGTATGCCTCAACAATGGACAACGACAGTAAAAATGTGTTATTCGACTCGAGAGCTTACTAGGCACCATAACAAGGCCTGACTTACTGACCCTTCCTCAAGCTAAGGATGTCATAAACATGAAGGGATCCACACAAGGGTGTGCTTCCTGTTTACAAGCTGATAGTATCTAATCCCTGTGGCACTGCTACTCAGGTATTGATGATGCCTATAAACTATAAAACTCCCCCACAAAGATGCACCTTTCCATTGAGACGTTACCTCTAACTCTAAGACTCTGAGTCGTAAATAAGTGAGAGAGAAAGACGTTACATCTTCTGTGGCACTGCTACTCAACTATTGCTATAAAAATCCCCCACAAAGATACGGCACATCCACCTTTGCGTTGAGCCGTTACCTCCAACACTAAGACACCTGCTAAATAACTTAAAAGAGATATAGAATAGAGAGTGTTCCTTCTTCTGTGGCACTGCTAGTCTAATATTGATGCTGCCTATAAACTACAGTGTGTATAAAATCCCCCCACATAGATATGGCACATCCAGTTCTAAGACACCGTCGTAAATAAGTGAAGAGAGAGAGACGTTACTTCTTCCGTGGCACTGCTAGTCAACTACTGATGCGGCCTATGAACTATAAAATGATTCACCTCTGCATTGAGCTGTTACCTCCAACTGTAAGACTCTCAGTCGTAAATAAGTGAAGAGAGAGAGAGAGATTACTTCTTCCGTGTCGGGTGTGCTGCCTGTCGTCCGTGCGTCCGCCGGGAGCGCTTGGTACGAGAAAAGCCAGGGTACCCAACCCTGCGCGGCGAGTCTCGCCCGTCGGAGCCCCCCCACCGCCGCACCCAGCGCCCGTCTCCAGGCCATGGAGTCACGACACCCGAAACCACACTGCCATGTTCCCAGCCCTCACAACACATGCAAATTGGCTGCTCAGCATGCGCGGCTCCCCAGCTCCCGTGTCTTAGTGCACCGGAGGAAATCTAATTTGGATGAGCAGGAGACTGCACTGCTGCTGATAGACTCCCACAGCAACTGTGATAGCCCGGCGCTCCTTTCAAATGCACATCTCATACACACACTGCATAACTATGAATACACAATCTTACACGAGCATCAGCTGAATAATCATATCTAATTGGTGCAGCTAACAGAAGAGATATGTGCCAAACATTGCTACAGATGTCAGCAGACATGGAACCCAAGATTAGCATCTCTCCAACACCATTATCTGCAACGGACATCCGTCATTGTTTACGTCTGATTTGTCTGTCAATCATTGCCTAACAAAAAAAGGAGCAAACGGAGAGAGACCTCTGATGGACGGATCCAAGGTTAGGAGAGTCGGATCAGCATTGTACAAGGTTAGGAGAGTCGGATCAGAAGTGTGCAATACCTGGACAAACGGCACTTCCACGTACATCATGGTGAGGCTGTCCACTACGCGAGCGTCAGAGCGTTGGACTGAGCGGTAACCGGGAGCTACGCGAGCGTCGGACTGAGCGGTAACCGGGAACTCCTGATCCATAAAAGGCAGCACGTTGTGCAGCTAAGCCGGCTCAGCCCATGGCAACAGGGGGGGAACGGAGACGCAGCACGTTCAATATTTAATTACCGGCGCCTCTGCCGACTGCTCCAGTCTGGGGGGAGCGTGAGATTACAACGTAGAGAGCTCTGTCATGTATTGCCATGGCAACGGGAAGGGCTTTTAGGCTTATTCATGAGCGTTCTGTTTGATTCATGTGTGGGGAATGGTATGGGCGGGCTTTTGTGACAACAGTGTCACTCAGAAAAGGTTGAAACAAACAAAGAAACAAATTGAAAGAATTTGTAGAATGGTAGGTTTGGCACTCCTATTACCTAATCTAGTATAAGTAAACTGTGCTCTACAGCTGTAAGCTAATTGTCATCTCCAGAAAAAACACATTCAGGTGAAAGCTGATATCTACATCGGAAAAATGCATTTGAAAACTACACTGCAAAATCTCAATTGTCTACACATAAACTGCCATCACAACGTAAGTGTTAGCATACTTGTCCTTGGTTCTGAATACTTGATAATTGCTCATCTCTGAAACAATTAAAAAATGTTTCTGAAATCTACTATGCAAAATCTCAAAAAGTCTCAACATAAATTGCCATCACCACCTAAGTGTAAGCATACCTGTCCATAGTGCTGAATAATCAGTTATTACTCATCTCTAAAAAAATCAGACTGACACATTTGGCAAGAAGCATGAGAGAGGATACATCATCTCAATGCTTATGTTACGACAGCGTCACTCAAATCAGACTGGATCAAAAGAGCGTCAAGTTTCAAGTTACATAGGGTTGACAGGAGTTAAGTCCACATGAATTCATTTCAATAGTTACTGGACATACGTGTGTCATTCAAGCTCTGAGACTTCCTTTCAGGGCATCACGAGTGTTACGGTTTTTAAAACATGATTTAGCCTGATGAAGGACCATTCATGCATGAATACAATGATTGTAGACACTGAATAGGCTACCTCAGACAACTTACGCATATATATATATATATATATATATATATATATATATATATATATATATATATATATATATATTAGTGTCTTACGTATCCAAAATATTGTTCTGTTTATCATCCTGCCCATTTCAAATACCATTTGTATTGTCCTTGTCTCTGTCATCATTTGTAAGAGCCTCAGGTTACTTGGGCAGCCCTGGTGATATGTGTTGAAAGCCAAATCAATAAACAAATAAAATAAATGCATGATTGTCATCATCCCAATTTGCATTAACTCCTCAGCTCCAAAGCTGTTAGCCTTCAGGCTATTAAGGTAGCTGTTTGGTACCAGACATGTTTAGTTATGCAGTAAGGCAGGAAGGAGAGGGTTACAGTTTTCGCAGTGGCCGCTTCACCACGAACTTAAAACCTCCGCGAACGTTTTTCCATGGCAGTAAGAGACTACAGTGTATGGTGCTACCGCGAACTTAAAACCACCGCAAAAAGTTATTTGTCCCGCTATCAATATTAAATCCCCACAAAATTAAATACATTACAGTAACTGTTTGGTACCAGATATGTTTGGTTACGTACATATAGCGAGGCAGGAAGTTAAGCCTGACGGAGGACCTCTCACCCCCCGAATAATTGGTGCTGGCGTCCCCACATTTTACTGTGCAGAGATTTACTCCCGGCCTCCACAGCGGCATTACTTTTACGGCCCCCCTGATGGCCGCGGACGGGGAGATTCTGGCACCTTCGCTGTGTCATTGATTTCCGATGGTTGACAAAGCAGCTGACTGCTGCAACAGAATATGTTCTGTTTTATATGATTGTACTTTCCCAGAACTATCGTAGAGTGGAATTTGTTATCACCAAGTACAGTAGGGGAATCTTTTCTGGATAGTTTTAAAGAACGCTTGCAGATAGATGTGCAAAAGCTAGATGTGACGGGTCATTCGGTGTAATATAACCAGCTGCTGCCGCGCCACGTGCCTGCGAAGCTGGTGTGTTACGCCGAAGGGCGGTTATACCAGCTATATAGATACAGATACCTGGTAGGAATGCAGCTGACTTTTTATTCCCAGTCGAAGACACTTCTGAAACAAACTTGTGGGTAACAAACACTCCATCAAAGCATTTCTGGGAACCATAAAACATCACCTACCTGTTGGAAAAGATCACTTTGTCAGTGGAACGTGTCTTACTTTTCATTTCTTGTGTTAGATATTTTATGAAACACACTTGTGGGTAACAAACGTTCCGTCGATGTGTGGCTGTGACCTGTGGACTCCGTTACTAAAGCATTACAGGTTGAAATTTTTAGGATATTATTGGGTAACTCTAAACCTATGAACAGTTACTACTTCCTAAATAAAACAATTTCTGAATGCTGGAGTACCTTAGGGGCCCTTTATATAGCATGAAAAGGTACTGTAGGTGAAGTAATCGAAGGCAAACTTGAGAGTACGATACTGAGATCTACAATCGCACCTTCTTCTGACAGTTTCAGAATTAGGGTCAGTCCCTGCTAACTTAACAAACATGAAGCTCCCATTTAATTTGATGGATATAAATGTATAGTCAAGATTGCTATTCATTCCTTATAATACTAGATATGGTGAGTTTATTGTGAGTACCTTTCTGTGTTGGAAGAAAGCTTAAACTTTACAACATGGATTCTACCAACATAGATGAGCTTTCATTCAAATACCAGACATGAGTCGGTGCACATGTTGACTGAGCTGGGCAGTCATCCTGTTCTAGTGGTCAGTACTGAGAAATCACCTCAGCACAGCAGGCAGTCTTCCAGATGACATTTGCTCCTTCCAGGCAGGAGTACAGGAAATGGATCATTCAACTCTGGAAATAAGACATTAGGACCCTTCAAAGATTCCTGGCTTCCGTCGAGCCTTGAGGGAAAGTTTTCAGCTTGTAAGCTCAGCATTTGTTAACTGAAGACGACAAAAGTAAAGCCAAGAAGCCAAAGCTCATCATTCAGAGCTCCTACAATGGACAACAGAAGTCAGCTCTTCCCTCAAACTATCGTAGAGTGGAACTCTTTGCCACCATGTACTGCAAGCAGGCTTTTAGCCAGGCATGCGTCAAGGCGTCATCTGGACACGCTTTTCTTAAGATAACAAAAAATTTGATGCACTGGACGCCCTTACACTGGGGAGAAAATCCTCTGACAAGCGTGATATTCAGTATTTTTGCCTCTTAGGATGCTTAGACTGCACTATCTTAATTTAAAATCATCAAAAACTGCACCATGGAAGGTGGATGCCCCTGGACCCCCCCTACAATAGTCACTTACTGCAACTCACCAATAAATTTGGACTCCCTATGGTAAAATCCAAGCTAAAAGCCTGACTGCAGGAGCACCCTTGGATAGTTTTAAATGCACTAACTTACTTACAGCTAGATGTTCAAAGGTTAGGTGTGACAGACAGCGAGTCTTTCAGTGTAACATAATCAGCTGCTGCCATGTCTTGTGCCTGCCAAGCTGGTGTGTTGCACCAAAGGGTGGTTATATCAGCTATGTACTAGAGACATAACAGAAATTTTAAGAAGTACTTTCTTTTGGGAACTTTACAAGATAAAGGAAGGAGGGCACTCTAAGGATCTATCCAAAGCAGCCTTTATAACCAAGGTACATGTCACTTCAAAAAGACAAAAGGAATTGCACAATAATAGTATCACACAGTTACACACATCAGGTATTGCTGACATAATGGATCAAGAAATCTTAAACAGTACCTAGATCGATTCAAGGAAGTGGTGAAGAGAACGGGCCATAACTTCAGCATACATCACCTTCAGAGATAAAAGTTGAACTTCCCACACATTGTCATACATCAGGCTCAACATTGCTGCTATAATGGACTTCAGTAGTCCCAACAGGTACCTTGGTTTGAGCACTTGCAGGGAAAGAAGGAGTGTGTAATGCAGCATGTGACATTAGCATGCTTCGCTCCTAGCAATAAAAGGACTTCCAACATAACAGTAAAACATCAGGAATCATGGTATAGCTTCTATAATGGACATCAAGACAGAAGTCTCACCAAGTACCCAGATTTAGGCAAGTCCAGATCTAGAGAAGGGCAGTAGTCGAATGTATCACCAGCATATGTCACTTCCAGTGATAAAAGGACTTCCAACATAACAGTAATACATCAGGAACCAGGATAGCTGCTATAATAGACATCAGGACAGAAGTCTCACCCAGGGATAAACAAGTCCACTAGCCCTATAGTCCCGGGCAAGTGAAAATGCCAATCGGGCAAGTGCATGTCCTTCCCCGCTTGCCCGATCGGACAAGATAGTTTTTCTCCATTGAGTGCACATGAGATTTTGATGTACTTGCTACTTTTCAAAGTCATGACATCAAGCATTGATTAACACAGAAAATAGAGCCAATAACAAAAATTCCATTGAAGGCCATGAATATACCTAAAATGTCATTTAGATTTCGGGCAAGTGAAAAGTTGGTTCGGGCAAGTAAATTTTTTAAGTACTTGCCCGATAGGACAAGTCAATTTTAGAAAACTTGTGTCCAACCCTGCTCACCAAGTACCCAGATTTAGGCAAGTCCAGATATATCAGAATGGCACCAGTCGTGTGTATCACCAGCATATGTCACTTCCATCGATAAAAGGACTTCCGCCAAACGTACCATACGTCAGGATCAGCATTACAGCTATAACGGACACGGGAACTCGTGAAGCATCCATCTTCAGACCTCAATATTCCGCAGCAACATAAAACCCCCAGAGAAACGGCCTCATGTGACCAACATACGTCTTCTCCTGTCTCCGTATTAACGTTGGATGTGAAAGTAAGACGGACTGCAGATGGAAACACTCGTCAGATTTGTACTATATCCTCCCTGGCTGGTCAATCGGGATGAATCATGGTAGATTTCAGAACAGTGTTACAACTCGGATAGATCCTACTTTCTCATATCTATTGTGAGAATATTACTTACTAAGGTTATTGCGTGTCTCAATGGGAACAATTTGTACTGTATCCTCCTCAAGTGGTTGAATGGGATTAAATCATCGCAGACTTCAGAAAGATTTTATAGCTGTGATACGTCCTACTTTTCCATAACCGCTGCCGGACTCTAGGTTATTGACAATGTGCATATTTATGGGAGGCAACTAAAGCTGTGAGAAAGGGAACTGCACTTACTTGTACCTTACAACATATGGCAGAGGATTAGACCTGAGAAGATACCTTGCAGTGTAAGAAAGGATCTGGGAATGCTCCAAATGTTGTAAGTCATTCCTCACCACATGAGACAAGAGAACCTTACCTTACAGCAGGAGATAGAATCTGCAAAAGGTTTGTCTGCAAGATTAGGGTATGTTATGAGTCATTCTTCACCACATGAGACAAGAGAACCAACAGCAGGTAAGAGGATCTGAGAATGGTCCAATGTCAGCCTTGCCTGCGAGGTTAGGGTATGTTGTGAATCTTTTCTCACTACCCGAGACAAGACGGCAGGTAAGAGGATCTGAGAATGGTCCAATGTGAGCTCTGCCTGACAGTTTAGGGAATGTGGTGAGTCATTCCTCACTACCTTACCTTGTAGGAGTGGGAATGGTACGATGTCAGCCTTGCATGCCTCAGTCCGGGATACAAAAGCTGATGAGTCATGCATCAACACCTGAGAGAACAGAATCTTACCTTACAGCAGGTGAGAGGATGGGGAATTGTCCAATGTCAGCGTGCGAGCCAGGTTACAAAAACTATTGAGTCACACCAGAGACATGAGAACCTTAGTCCTTACTGTACACCATACAGCAGGAGAGAGGGGACTGGTTGGATGTCAGTCCTGAGTATCAGGTTACAGAAACTGAGACATGAGAACCTACCCTACAGCAGCAGAGGGTATCTGAGAATGGTCTAACGTCAGTCCTGACTCCCAGGACAGGAACTGGTGAGTCATGCCTCCCCACCTGAGACAAACCTACAAACCTAATCCAATAATCAACATAACCTGCAGTCCCACATCCGGGATTGTCAGATCCCCTTACAGGGATTGAACCATTCGTCAGCGGGCCACAGTAATCAAATTTCTTGGTTTGATAACATGGAGAAAGCATACAAAACTTCCCAAGGTATATCTTCCAAAAGAGAAAACACTGCAAAGAAGCATACCTGTTTTTGTACGTACATGTTGAGATGTGGCTTATCTCAAAAACAATCAATGTAACCCTGCAGTCCTACATCCGGCATTGTCAGATCCCCTTACAGGGATTAAACCATTCGTCAGCGGGCCACAGTAATTAAATTTCTTGGTCATCATCATCATGTAGATATGGAGACAACATGCAAAGCTTCCACAGGTATGTCTAACTAAACAGCCATCAATGCATCAACCAAACATACCCGTCCCTAGTTCTAAATGTTCTGTGGTGGTTTAGCTCTAAAACAGTAATTGATGTAACTTTAAAATTCAACAACTAAGATTGTCGGATCTCCTTACAGGGATTGAACCATTTGTCAGCGGGACACAGAAATTAAACAAATTGGTTTGATAACATGCAGACATGGAGAAAGCTTCCAAGTTGTGTCTAACAAAACAGACAACACTGCAAAGAAACACGCATGTCCTTGGCTCAACATGTTGAGTTGTGGCTTATCTCAAAAATAATCAATGTAATCTTGTAGTCCGGGATTGTCGGATCTCCTTACAGGGATTAAACCATTCGTCAGTGGGCCACCGTAATTAAATCTGTTGGTTTGGAGTATCATGGAGATATGGAGAAATCATTCAGAATCAGAGCTTTCCAAGTTGTATCTACCAAAACAGCCATCACTTCATTATCCAAACATACCTGTCCCTGGTGCTGAATGTTTGGTTATTGTTTATCTCTTAAACAGTAATTGGTGTAACTTTAAAATTCCACAACCAAGATTGTCAGATCTCCTTACAGAGATTGAACCATTTGTCAGCGGGAGACAGAAATTAAATAAATTAGTTTGATAACATGCAGACATGGAGAAAGCTTCCAAGTTGTATCTAACAAAACAGACATCACTGCAAAGAAACACGCATGTCCCTGGCTCTATATGTTGAGTTGTGGATTATCTCAAAAATAATCAATGTAATCTTGTAGTCCTGTGTCCGGGATTGTCGGATCTCCTTACAGGGATTAAACCATTCGTCAGTGGGCCACCGTAATGAAGTCTGTTGGTTTTATAACATGCAGACATGAAGAAAGCTTCCAAGTTGTATCTAACAAAACAGACAACACTGCAAAGATGGTACATGCATGTTGAGTTGTGGCTCATCTCGAAATCAATTAATGTAACCCTGTAGTTCCACATCCGGGATTGTCGGATTGCTTCAAGGGATTAAACCAATTGCCAGTGGGCCACAGTAATGGAGTTTGTTGGTTTGATAATGTGCAGACATGAAATTCAAGGCGTCCCATTAGTTTATCCTCCAAAAACAGAAAACACTGCATCAACCAATTTGAAACATACCTGTCCCTGGTGCTGAATGTTCAGTTATGGCTCACAATATACATCCGCTGGCCACACCAATCAAATCTCTTGGTTTCCCGAGATGTACATTTGTACACATGGAGAAAACATTGAAAAAACTGCCAGGTTACATCTGAAATTTGTTGACAAAACAATTAAGATGTCTGCGAAACCAGAAAATCAGTGTAGCCAATATCTACATGAACCTGTGTTTACACAATCTCTCGCTGGTTGGGGTTAATGACCCCCTCCTCCTCCTAACTTTGTGAAGACACCATGGTGTATTCAAGTAGCTAATGCTGGACAGAAACGAGTGGAGACACAGGTGTCACCTCCAAGAGGATGAACTGAACTGAACCTCCTCCTAGGGCGGCGGCAGTAGTATAGGGCCGGCCGCTAGGAGCGCGATTTTAGTCAGGCTATATCTACATGTACTGTAACCTTCCCTCCCATGCTAGAACTGTTGGTTCTCCTCAAGAGATAAAATTGTTCGTCATCAGAAAGGAAGAACGGTTTCCATGGCGACCAATCCCAGCAGAACGCAGAGTCAGGGTTGTAAGTTGATTACCACAGTCTGAGCAAGTCTTGAGTGAGTTTTGCAATATGCATCCGGAAGTAAGAAAGGGAATTGCTGAGTCAAATATCGACTTCAAGACGGGAGAAACCCAATAATATTCCAGAGGCACAAAGTTCAACAATACATCATGTTGATTATCACAATCGAAGATGCAGCACCAGATGGCATTCTTGCACATTCTACAAATTCTGTCTAGTAAAAATGGCTTTTTACAGTTATAGTTCAACAGAAACACAACATTCCTCAGTACAGTCATAGAACAGAATAAATTTTGCACGTTCCTTCTATCAACAACAGTCCACCAAACACTCATCCCCCCAGTACCAGGCATGTGCAGGTAGACATGAAAAAATAACTCTAATTTAACCATGGAACTGTGCAGATAGACTTCAGAAATATCTAGACACAAGTCCAGTTTTACCTGCACTAACTTGCATATGCAGGTGTACCAACTTCAAGCCCTCGGAGGGAAATCCATTGTGAAACCTTGTGCAAGCAGAGTTTGAACATCTCAAGCCTCCATGAAATATTTAGGGTTTTTCTTGTCTTCATTAATTGCAGTTCATTGATTATGCAAATGTGGTTTTGATTAACATTACGCATCCACTGATTACTACCAGTGAATCTACAGAGAACATAACAAGTGAATAGCAAATGGCCGATTGGAGCTTTCATGAATAAATAAAATTCAAACAAACAAAATGGACTGGCATATGAAAAATGTATTACTGCAAAAACCCAGAAACAAAAAAAACACCTCCCCCAATATCAGTAGCCTGTTCCATTGACCTTATGACCTGGCATGTCTGATACTTCCTTTACTTCTGCTTAAGTTTGACCTTTGTGGTGACACCATGTTTCCACCACTTCCTCCCTCCATACTGACAGTAAGGTATTCAAAGATCAGAGGACAAAAAACAGCATAAGAAATCGGCACACCAGAAAACGAACCCTTCGTATATGGAGGAACAATCCTGAAGGGTTCAGTGACCTGTGAACTGTAGACATAAATTCCGCTGGTCTGGTATCGATCGTACCAGGCAAGAGCGGGAAAACTTACATCAAAGTCTTTAAAAAAATGAAGGCAACCAAAATAGATGCGTTTCCATTTTGTAAAAGCGCTTACTGGCTTGGGAAAGGTCAGCCAAACTGCGGTAACTACATTTTGCACATTTGTAACTGCAGAACGGACGCACCTTGTAAATATCACACAAGTCGTCATAAATATTCTTGACAGTTTCTCATTTGGCACCAGAGGAAGAATGCCGAAAACATCCAACATGAACACTTCTGACAGTTTTCAACCAGACACGCTCCATAAAGGAAGCGTTTTTGATTGAAGAGACGGACATCACGAATTCTGCAATGTATGGCTCATTAAGAACTGCAAGAGAAAGTATTGCAGATGTTGTAAATAACACATAAGCCGTCATCTATATTCCTGACAGCTCCTGACAAGACACACCCATAAAGGAGGAGAATCACCTGGACAGATGAGACATTGATGCAGGCTGGGAATTCTTCCCCGTCCAAATCATTGTTTGGGAGCAAAAGTTGTTGGTATTTGTCGTCAAATCTGTCATTTGAAGCTTGCATTTACATCATTTCTATGCCTTGGAGATTTTGTTTTTGACAGAGGGGTAAAATATTTTGTCCCATGATGGAGGGATGGGTCCTGAGGACTGCCCTAGCCTGCACTGACATCTATCAAACACTACACCTGCACTTTTGCTGACAATTGCAGCCAAGTTTCTATTTTAGACAGATATAATCTAGGCAGACACAAACAGAAAGAACTTAACAAACATTTCTCATCACAAATCTTCACCATGTTTATGTGCCTGCATGAATTCTGTCTACCTTAATCGGATGCGGAATGACAACTGCAATAAATCTGAAGAGCTTTGAATACAAAACACAATCTTTTTGATAAGGTAAAAACTGCCAAGAGCGATATATCTCCAGAGCTATTCACATAAAACAGCACTTTACTACATTAGTCTTTCTGCGAATTGTCAGAGGCCCTCAAAGGGTCTTTTGGAACACCAATACAAATTGACCACTCACCAGTGATCCATGGAACAGATCATGCGAGTCTACATAAGAGCCCCACGTGCTTCCGCATCCAGAGCTAATGCCTGTCCCAGATAGATGTGGTTAAAAATGCATGTGAGGGAACATTTGTCAGGAGTGTGCATGTTCATTAGGACAAGCAAACTCTGGCTACAGCAGGAGGCACAGAATACTCAGATACAGAGGTGTTGGTAACATTACAGCGTTGGAAACACCCATCTGTAGTTTACATCACCTCTAGATAATAACACATTCTGGTAAAATGTAGAATGATATAGATCAACATATTCACAAGATGCACATGTGAAGACTGTTGCTAAATTCACATCATCTCTACTGAAGAAACACAACAATCAAATATAGTAGTGAGCATACCTGTCCCTGGTGCTGAATGTTGACTTGCAGCTGATTTAGGAATAAAACAAATCAGCACTAATTATATAACAGACAGTTTTACAAGGAGAATATACCTTCAAACCCAGCTGTCCCTACCAAACCAGGCATGCAGGTATCATACCTGTCCCTGGTGCTGAATGTTGACTTACAGCTTATCTAATAAAACAATCAGTGCTAACAGACTGTTTTACAAGGAGCAGAACAGGAGAATATACTGCCACACCCCAGCTATCCCCTACCAACACAGGTAATGCTGAATGCAGGTATCATACCTGTCCCTGGTGCTGAATGTTGACTTACAGCTCATCTAGAAAAACAATCAGGGCTAACAGACAGTTTTACAAGGAGCATAACAGAAAACAACACTGCCACACCCCAGCTATCCCTACAAACACAGGTACTGCTGAATGCAGGAATCCTACCTGTCCCTGGTGCTGAATTCTCGGCATCACCCCACCAGCGGAAGGCTCACCACCGAAGCAGAACTGTGCACACCAGCAGACACTCCTGCCCGGCACTACTCTGTATCTGTATCTTTATAACCGGTATAACCGCCGTTTGGCGTAACACACCAGCTATGCAGGTAATGGCATGCACTACTTATGGAGCAGCAATCCCACCACACAAGCGCACTACCAACAGCAATCCCTCCACACGCGCGCACCCACCAGGCAATCACATGCAAACACCACACTTTGCTGCGGTAAAGAGGCCCTTCCATTCTAATTACCATATGGGAACCCGGAATGGCCATCAGCCCTCCAGGCAAAGCGCACTTCATTTTTCTCTCGCCGCCATCAATATCATTAATGTAAGACTGTTGGACCGATGGAATGCAAATGTGGATGGACCAGTCCCCCGTGTGCTACATGTAACACAGTAACATTAACCCAGTTTCTGCTTTCGTCTTTTGGTCACAGTAAACCATTAGGGCTTATTTTAAAACAAAATGGCATAAAGCCACCACAGTTTTATATGTAGAGGCTATAAATAATGTGTGTGCGTGTTTGTAGCCATGCAATATTGTAATAAAACTCGGAGCAATGTTTTACGATATGCCTAATCTTCTGGACCAACATCAGTGAATCTTATCGACCAAAAGTCTTAGAACGGCCACTTCCTTGTGATTGGGGTCTTTATCTGGCACCTTTACAAATCTTTTTTTTCTACCAAGATAAGAAGACATGGTGAGTGCACTTCATTACATGCTTCACCGACGACACCCACCCTCCATCAGTCGCAGGACGTTTCTGCGCGTTCCTCCCAGTCTCCAGGCTGTCTTAATCACCCCTGCGATCTATCCATCTGGTCCAAGTGTTGCACAAGACACACGGCAGGTATTGCACGGTAACAAAGTCTTGATAGTGTTTTAATAGCTGCAATCTGTCAAGTGATACTCCTGAGCTTCGTTTGTCGGAAACTTTTCTGTGGCACATAACTCACACAACCATCGCTTTCACTGCTCACACGACGGTCCATACATCTGATGTAACAAAACTACAGACTCTCCCATCTGCATGACACACCAGATCAGCTAGGACATCAGTCCTATAACATCACAGGGCTTCTTTCATTACTTGTTGATGCTGCAGGGCAGAAATCGGGCAAATTGCATGACATTTGTCTGCATCTGTGTAGATCAGGAATGTCTTCAATTTGAAATTCTTTCTGTCCAACTCATGTTTTGGGAATGCATTGTTTAATCTCTATCATAAGCCTACAAAAATATATTATCATTCAGTTTTGTGTCACAAGAGTTGTTTTTGCTGCAGTGCAGAAATCAGGCAAACTGCATGACATTCATCTGCATCTGTGTTGATTAGGAATGTTTCCAGCTTAAAATGTTTTTCGTCCCGTCACATTTTGGGAGCCCATGCTGTTAATTTCCACCGTTGAACTATCATTTTAAGCTTAAAAAATACATTACCGTCAATTTGTGACAAGGATGAGATTCATATCTTTGCCCTTTCCGGCAAGTAAAGTTCTGTTTCTGGTCGGAGTGAAGGGTCCTGTAGAGGATTGAAAAATCTACACTTACATATATTCGGTATGGAGGGAACTTCAGCATGCATTGCCAACCCCCTGCTAAGTTGGACATTCCTGCCCCAGCATCTCCCACCTAACAAGCCTTCTCGCTCCGTCCCTGACCGTATTATTAACTTGCTGCTGTTCCTGATTTCTCTTCTGCTGCACACAAAAGCCCCGGTCTCAGACAGGCTCAACTGTCTCTCATTACGAAATGTTTGGATAGACCCCTAGAGACTTTACTGGTACGTCTGTGAGGACATGTTTCCATTCAGCAGTTTTCCCTCCAGCACCGAGCAATTCTGAGTTATACTTCAGATAATTGTTGCTATTGCAGTAAAATCTTTACAGTCTGTTCTTAATGTCCTGGTTCATTACGTGTAGGCTCCCTGTGGAGACAGTAAGTTGTACAATCTTTAGACTGTTACTGACTAATGCAGCAGGACTGGGATAGTGCAGGGGGAAGCCTGTAGGCACTTAGAACTAAGAGCAGACTAATCAGCTACTTTCACAACTTCTTAGACAAGCTATGTTGATGAAGGTTTGACATCCAGGTAATAAGATATGCCAATAAGCAGTAAGACAAGATGATCTTGGCATATTATGGAGCCTTTGCTGTTTTATTCAAAGGCTTTAAATGTCGATGTGCTGATGTTACATCTTGATACTAATGCAATTTCACTAAGCATTTTTCCAAGAACGACTTACATTTCTCATTATTTAGACACCAAAAAGAGAACACTTCAGAAGAGTTTTTAAAAAAAAAAAAAATGTGCTAACACACAGCCCTCGTATTTCCATACCAGACATGAGGCAGTAGATTGGTGTGAAATGACCCCCCCCTGCCGTCCCATCTGAAGTTGTTCGTACCAGGATTGGATTAACCATAAATCTTCCCTCTCCACGAATATTTCACAGCCAGATGCACAACACACAATCAGGCCACATCAAGTCATTTCACTGCTTCTCGGTCACTCCAAATCAAAAATGCAAGATGATGTCTAAAAAAAGTGACAAGCTTATGTTATAGGCCTAGTCGGATCTTTCTACTTGCATGGATACTCCCTGAAATTGCATGGTAAAGACTTTCCTCTCATACTCTGTTTTCATATAGATTTTCAAATGAGCTTTTTGGGGGGGGGGGATTCAAGAACCATCCAATTTAATTGGACTGGAGTAAGCATCAAGGCAATTCAGATCTTGAAATTCTTGGTCCATAATCTTCAAGTGCATCACATAAAAGACGTACAGAATATCCCTGCCCGGTCGTTTACATGCACTAAATGCAGGCACCGATTTGTACCAGTTTTGGCCAGCCGAGCTGAAAATTGGATGAAGTTTAATTGCGCATGTTAAAAACCATCAATACGGGAATGTTCTGGAACACAGGGCGACTGTACACATATGTACTGCTCTACCCACCTCAATCAGCAAGGTTTGGGCAAGAATACAGGAAGCTATTCCCTGTTCATCTCCAGATTGTTTGCTGTCTCAAAGAAAGATGGTACTAATGCCAAATCAACTTTGCTGGAATATTCATACACCTCTAAGCAAAACCGACCAAAGGTTACCATTCATTTTCAAACTCATTTCAAACCATATCAGTCACTTTTCCAATCATCAAACCAACTAAAGAATGATTCCCAAAAACAAATCCATACTTACTTAACACGAACTGTTCATGGAGCGTTTGTGAAATCCATACCACAGAACCTAAACAGGAGACCGGTCCTTGCCTAAAGCCAACCGGCCGTAGATCCCGAGGTCTCTCTTCTCCAGACCAAGCAGACAGATTTGCTTACCAGACAATTTCCGGTTGCCGCCAATTCTGTCTTGAACCGTCTCGCAGAAATCCTGAAACTCGATTACGATTCACGTCCAGGTAATTTGACACCAGAGATGGCAGCAGACGGCATCCTGAAGGGGCGCTCGTTTCACGGAAATCCTGCAAGTTCAGTTAACCCCTAGTCTGCTAAGGTAGCAGTCAGGCTCCAAATTTGCACAAGTCACGGGTTAGGAAGTAAGAAGAGGGTTAAGATTCACATCCAGAACGTCCCACCCGAGAAACCAGAGCAGATGGCGGAAGACCGGTGTCGGAAAGCGATGACGTCGTCTGCGACCGTCTAGACGGAACCTTGGCGTAACTCGCACCAGCGAAGGTACCGACTAATTGAACTGGAAGACTACACGGAATAGGACGACATAAAACCATAATTTTGAGCCTTTGTGGCGTCCGGCCCATCCGCGGCAGCCCATTTGGTGGGAGAACTTCCCCGCTTTGCCGTGCCAAATTGTACGGTCGTGGAGTCTGCGACCATTTGGAGCTGATCGCTTGACTGGTCTACCGATTGAAACTATTCATTCCAACATGGGAGGGAGGGGGGCAGCCAGAAGCCTTCACGTTCAATGTGGTGTTCCACTGACAGCTGGGGTGTCATTAAAGCGGTCGTAAAGCCACACCAAATTATTTCCTTCCATCCCTGAAACTGTAAAGGGAAATTCTAGCATCCTTCAAACAATAAGAAAAGTTGTAACTGACAACATTCACTACCTGACGCTGTGTGTGCCAAGGGGCAGACTTTCCCAGCTAAACATAATCCTTTTAAGTTTGAGGACCAAGAAATTAAATTGGTGTGTGATTGAATAAGTTCCACTTACAAAACAAATCTTCATCAAACCAAGTTAACACCAACAATTGAGTACAACAGCACTGCTGCTGAAACTCTGCTTAAAACTACAGATGGACAGAACTTACTTCTACTGGTATATGACATATTTATCAAACAAAAGCACTACTACTGATACCTTGATGATAAGTATGATAAAACAATAGAATACAACTACACCAAAGCACTGCTCCTGAAATGGTTACAACTGCAGAAGACCAGAACCTACTTCCACTGGAATACCAGATGAACACCAAGCAGCACTACTGACATGTTACTGATGACTAAGCTAAAACTTCTGAAGCACAAGCACAGAATGAATGAATAAAGCACAGCACCTGTGATATGTGCAAACTCTAATAAAACTGCAGAAGAACAGAACTTACATCTACTGGCATACGGATGAACATGAAGTAGCACTACTGATACATGTACATGCATATGTTACTAATGACTAGGCTAAAACTTTTAACCAAACACTAAAACATACGCATAAGCACTGCCCTTGTGATGTGTGCAAACTCAAAAAAAAACTGCAGAACTTTCGTCTACTGGCAAATTTACCAGATCTATACTGATTTGTTGCCAAGTATGTTAACTGCAGATTATGTCTCCACATTTCATCAGCTCTCTCCATCCCATCAGCACTTAATCCCAGGAATGGAGGAGAATAATGGGTGCCTAAAGGGTTGGAACAAAGTCGGAACATAACTCCTGATACACTCCATAATGTGAAACCCATCTCCGAGTGCCCTCGGGTCAGCTTAATATCTCATAAACCTGCGGAGATAAATTTCCTCACACATAAACGTCAGGGAAGTAATCCTACAGGATCAAGACATATACGCACACCGATGTAGGAACAACGCGCGTCAGATCATCCGGCGAGGGTAACACGAGCCGGGCATTCAGACCGGTATTGGCAGAATAATTCCTTAATAAAGTATACTCTTCATTGGAATTCTGCACCACGCCAGCCGACCATAAGCTGTATATAAGGCCTGTCTGCTGTTTGCACCGCCATAACTCTGGCTCAGCCACCCAATAATGGCCCTGATATTGGACGGCCTGCAGACTTACATCAGGATACACGTCAGCAGGAAACTTCTGGAGTGATGTTATTGCAACTGCCGCTGTGATGTGTGGGACCAATTCAACTGTCTCAGACGATATTCAGCAAGTGTCAGGAAAACTGACGCCATCCAAAACCATTGCAAAATGCCAAATTCTATATAAAACTCTGGAGTGTACATGTATAGCCTATTCCTGACTTAACCTTTCCATTTTCTTCTATTCTTCTAAGACATAACTTTTTTTATCATCTGTGAGCCAGTACCTTCACCAACTCAACAATCTCAGACGATATTCTGCAAGTCTCAGGAAAACTGACGCCATCCAAATCCATTCCAAAATGCCAAATGTTCTGTATAGAACTCTGGAGTCTTCATGTACAGCCTATTTCCCACTTAACCTTTCCATTTCCTTCTATTCTTCCAAGACATAACTTTTCTTCATCATCTGTGAGCCAGTACCTTCAGCATTTCACTACTGATGTTGCTACCTCCTTTTAAATTTCTTTCTTCAGAAAACATTTTCATTTCTTAGTATATTTAAGGAATAATGCTGACCTGAAATACATTTCTTAGTATATTTAAGGAATAATGCTGACCTGAAATACTGAGTTTCCATGGTCAAATTTTGTCAGAGTCTTAGATTGAAGTTTTCCTCCCAGCTCTGTTTTTGTCCGGGTCTTTTGTTAACTTAAACTTTCAATAGTCTAGGGATCACGGAAACAGATTGGCATGGCTTAGAGCTGACGTTACATTCACATGACTGGAACGCAGGATACATATTTTCTATCCTCCATTGACACCATCTGTGAAGATTCAGGTCGGTGATAGTCTGCTGCCATGCATCTGGCTTATCCAGATGGTGTTAGCGGCGATGCAGTCTCCAAGAACTGTGCATAAACTTCAATGTGCCAGAATCCACCGGCCCTTGCAAGATAACATCAAAATGCAAAGGATTACATTAGCGCACGCGGAAATGCGTCAGGAAACCTACTTAAGAGGAAGAATTTATAACATCCCGCAGAGAGGAAGCAAAACTTTGGCCCAGAAAGCTGACTCTGGGGAATCACACGCTCACCAGAAGGGTCGCAATTAACGTTAACTTCGTTATGAAACGAGGCAGCAATCTGTCTAAGCCATGGCGCACTGCCAACGTTGGCTTTATTACATTAGAGGAGTTCTCACCCGTTTCATCTTGTTGTAATTAGTGTCGGACTGGCCTCGATATAGAAGGGGGCTTCAGTGCAACAGTTGAAATCACGTGTACAGTTTGCCAAAGTGATACGTTTAGTTGTCCGTCGTGTATCTGTTTCATCAAGATACCCTTCAATAGTAGCTACTGAAGGAGGCTTCGATGCAACAGTTGAGATCACATGTTTTAAAACACACACAGGGTGTAGAGGTTTGCCAAAGTGATACATACAGTTGTCCATCGCGTATCTGTTATATCAACATACCCTTTAAAAGTAGCGACCAAAGGAGGTTTTGCTGCAACAGTTGAGTTGTGTGTTGTTTTCAAACACACACAGGATGTACAGTTTGCAAAAGTGATACATTTAGCTGTCCATCGCATATATCTTTTCATCAACTGAAGATACCCTTCAAAAGTAGCTACCAGAGGAGGAAAAGTTGTGATCACATGTTTCTGAGTCTTCAAACACACCTGATGTGCTGTTTGCTTAAGTCAAAAAGTGCACTCTGCTGACCATCCTGCACATTACATTTGATCAGTCAATCATTCAATCAATCAATCAAAATTTTTACCAAAATTTCTACCAAATTTCACCAAACAAGAAATCACCCTTTTTGCAATATTGGCAATGTCTTAGGCAGGTGCCAATGCACAATCAATCAGTCAATCAATCAATCAATCAATCAATCAATCAATCAATCAATCAATCAATGCATTCAATACGAGGCATTTGCACTTGAGCATTGGCAATGGTATTGGCAGGTGCTAATGTACAATCAATCCCAACCAATCAATCATTCAGTTTGATAAATCAATACAATCGATAATCAGCAGCGGACTCACCCTTGTGCAGATTTCGTGCAGCGCGTTGGCGATGGCTTTGGCGGGCGTGTCGCAGCGAAACACATGGCACTTGTGGGTGTGCGTCACTTTGTCTCGCGCAACGTAGGCAAAGTCCCTGCAACAGACGGGAGAGGGAGGGAAACTCGTTTTAGCGCGGGAACACTCATTTCCACGCCGACGTCGTGTCGGGGAATACTAATGGGCCTTAATCACGGACCAGGTGCGAAGAAAATGTCCGCCCCTTTGACAAATTTCCGCGCGAATCGCGCAGCTATTTAATTTGTCTGGGCGGGGAGACGGAGAGAGGAAATTTCTGTGCCCCGGGGAGACGGCTCCATAACCCATACGTCATCTGGGCCCGGAATGGGCAGGTTTAGCCAAACGGCCGCTTACATTGATTTTAGTGTGCCGTTAGGTGCCTAATCTGGCACCTGGTGGATCGTGTATCACACAGGTGTACGGACTGAAGAGCAGTTTAATCTCAAGTATGGATGGGGACGAAATTGCTGTACAAAACTATGAGGGCTATGCCATGAAAACGACTGAAGGGGTGGCGGTAGAGGTTCAATAAGACTTTGGATCACACAGGTGCACAGAGTGAAGAGTAGTTCAATCTGAAGTATGGATGGATGGAATCTCTATACAAGGCTATACCAAAAAACAACAACTGTACGGTTGGTGGTAGAGGTTTGAGGAAAAATTATTCTCCATAGATTTTTGATCAGACAGGAACACAGGGCAACAAACAGGTGAATTTGAAAGTATGGATGGGGATGTAATAATTTTATTGTGAATTTATTAATTCATGAATTTACTGTAATTTGTTGTACAAGACCATGAAGGCTGTTCAACCAAACAACTGCATGCATAGTGACAATAGTTCACCTTTATCTTTTTGCAAGTTTAAAATGACAGATTTTACAATGAAACATTACAATATGGGAGCCTAAACATTGAATAGGACAGAAAAAAAACCTAAAGCTGGACACAGCCCTACTTCAGACTAACTATACGTACATCTACGTAATTCTGTTATTCCCTCACAAGTAATGTAATATAGCACAGCCGTAGATACGGGTACATGCATAGATAATACATACCAGTAATACATGCCATGCACATATACATCAAGCAGTTAATCGTTTAGTACACGACATTTGCTGCCTGCACGTGTACAGTTGTATCTCACAGAGCCAGACAGAAGTATATATGGCACCTGTCTGCTGTGTCTCTTATGCGCAATTTACAACATGTGGCTCTTGCAGATTACAGTACTGTTACGTTAATCATGACGGACATTTGATTATGATGAAGACTGGTAGTTACCGTGACGCATGCAGTTTTAAGTTTTAGAACATGTCTAGTGAGTAATTAAGCTGGGGTACAGTCAATTTGAACAGTCTTGCACACTTTTGTAACCAGACAGTACTGTAGACTTACTTCTGAAATAAGTAAGTTCATCAAAATGCATTTTGTTGTTAGATGATGCTTTGAAAAATAGTGAGTTCGTAGGATGCAAACCTACTGTTATTTTTGTTAAGCCTGAGGCCACACCAATTTAATTTCTTGGTTCACGGATTTTTTCATAAAAAATATGGAGCGAGAGGGCGAAATAAAAATAAAAATCGTAAAATGGTTGGGATAAAGGTAATGGCTAATCCAAAACATAAAGAAAAAAAGTTTTCAGCTTGAAAAAAGTACAAAAACACTATTATTGTACAGTAACAGCACCTGTACCCACACTTTAAGGAGCTTATAATATAAAGGCCAATTTGCTACAGTCCAGAAAGATGGTGAATGGTTTCATAAATGGTGAAAATTTGCTGAGTGGTAATTTTTATTTTTATTTTTTTCCCAAAAAATAGGAGCGAGCGAATCCGTGAACCAAGAAATTAAATCGGTGTGGCCTGAGGACTAGATTTATTCTTTGCAGCACAGACCGAATAGTCGGATTGAAGTTCTCTCCTATCATGATCTTCACTTGCTATACTTTCACATTCACATTTCAGTGACCCGAGGAAATAAATTGATATGTCCTAATCTTCTAACAGGTTTGCAAAAAATGCTTTTAAAAAAGAATTTGAAAGAGCTGCTAGGTCAGGGAAATGCTGCCTTGTACTGAATTTCATCTTCCAAAAAGTGTAAAAAAAACCTGTCTAACTTGTATAACGTTTGCCACATGGATGTTTTCATTCATTCAAATTTTTGTTTTCTTTTGCCACAGGGGCTAGTCACTGCTTTCAACTGAGGCAGTAGAATTGTTGATATGTTTTTGATTTGACATTCTTATTTTGTGAGATTTCCATTCAATCATCTATATGGGGTGTATGATTTATTCATGTGCAATTATCAGATCATTTGTGTCATTGTATATTGCTCCATAATGATATTAACTGGTTGTGTGAAAGAAAACTCTACTATCCCCCTCAAGTTCAAGTGTGCAAGACCTGTCCAACATGCCTGTGCCATTTTTTTTTAATGTGTTAACCACAAGACGGTCTATAAGGTAGTAAATAGAGGTCATGCGTTACCTTTCTCTGCACAGATAGGGTGCGACAAAGAGACAGATTGAGAGAGCATCTCTTAGTGACGCCAAGCAAGACCGAGGGAACAAACACGAACAGGAGAGTCGGACAGCAAACAGTCAACGCCATGGTTTCAACTGTGTCGTTAGGTGTGTACAACTAGCAACCGTCGTCAAGGGCAACGGGGTAACGGGCAAGGTTTGAAGTCACCTTGTTGTCAAGCCAACAATTGTCAGTGTAAAGGAGTTTGCTGAATACTTTTTTCCCTTTCTGTAAGGTTTCCAAATAGTAATATGTTGGTATTCCTGGACCAGTGGAAGTAGGTTCTGGTCTTCTACAGTTTTAACTCATTTCAGGAGCAGTGCTTTGGTGTAGCTGTATTCTGTTGTTTTATCATACATATCATCAAGGTATCAGTAGTGGTGCTTCTTTAGATCAATACAGTCTGTATGTCACATGCTATTTGAGTAAAATATTGCTATAATTTATAAATTTGTGTTGGGGTTCATCTGCAGGGTCAATCTTGTACTGTCAATTTTGAAAAAAATAAATTTTCCATACGGCAAATAGCAGTCGATCGAGCACCTTGACATGATTTAGTAAAAAGATTGACGTTTCAGGTAACATCCACTACCTTTCGCCAGAGTCACTGATGAAAAGTAGTGGAATATTGCTACCTGAAAACTTTTAACAAAATCATATCCAGTTGCTTGGCTAACTGCCATTTGGCCTACCTTACTCCATGGATGTCTAACTTCATCGACGTAAATTTTCTAACATTTATAAAATCTATGACATCTATGAAATACCAACTTTGCACATGCATTGAACTTGACTTCAAACCTTGCTTGTGAAGTGTACTTGATGTTGTACGAGTTCTGAAGGTGTAGGGCAAGACTTACAATTTCTGGCACAAGCAATCCGACAGTACTACGGTAACCGTGGTAACCGTACACTGTTATGGGCAACACACAGTCTTGATGAGGCATTGTGGAATTAGTAGACTGACTCGTGAGGCAAGGCATTATCAAGGTCAGGAGCAAACATGGCAGTCAAGGCAAGGCCACTCTCGCCGTACAATTCATTTCTTGTTGTACAATCTTTTTATTGTCGTACAATTCTTCGTTCAGAGCACAATTTCTGTGTGTGTACAATTTGTTTTTGGGGCACAATTCTATTTTTGGAATACAATTCTTTTGTTGCTGTACAATTCTTTTTATGTAGTACAATATTTAAATAATATTCCTTGTTTGTCGTACAAATCATTATTTCTTGTACAATTCCTATTTTGTCATACAATTCTTTTTTGTTGTTGTACAATTCTTTTTTTGTGGTACAATTCTTTATTGGAGTACAATTCTTTCATTTGAGTGCAATTCTTTTTACTTATGAAACAATTGTGTTGTCAAAGTATAATTTTTTTCTTGTCATACAATATTCTTTTTCTTTGTCAAAGGACTTTCAGACAGTCTACAGCAGAACCGACCATGGACAATACTTCTACTGCACCCTTGTTCTGTCACAAGACAGTTAACTCATCGTACCACGAAAGTGACCGGGCCCTTACCAATCACAACGGAGAATGTTAGGTCTGCAATTGGCTGCTAACTTTTCCCATTTCCTGGGTACGGCATGCCCTTATACGGATATCATCATACACGTGAGAGCAAGCAAGTCAAGGCAGAACGGGTCTTCCAATTGCAGAATGCCTCAACAATGGATGGCTCTGTCCTTTACAACACGGATAGCGGAACAGCAGGCACTACATGCTGGCACGGAGCAGGCATTGTGAACTACTGGAGACCATAGTAACGTTACATACAACAGCGAGCAGCACACAGAAGAAGCAAGGCTTAACGCTGCAGAAATAAACGCACAGTTGGAGCCAGGAAAAAACATTGTTGTACATAGGAAATGGGTAATGCTGAAGGCATATAGGTATAGCATTTAACATGAAAAATATGATAAATAGCAACAGGAACAATTTGATGGTGAAGCATTAACATGAAAAATATGATAAATAGCATCAGGAACAATTTGATGCCAAGGAATAGAAAACTGACATAATCAGCAATTTTACTTTGAGGTCTTAATGAAAAACTTGACCTCTGTGATAAATGAGTGAAAAATAATATCAACTTCAACAATTTTATATCAAACGGGAAAACCAATATCATATGTCTGAAATCATGAACATAAGCTTAAGCTCTTTTACAAATATAATAAAAGCTTGTAAAACACATGGTTGAAAAGATTTCTGTCATTTCAACATCCAGGGCTCGAAATTAACATAGTCCCATAGGCCCGGGGCACCAAAAATTTAGGCCGGGAACACTAGAAAATCACTTTGGGACCTTTTTTGGGACGATAGAAAAATAATCAACATCAGAATGTAAACCCCATCAGTGTTCGAAATACCCGTCTGCAATCTGCAATTTACACATAGATTTTCAAGACTACAGATGAAAAATAAATAAATCTGCAAATTTGCAGAATGAAAAAAATCAGTTTTCGACTCTCAAAAGCCCCCCAAATTAGATCAGTGCTCCCCAAGTCTAGTGTATTACAGCGCATTGTGCGTGGAAATCCTGGCACATGAACCTCAAAAAACAAAATGAAAACAATGCCATTTTACCAGAGAAAAATTTTTGGAAACGTTTTAGACTCTGTAATATGTCATATAGTGTATAGTATGTCATATACTGGGGTTACGGGAGCTTGGTGGCAGCTTATTTACTGATGGTCTGCTCGATTCTCCCAAGGAGGTTAAAAAAAGGATTTTCCCAGCTGCGTGCCGCAGCATTTATAGTAGTAAAATCTTCAGAAGGAAATTCGACATGTAAGTCTTAAAGTTCTACACAAACAGTGTACATCTTTAATGTCAAAAGATAATAATTGTCCTTCTGATGGCCTAAAATCACCAGTTAAAAGTTTTTTTCCCAACCTCCACTTGTTATGTTTGGTTTGTCTGAAGACACGTTTGAATCTGCGTTGATTTTGAGTTTATTATATACTTGTAATTGACAATTAGTTATACAGAAATTTTGTACTCTGAGTCTGACTCAGCATTATATTTATTGTTGTAATACACTTCCTACTTGGGACCATCCATCCTCACTTCGGGACGATTGGAATTTATTTTTGGGAACACTTCTGGGACAGTAGGGGAAAAAGTTAATTTCGAGGCCTGACATCAATGGATTTCTGTCATTTCAACATCAATGGCTGTACACATTCAATTTTGCTCAATGCAATAAAACCATTAAACAGAACCTCAGCTCACTCATGATGCTAAAATCCAAAAATTCAGCAACATACAAGATATCCTGGTGTCTCAAAGTTTCCTTGAATTTTGCACTTTTTGTCTTACTCTGTCTTCAAGATTATAAAAAACAAACGCTTCAAACAAACTACAGGAATACGACACAGTCAGGAAAAAACAGCAACAAACACAACAAACAAGAAGCAGTTCCAGTAAAAAAACAAACTGTATGACTAAGTGAGAAGGTGAAGAAGCGTTGTGATACAGGACAGTGAGGGGCGGGGCATGCAGGGTTGCTAGGATACCTACCTTCCGTTATCGCGCCCCACGCCCCACACCCTGATCTGGGGGATGGGCTGCACGTGGAGGACCTTCCTGTCTGTCGGGTCCAGCAGTTTCAGGTCCTCGCCTTCCAGAACCATGAACATATCCTTACCCTGCAACAAGACACAAGACTTAAGATGTTTTGGAAGACTTAAGATGTTTTGTAAGACCAAAGACGCTTTGTAAGACTTAAAACGTTTTGTACGACTTAAGATGTTTTGTAAGAATAAGACGTTTTGTAAGACTAAAGATGTTTTGTAAGACTTAAGACGTTTTGCAAGACTTAAGGCCCAGCAGCTTCAAGTCTTCTCCTTTGTCAGACTTAAGATAAAAGGTTGTTTTGTACGACTTAAGATGTTTTGCAGGACTTACAGACTTAATTTTGACTGAACCTGATATAATCTGGTTCTTTTCTACTCTGGACAAATGATTTTTTTTCAGGTCCGATGTTTTTTGACTGGTCCAACAAGTTTTGTGCCAGTACATGACTAATATGAAAAAGAGTAACAAATATCTCCTGACCTCCCCCCAGATGCCAGCGGTGTCCCTGATGTCAGTTTTCCTGTAGGACAGCTGTCTGATGCAGTTGTTCACGGCCATGCTGCTCCTGCCTGGAGCCAGGTCTTCTTCTGCCATCTCTACCCAGCCTAGAGACCGCACTGCGTAGCACTGGAACAAGTAAGAGATAAAAATCATGAGTACAGCATGTCAAAAACAACCAGGTCTTCTTCTGCCATCTCTACCCAGCCCAGCGACCGCACTGCGTAGCACTGCAAAGGGTAAAAAACATTACAGCTTATTCAAAACAGGTTAGAGGTCACAATTCATAACTACAGCATGTCGAAAACAGGTCAGATATAAAAATCATGACTACAAGATGTCCAAAACAACCAGGTCTTCTTCTGCCATCTCTACCCAGCCCAGTGACTACATTGAATAATAGCACTGGAACAGTACACAGAAAAAACATAACTTTATCAAGGACAGAAGACCCAAAAATTAAAACATTTTGCTGCAGTACCACAGAAAGCAGCTAGAGGTCCCTCCGCCATCTCCATCAAGCCCAATAACTGCACAGCATAGCACTTTAACAGGTCAATGGAAAAATCATGACTACAATACAAATTCAAAGCGCTTTGAGTAAAGCTCACAAAACAGACAAATAAACAAAATTAAACCTTTCTTTATACCTTTTTCTCCCCTCCAGTCCTCGTCTCCTCCTCTTCTTCTGGTGGTTTCCTCACACTTTCACTTCTGCAGAAGGAAACAAGACATCGAAAAACTTAGTGAAACATTCAAGGTTTGGGGACTTTCAATTCAATGCCAACTCCCTAGCTTTATCATGCACTGTAACAGTTGATGCTAGGGGTGGGTACCGGTACAGAAAATTCAGGTCCAGGTCCGGTTTAGGTCCAAGGAACAGGTCCAGGTCCAGACCTGAACCTGATGCAGTATGACTCATACCAATGGTCCATTTCACTACAAAGAAATCTGTTTGGTGGAGGATTAGACTTACACTGGCATTTTAAAATCCTACAACACTAACTGCACCTGTATACGATTGACTGTAAAACTTGGTAGAAATGACTATAAACTCTACTCTACTTCACTGTTGTGATTTTCTTCCACCTGCAAGCGCCAAAACGTGTGAATGCCTGATAAAATAATCTGTTGATTTTCTAATCGGTCCAACATCCGGTCAACGTAATTTTTTCAGGTCCAGTTTTTTGGGACCGGTCCAATAAGAAAAAACGGTTTTGTACCAGTATGCTGTACCGATACCCAGCCCTAGTTGATGCTAAGTGTCCAAAATTGAGGTTGACCTGGCCCTACTATAGTAGCTGTCTTTAGACTATCCCACAAACAATCAAAACAATATCCGTGTTGAACATGAGCCTACTTAGTGTTACTCTTATTACACCACCACTGGCCGTTACGGTGAAAACGTCCTATAATGGGTGAATGTTGGTGAAACACGGTGAACTACGGTGAAAATGTGTCACCCGGATTCGCATTGTTCCAATGTAAATATGAAGGGGTGAAAGCGAATCTTGCACCTACGTGACAAAAGAGTAAAACATGGTGAAATGAAGGTTTCACCCCTAGTAAAACAAACAGCAATTACGTCTTTGTATGCGTTGTTTCACGAGCCAGCGACGTGCTCGGCGCTGACTAGTCTACGGCACTGGGGCCGAAGACTGCCCGCCCAGTTCCTCATCGCAAGCCGGGGATTTTTTACGTTCCCGCTAGCTCCGCACGCCGGGGAAATTTTAACGATTACAGCTCGGCGCACGGCGCTATCTCTACGGCACTGGGACTGAAGACTGCCCGCCCAGTTCCTCAGCGCAAGCCGGGGATTTTTTACGTTCCCGCTAGCTCCGCACGCCGGGGAAATTTTAACGATTACAGCTCGGCGCACGGCGCTATCTCTACGGCACTGGGACTGAAGACTGCCCGCCCAGTTCCTCAGCGCAAGCCGGGAATTTTTTACGTTCCCGCTAGCTCCGCACGCCGGGGAAATTTTAACGATTACAGCTCGGCGCACGGCGCTATCTCTACGGCACTGGGACTGAAGACTGCCCGCCCAGTTCCTCATCGCAAGCCGGGAATTTTTTACGTTCCCGCTAGCTCCGCACGCCGGGGAAATTTTAACGATTACAGCTCGGCGCACGGCGCTATCTCTACGGCACTGGGACTGAAGACTGCCCGCCCAGTTCCTCAGCGCAAGCCGGGGATTTTTTACGTTCCCGCTAGCTCCGCACGCCGGGGAAATTTTAACGATCACAGCTCGGCGCACGGCGCTATCTCTACGGCACTGGGACTGAAGACTGCCCGCCCAGTTCCTCAGCGCAAGCCGGGAATTTTTTACGTTCCCGCTGGCTCCGCACGCTGGGAAATTTTAACGGTTACAGCTCGGCGCTATACTAAATATGTTAGGCGTGTTTTTTGTGAGCTACGAACAATTCGGAATCAAACCCTCATTACAAGAATCCGCCGCCACCCAAGCGTACTGACAACAAGAATCAAGTTTCAAAATGGCGCCGACCCTGCGCCGCATGGTTCTCACAAAAATTATTTCTGCGGCTCCGCATCGAGGTCGGCAACCTTCAAGTCTGGCGATGTTTTTTTGTGTGAAAAGTTTGCGATCTTGTTCGTTCCATGGCGGGCGACTTCTTCCAGAAACGTCTTTTTGATCAAATGCGTGGCCGATTCGAGATTCGCTGACGTCCCTCACAAGTTTTCGCTACCAAATTTCGCAATCTTGGTCCTGCTTCCGGAGTATGGTGGTGGTCCCGCCAAATTTAGCGGGCCGCCGGCCGGCCAGAGTCGCGTTTTGAAATCACCGCGTCGGTACGGTAGTTGTTTATTATTCAGAACCACACGCACCGCCGGCATGTATGTTATTTCTAGTCATGTATTTTTCGGACTTTAGGCCTGTAAACTACCGAGGGTTTTTGTAATATTCATGCAATTTTTTTCACACATCCGACTGAAAATTTAGCGCCTCCTTCACAACGCTAAAATTAAGTGACGCGAGTTACTCCATTTCCCCAAAACGCTATAATTTCCAGACGCGAGAATTTCAAGAATTACAGTATAACCGCCTTGACGCGCGAAGAAAAAGGCACACATTGACACATGTCCTTGTTTCAATCAAGGTCCCACGCGTGGCCAAGCTGTCAGGGACCTCAGGCAGCCCAAGAAGTTGTTTTAGTTTTATCCACCACCACAGCGATTGTTTGATACATTGAAGAAAAAGGAAATATATTACAACAAACACGACTAAGGGGACAAACATGTTGAATTCCTAAACCTTTTACAGTCTTATTCTAAACTTTTAAGTTGAAGATGTCCACATGATTAGAGGGAATTGTCTTCCTTATTATCAAACTCACATGAAGTACATAAAGCTCTAATGTGTATGGCGATCAAGCTATCCCGTCAGTCATTGCGATATTTAGCGCTAAAATTGACTGATTTTCAAGTTCATACCTATCGCTATTCTGCCAGTCGTATTTCACAGCACATAACAAAAAAGGCTAAATCGAAAGAAAAAAAAAAAAATTCCTGAACATTCTACCGTCTTATTCACAACTTTTTAGCAGAAGATGCCAGGGAATTTTGTTGTGAACACATACTGCTCGGCATGCGAATGGAACAAAACAATGGCCAACAAGCTATCCCGTCAGGCATTGCGATATTCTGCGGTAAAAGCTCCTTGATAAGTTGATTTGACCGAGATTTTTTTTACGCTATGCGTCTATTGCTGGTGCCGACGCCCGGTCGAACTGCCGGATTTTCAACTGCAACTGTCGGTCATTAGTAATCATAGCGAGTCTCTGCTACATGTATATTCACTGATGGCTTTCAGGTTTCTCCATACCTAGGACAAGCCCGTTTGATTAGTGAAACTTTATTTGCAAGTTCTTGCCCGAGGGCTAATTGCAACATGAAACATACAGAAAATACATGTGTATAATAAACATACATAAAATGAAATACTAGTACTTTGGTCAAGGAGGTTGAAAATCAAGAGGCCTCTTGATTTTTAACCTCCTTGCTTTGGTATAGATAACAATGGTGACAAGTGTAAACAAGTGACTATTCTATCAATGATATGGACTGCCGAGAGCTACAATCTACGCATTTAATATCATGGACACAAGTTGACAACATCCGACAAAGAATACAGTTAAGACGAGTAGCGTTTTACAGCAATAGCGTTACATATTAGCCAAAAAAGTTCGTTGCTAATTACGTATCACATTGATCACATGTAGTTCTTGGTGATGTATCCACTTGATATTTCTAACTTCAAGTTTTACGTGAACTACTAGGGGAGTATATAAAATAAAGCGACTAAGAGGCTGGGACAGTGCACAATGCCACACAGAATTTGTCTCATATAACCTCATTGATGAAAGCTCATTGGTACAAGGTGTGATGGAAAAAAAACCGGAAATACTGGTTTCTCGTTAGGCCCTATTGTCTTCCAAACTTCAGATGTATGCAAATCAGACATCTCGAACTTTGGCAAGAGAGTCATTAACAATTCATTTGCATTGATGACCACTTCACCGTAAGACGTTTTTCATGTAACACCGTAAGTCTCCCAACTAAATGGCTACGGACAAAATCCCTTGTCCATGCTCGAACTGCAAAGGTGCCTCAACATGGGAATGGACAACCGTTCGAAAACACGTGAAAAAGTCTGGAATCTGGCCCGGTGAGGAGATGGACAATGATGACACTGGCGATGACAACATAGAGACAGATTTCCTAAAGTCTCTCCATGGCAACGGCAGGGACAAACCGCTTGCTGACGGAATATCCACGACTTTGCTGGAGGGGGTCTCTATTCTGCACAACCTGTACAACTCGTATCCAGGGGTAAGTGTAAACTTTCACACTAGCGACCTTCGGGCTTTTTTGGACCAAATGTAGACCTAGCTGATATCAACCATCAGAACATTTTCGATTTTTTCTTCACGTTATAAGTAGAAAAAAGTCCGTAGTGAAGCCTGTCATGGGGTTAATAAAATCGTAAGACAATCCTCCCGTGCGTGGGCGCATGCTTATTTAGGGCGTGACGAATAGGGATTACTCTCCAAGCAGAGGTTAGGCTCCGGCTGTTTTTTTAGTCGTTTTTAGTCCTTTTTATCGGACTTTCTATTTTGTATTGTATCTTGTATTGCCAACACCTAACTGGCTTGCGGACTTCAAGGAAAAATACAAAATAAAAAGGCCGATTAAAGGAACGACTAGAAAACGTAAAAAAAAACAGCAGAGCCTAACCTCTGCTTGGAGAGTAGGTGGGGATATCCTCCTTCGATTCGCGATATACCCAATTTGCGTGCCTCGCCATCACTACCATTTCTACGTCCTATTCCGTAGTTGATTAAATCTAATACTTTGAATGCATTTCCGACCGCTTATATCGGGAAAATAGTTGCTCAGTCCTCCGTTGGACCGCGCCACATTCTGACTACAATATAATTCCAGTCGGTCCGGATCATTGGTGAATTCACCAACATGAATATTCTAAAGTTTTTCAAAATGTGCATACCGTCGATCATGTTGTTAAAGTTTCCTATAAGTTTGCTTATTTACTCAGACAAACTCGGTAAAAGGTGCGCACGAGCGCTTTTCAACATGCGTAAACATCCAAGATGACGGACCCGGCGGCATGAAAATTTCTTACTCGTCCGTTTTGCGCCGGTTATCGGAAGTGGAAGAGTAAAACACATCAAAAATGTACTTTTTTTAATAGAAGTTTGATAAAAACTCTTATAGAAATTTGTGACTTGCCAATAACTTGTTGCATAGACAAACATCATCCGAGGACGAAACGTCCATGCCGAGTACGAAAGATCCAGGGGACGAATGGTCTAGGGACGAAAAGTAGATTTAGAATAGATATTATTTCCCGTTTATCTATAAGTTTAATTTTCCTTCGTAAGTATACAATTAGGTAACCAATTATTTTGCGATTAGCCCTCGGGCATGAACTTGCAATCAAGATACTCGGTAATATTCGGTAAATAATAAAACATTTATCATCTTTTCCTTTACAGACTTCACAGGCCTTAATGACGGATTTGCTGAAGGCACTTGCAAATCATTTTCTCGCACCTGGCAACATCCTTCCGCGGACCTTTCCCAAACTACAGGCAGTAATCGCTGACCTTTTGACGCCCATGGAGAAGATACCGATGTGTAAGAACAAGTGTGTTCTATACATAAAGGAACGCGCAAACCTGCTCAGCTGTCCCAAATGCAATGAGCCGAGATCATCCAAATACACCTATCCGTACATCCCGATCACCCCCAGGATCGAAAGATGGATGTCGATTCCAGAAGTTGCCAAGGCCCTACAGTCACACCTTTCCCCAGTTACGAGCGAGTCTGAACGGATGACGGACATTCAGCAGAGCCCAGCCTTCACAGAAGCGATGGAAAGAATGCAGGACCGTCGATGCATCGCATTTGGCCTTAACACCGACGGCGTGGCCCCCTTCAACCACCTTCATGTCAACTATAGCTTCTGGCCTATCATCCTCAAAACGTTCAACCTTCCACCAGAGGTCAGGGACTCGTTCGGGTTCACTCTGCTCGTCAGCATGATAAGAGGTATGAATCGTTTTTATCTACTTTGAACATATTAAGTAGCAAGCCGTTCGAATTGGCATCAAAACAATCCAGTTCATTGATTGAGACACCGTAGTGAACAACACGGACGGATTATGTATTTATAAACACCTTTTTAAACGACTTCTAACATAGACAACAAAATGAAGAACCCACGAGAAGGCTACGAGGGGTTGAATAAGGTTGAATAAGATCTCGGCCTCACCCAGAAATAATAAGCACAACAGATTTCGAAGCATATATGCCAAGAACATGTCTAAAGTGAATGTGTACCAAAATTCAAATCATTACTTTGCGGGCGACACCCAGTAAAGTTACGTAAGGGAGAAGGAACAATACGTAGACAATTGAGCTACGACCTGAGGTGTGCGAGTCAACTTGCGCTGCTGGAAGTCAGACACCCACTTCTTTCTGCTTGAATTGGGAAGGGAATCATGTCTTGTTAATGACAAAGAATTTACGGCATGGGGAACTCGACCCACGCATGTCTGATCACAATTCACCGTTGTTGTTCTCGCCAACACCTTCTGATTTAAAAAAAAGAATGCCTGGAAAGTAATGACTGCAATGATTTGAAATTTGGAGGATATTGATAAAAGTCTCGTACTATAAAGTTGTGCCTCAAGATTTGAGTTGCGCTTATCATTTCAAGCCGTTTCATTTTTTTGCACCATGAACGGGGGCCTTATTGATCACCCCTCGTATCGTAATTGTTGACAAGATATCAACGAACACGTACAGAACAAGACGAGCTTTTCACACCGCCCCTCAAATTGCTTGGGGAGTATGATATTGTGATTCCAATGTTCATTTACATACAGTCACAATAGGCGGTTAGTCTGTGCATGCATAACAATAGGGTTTCTCCAAAAACTGGTGCAAGTTTGGTACGTTTGCGATGAAAATTTTCAACGCGCATTTGTGACTTCTAACACAGGGACCTCCTGTCAACAGTGGAAAAAAAATTTCGTCAAACATAAAGTTACGAAATCTGATGACGGCATTTAACGTAAAACAACTACATGGTCCCGTTTGTAGTGCATGTAAAGATTATCCATCACATATACCGGTACAGATCATACAGGTATTTATCGACAGCTAGTACAAAAATCTCGAGAACTCTCGAGACTTTCTTTGTTGTTGGTAAAATCGCAGAACCCAGAAATTTTAGAAAAGGTGGGGCTTTTCGTCTCTGCTTCCAAAACTAAGAAGTCAAACCCAACCTGTTTAGAAATAGCCAACACTACTAGTATAGAATACTGTTCATTACTGTCCATTGTCACTTGTATATCTACTATGCGTATACCATGTACTTGCAATTAGCCCTCGGGCACGAACATGCAAATATACTTATTCCATGACAGTAAAAAAAACCTTTGACCTCAGCTGGGTCAATTCTTCCTACGATTAATGCCTGTGTGTCAGATCATATACATAATTTTAGGGATTTTGGTACATGTGGATTTCGGAACATTTTGAAACATATGGATTGAATCATGTTTTATTGGCACTATTAAAAAAGGGCTGTGTATGTTTCGAGTTCCCGACAGAACAATGCGATGCAAACAAAATATTTCACATCGCCGATGGACCGATTGTATGGGATCAGATTATATGGTATTTGATTGAACAAAAGGGCCGCGCGCTGATGGGATTGATTTCAATAAGATAATTATGCTCTATTCGGTGTAACGTGTTGTAACTTGACAATATTTTCTCGTAGCCGCTGGCTTTGCAAATATGGGAGTGGTATACAATGGCGCTAATCATAATGGGAAACGGTTTTCAGAATTCTTTGTTTTAACTGGTTTCTACTGTAGTACATGTATCTTCACTATAGCAAGGAGGTTCCTCCTTTGTTATAGCCAACTGTTTTCTCAGCGATAAAGTTTCTTTGCAAGGGTATTTTAGTTAAAGTATATTTGTAAAAGGACTTATATATTTGAACCTAACAAAATGCAAGATTATCGCAATTGTTATCGAAGTTGGAATCTACTTTAATAGGCCCCGTTCATTTCAATGATGCAAAAAATATAACGGTTCTATCCGTTTGGCCTAAAAATCTGACAGCAAGTACTTGACTGCAGGTTCCCCAGTCGACCAGACTTCCCGATATTATAAGAATTTTACGATCATTATAAACGCTGCCGAAATACCCGAATGCCAGGTTAAAACTTCTGATGCCGCTAAAAATGCGTTCATGATGATAATTCGCAATTCCGGAAAGCATTTCAGATTCAAGTCGCAGGGAGCCTCGGTTCCGTGTCGGATACGAAACTGAACGTTCATTATGACAAATTTAGCTGTTTCAGCTTTCCAAACGGATAGAACCGTTTCATTTTTTTTCGTCATGAACGTGGTCAAAGGGTGCCCACTAGCGATTCACTACCTCGTGTCATTGTTGTGGTATTGCTTGTCTTCAAACGGAAGCATGACGATTTTGTATTTTTGCAAAACTAACAAATCACATGTATTCATTTTTCAGGTCCAGACTCCCCCACTGACATGAATCCATTCATGGAGCCGCTTGTGGATGAGCTACTGAAACTAGACGCTGGCGTCACTATGTATGATGCACACCGGAAGGAGTGGTTCACCATGCGGGCCCAGGTCATCATGACTATGACTGACATGCCTGCGGGCCACAAACTACACAAGACGACAAATGGAGGGGCACTCCTCCATTCCTGCTGGACTTGTGAACAGCCCGGTAAGTTTGTGTTTTTGCGGACTTTCGAATAGATATAATAGCAAAGTCCTACATAATACCCAGTCTAGTGTTGATTTTGATTGTGTGTATCGGTATTTATTATTTCTTTGAGGAAGGTCATTTTTCAGCTTGCCACAAATGTTAAAACAAATGAAACCTACACAATTACAATACAACTGCAGAGGACAAACACAATACACATTGGGTCTTTGATATTCAAATCAATGATGCGTTTCCACATGCCATAGTCAATTGCTCTTATTCAACGTACGGCAGAATTTGCAGACCCCATTGTTTTGTGTAGGAGTACTCTCCAAGCAGAGGTTAGGCTCCAGCCGTTTTTTAAACGTTTTTTAAGTCGTTTTTATCGGGCTTTCTATTTTTTTTATGTCTTGCTGTGTCAAAACCTAACTGTTTGGCTGGCGTACTTCAAGAAAAATGACAAAATAGAAAGCCCGATAAAAAGGACTAAAAAAATAGCCGGAGCGTAACCTCTGCTTGGAGAGTAGGTAGGAGAAAATTTATTGTAAAGCTAAAAATATAGAAACCTTTTACAAGCCAATTTTGTTGTATTTCCCTGGTTGACAATAGGGCAAACGGTGTCAGCGTATCACCAGGTGCTGTATCTGGGGAACGAAAAGTTTCTTCCCCTGGACTCACCACTTCGGGCAATGCTACAGAAGCCAGGGGAAGAGAATGAGTCAGCACCCCGTAAGAAGAGGAAGGAAGAAGTTTACGCGTATGGGCGTGCCGTAGAAGATGCAAAGGAAAGAGTCCGCAGGGGAGAAACCACCGCGCGGGCCCTGGAGCAAATCGAAAAGGCAACCGGCAAGAAGGGGATGGAAGAGCTCCACCGCCTCCCATACTACGACCCTGTCGTGTGCCGTCCAGTGGACATGATGCACGCATCACAGGTCAGTTTTTTTTTAATGGTTTCAATTGTATTCCGTATGAGGTTCTTACGAAAGTCTTCTACCAGACTGCACTTTGGACAAATATGACCAGATAACATGCCAGCGGAGATAGAAGGTCACAAATCTTACTCCTCGAACAGGAAAAATATAACTTATCCAAGAAGTTTAAATACAAGTTATCTAGCTAGAAAAACAAGTTGAACCATATCGTTTATCGCATGCCTGGATGCCTTTGTTTTGAAGCCGCCGCAGGGGGCATCGGCGTGCCACGCCTTACGCGTGACAATACAAAACAACACTGAAATTATATAATTACTTATTTTCCCGATGTGTTAACAACTTCGCTCGGGTAATAAACATCTTTAGCTTTGTAAATACTAGTGCAGCATCACTTCATGAAATCTTGCACAGGTTGTGGCATTCAAAATGCGTAGTGACACCGCGGCAGCCCAGTGGTCGGCGGTCCCTTTGTGTTGGTTACAGGATTTAACTGTTCCAACATCCCAGCATTTTAAGAGATAGGCACATTGAAACACAGATCAATACAAAGGTTTCGTATAGAAGCACGTAAGTTACATTTTTATGAAGCAGGGAGTTAAAAGAGAAACAACGCTTCATATAAAATGGTTTACTGAGTTTACACAAATCTACCACCACACAGGTTGTGGTGAATAAGATCACTGCCTTGATCGATGGACACATGGATCCCTTTAAGACCCTGGAGGCAGAACACAGCATGGGAAGGTTCACCGACATTGAGGGGAGGACAGGAGGACGGCGCAGAGGGCAGGTCTCCTATCCACCGTGGGCCCTGGACAAGGATGGCCTGCGGATAGCAGACAAGCGGTGTCTGGAGATCCAGGTGCCCCATGGTTTTGGCTGGAGGCCAAAGCCGTTCTACCAAAAGACCCCCCACATGAAGTCACACGAATGGATGAAAGTAAGTACGCCTAATAACATTTTAAAAATTTTCCTGTAGTTATTTATTCCTCATCACGAGGAAACGCACTCTTCGGGCCGGCTAACTCCCCTAGCGTACTATAGTATAGACTATATTTGTCCAATTTCCAATTTGATCCTCGATCCGCGGAGCCTGGTAGAGGCTACCGCTTGGTTACTAGTATTTAGCCAAGCAGTGTAGAAAGCTTCTATTCAAGACAGAACTTCTAAAACAGACTTGTTCATAATGTAGTATTATGACTTATACTTCCATATCATTTTCCATTTTCAGATCGGCACATGCAATGTTCTTACATACACTTTGCATGGATTGCTGGGTGTTGACCAAATGGAGAGCCTCAGGCACTTCATGGAATGTCTAAGAGACATGACTCTCCCAGAAATCTCAGCCAACGAGGCTAGAGGGCTGAAGACCAAGATCAACGTGGCTGCAGCTGAGATGGAACTCCATTGGCCTTTGCGCTTTAATGTAAGACTTGTACATTCCTAGATGGTGTGATGATCAGTAGACCAATCAATAATTAAGCGCACTTTTCTCAATAAACAACATCCATTTATCGATCTTTTGAAAAAGACTGCAACAAAAGTAATGTCTCTAAGAACCGGTTTTTAATGAGATTATCGTATGCGAAAGGGCACCGACACACATTATCAACAATCATAACAATAGCAAAACAAACAGTGTGTGGCTATTACGGCCGTGGACAGCGTCCCCAAGCCGCCTGTAGCTTCCAACAAGGATTTTTGTCCGTCAAGGTTGACGGATTGGTTTTAAATTTTTTCCGTCAGATGTAGCAAATTGCTAGCCTCTACCAGGCTTCGTGGGTCGAAATTGGACAAATAGAGTCACCGTACGCTAGGGGAGTCAGCCGGCCGAGAAGGTCCATTTTTCAATGTGTGGTTTGAAAAATGGACCTTCTCGGCCGGCTGACTCCCCTAGCGTACGGTGACTCTATTTGTCCAATTTCGACAATTAGACCATCAAACCACGAAGCCTGGTAGAGGCTAGCAAATTTCCGCCGACGGAAAAACGGACGCTGGCTAGCCGGCTAGAGCCCTGGACTCTCGCCATTCGCGAGATGTGAGTTAGTACGAGATTGCACGAGACATTCAAAATGGCGGCGAAACGGCAAATTTTGAACTTTGAGCGAAGTTTCCGGCGGAAAATTAAGGCATACATCCCCAAAACAAGTGGTTAATTCGATCCCTGTTATTGTTGCCTTTCTCAGACAATCATGCCACACGTGCTTCACCACGTGCCTGATGACACCCTGCACTTTGGGCCTGCCCGCAGCAGATGGCTGTTTGGACCAGAGCGTTACAATTCCTTCATCTCCAAAAGAATCACAAAGAGGGACACACCAGAGATCAACGCTATGGAGAGGATAAGAGTGAGTTAATTCAATGGCTTCTTTAAGACAAATATATAGAATGTGGACTGGAATTGGGAAAAGTTCATTGTGGCCTGGGTGAATATACTCCACATCTAACTTTAGTATTATTAACGGATCCATTATATTATTAATGCTTGATGTAGCACTACTGTGTGTAACATTCATTTATTTACAAATGTTGGCTTTCCAGTTCAAGCTATTTATTGTACCTGCAATTTGCCCTGGGACCAGAATTTGCCACAATTAGTTATTTTCTCACACATAACCGTTTTGTGTTACAGAACTTTGATCTAACCCAGCTGCTAGCACATGCAAGGGTCATACCAGAAGATGCTATCCTGACTGATCCAGATGAACAGCTGAAGGCCGTTGCAGCTGCTCGAAGAGAGCTGGATGGACGATTGGAGACTGACCAGGAGGAAGAGGAAGATGAAGGGGCGGTGCAGGTTGAAGAACCGTCAGCTTCAGGTGAGCATATGATAGAGATGCATTAGAACAATATGGTGTCAATATGGAGTGCATGAGTCACCAAGATGTATATTTTGAGAATATTTCAGTCACTTAAGTTCTTGAAATGAAACTTTGAACATGTTTAAACCTATTTATATTTTTAAATTGAGCTCAATACTAAATTACATTAATTACTTATCCCCATGTAGGATTGGCCTTCCTGACATCTCAGTTCCGGCGCCCTCATCAAACGACATTGTCAGAAGAAGAAGTTGCTATGGTAGCAATAGCAACAAACAAGCTTGCCAGCGAGGTCACCAGAGAGGTCACCAGGTACTACAGTGCTCGGTTACGGAGGCCAAGAAAGCAGGTGCTCAGCTGTGCACTGGTAGATAAGCCAACGAGTCACGTGTGTTCGTCGTACATCGGTGTACTGTCTGCACGTGGGAGTGTTATGTTCGGAAGAATCCTCTACTTTGTTGAGGTGAACCATGCAGAGTTAGCCCTTGTCCAGTGGCACGCTGCACCACAGCTGATTGAAGGGCTGTGGTGTGTTGATAGTCGTGGGATGGCATGCCATCCGCCATCGTTTGTCAGATGCAGGCAACTGCCGCCTGCTCTAGTTACTGCCCGGGAATCTGCAAACCGTTATCTGTATTTCTTAGATGCAAATGTGTCAAGGATGCCAACTTTATCCTTGTAAAGGTGATGGCAGTATGGAAATATGGTTGGCGAGGTGTCAAACTGAAGTCTCTATATCAGAATGATCATTTGTGATGACATATCATGTAATAGGTTAGATCCAGAGATTTCATACAAGTAATCTGACACTGATCTGCCACTTGCGGCATTTCTTAAAGGAGTGTACTAACGAGTAAAAGAGTGAAATATGTATACATAACAGTATGTAAAGGAGGCTGTATGGATCATGAAGTCTTCTCATGTCTATGAAGGGACTGCATTAGTAAATGATTTTTTTTGCACTGACTCTTATTAATTATATTGTTATATATGTATATACTAGTGTTGTACACCTTTACCTTTGAAACCGCATGCATTGTAAACAAGCCAATCAGTTTATATGTAAATACTAGTACTTATTGTTTGTAAACGTATCTATAGCAGCAATACCTGTTCTTGAAATACTAGTATGTAAATGTACCAATAACATGGTTTCGTGAGTTCTTCTACAAAGCACTAGCCTGGATACCAGACCCAGCCTGATCTCAAATATATCAAGGAGCTTTTATCTATGTACTGTAATTCCTGATTTTTTCAATTTTGTTCACGGTTTTCACGGTGACGACTATAAAGTGATCATTACAGATAACAATTAAATTGCCACCTTTATTTTACACGCACCTGCTGCCATCGTGAACATCTAGTTCCAAGAACAAGTTAAATTTTCTCAGACCGTGAAAGTTTGGTACAGAGAAGACAAAGTGAATTACAGTATCGTTCCATACATGATAGATATTTTTGAGATTGGGCTGGGGTCTGGTATTCATGCTAACAAAGCAGGTATTCTCCTAGCAGAGGTTGGAGTGTACGATGAATCTTCATTTCTGGCAAATATATCTAGTCTCCTCTCGTTGAAACCAGTTTCAATAAATGAATCGATTATCCATTTTACATATACTGCCCTTCATGAATCTCAGTCCCCTACTGAAATAATACTTCACAGACACAACATACTTGTGAACCATGAAAAGTGAACAGCTTTATTTGCCATGAGTAGGTGTACACTGGATGAAAGATAACTAAATATGATCCCAGTTTGCAGTAAAAAAAAACAACTAAACTTCATGTTTATTGAAAGACAGCCTTAGCTGCATTTATACTAACCAAAGAGGAATGATCAGTTATAAATCAGATCCAGAATAGATAAGAAACTAATGACATGGTACAAAATACTAACAACAAATACAATACAACATGCAATGCATTACCATTTTATTGATTACTTCTGGCCCTTGACCTCAATTTTGCATATTTACAGAAGTGTGTATATCTATTTGTAAATGTTGCAACAAATTAGAATATCAGCAAGTCTTGAGATGATTGGGATAAGAAATAATGTGCTCATTGGTGATCATTGTCACTTTCATCTGGCCCACCAGAGCAGAAACTGCCTTTTTGCGAATTTTCCAGCACTATTTTCCTGCTTTGCTGATTATAAGGTGTAAACCAAACAAAACGAGCTCAAGTTGAAACATGGGTAACAATTGTCACTAACCAAAATGCAAGTCTTCATATTTACAAATTTTTAGCTAACTGGTGTCTACTGCACTAATAATCAAACTGGAGTTTCCTTTTAGAAACCCTCTTTCCTTTTGCTGCTTGGAAGGCCTTGGCAGGAGGCCCAACCCTGCGGGCAGGAACATATGACCAGAACTTACTGGCTGCAAGGTGCTGTTTCTTCTGGTTTGCGCGGTGTGTAAGAGGTGCTCGAGGTGGCTTTTGTGCACGGGCAGTAGGTGGCTTTTGTGCACGGGCAGTAGGTGGCTTTTGTGCACGGGCAGTAGGTGGCTTTTGTGCACGGGCAGTAGGTGGCTTTTGTGCACGGGCAGTAGGTGGCTTTTGTGCACGGGCAGTAGGTGGCTTTTGTGCACGAGCTGGAGGTGGCTGGTTCCTTCTGCGGTCTTGACGCTGCTTGTCTGACCGGACTCGAGATGGCTGGTTCCTGGGTACTGGAGTCGGCGGGTCTGTTCTAGCTGGAGTCGGCGGGTCTGTTCTAGCTGGAGTCGGCGGGTCTGTTCTAGCTGGAGTCGGCGGGTCTGTTCGTGCTGGAGTCGGCGGGTCTGTTCTAGCTGGAGTCGGCGGGTCTGTTCTAGCTGGAGTCGGCGGGTCTGTTCTAGCTGGAGTCGGCGGGTCTGTTCGTGCTGGAGTCGGCGGGTCTGTTCTAGCTGGAGTCGGCGGGTCTGTTCTAGCTGGAGTCGGCGGGTCTGTTCTAGCTGGAGTCGGCGGGTCTGTTCGTGCTGGAGTCGGCGGGTCTGTTCGTGCTGGAGTCGGCGGGTCTGTTCGTGCTGGAGTCGGCGGGTCTGTTCGTGCTGGAGTCGGCGGGTCTGTTCGTGCTGGAGTCGGCGGGTCTGTTCGTGCTGGAGTCGGCGGGTCTGTTCGTGCTGGACGTCGCTGCTCTGTTCGTCCTGGAGGGCGCTGGTCGGTTTGAGATGGACGTCGCTGGGCTGGAGGGCGCTGGTTTCTGCGTGTTGTACCGGGCTGGGTCTTCTTAAGTAGATCCCCATTCCATGTAAATGTCCCCTGCAGCTATGAAAAAAATGCATCCTCCATTGTTACATGTATTACTCTTATTACTAGTAACAGAGAGCAAAGCATGATTTAATTGTGCTTCTCTACAACCTGCCCAGCTACGGGGAGGGGCCAATTTAGCCCTGGACAGTGGAGTTTGCGTTACACAGACTTCATTAAGCAAATTCATTTGGTTGTATGCTAGGTAAAAAAATCATACATACAAATAGTGAACTACATACATATAGTGAAAAGCAACAGTTGTAAATCACTATCATTTGACAGCCCTGGGAGCGTATCTGTTCTGCAAGGATTACATCGTACAATGTTCTAGATCTGGCTTAGATATTAGATTGAGAAAATGGGATGACAAACCTTGACATTTGACAAAGGAGACTCAGTCCTCAGTAACTTTTTAAGTATAAGGTGAGCTCTTTCTGGTTGTCCAATGAAGCATAGGAAGGTGGCCCTTGCAACAACTGTCCCATCTTCAGTGCCCACATCCACCTCATCACTGCAGACAGGGGAGTGAAAGCACATTTAAGCATAAATGGTACTACATGTTGAATACCTCATCCTTTCCTGCAAATAGTTACCATTACGCTGATCGCTTTGAGTACAGTACAACACGACAATGGCATGTAATAAAATAGAGCATGACTAGTGAAATAAAAATGAAAATTACCCCGATGAAGGTTAGACGTCACCGAAATGTTGAAATGTTGGGAAAGGGTTCTCCCCAGAATCTTTTAGTATAGTGTCCAGAGGGACTGTCAAAAATAACCCGAACCAACGCGCTGTGCTTTCATGAAAATGGGTTGGACCCTGTCAGGAAATATAGCCGTGGTTGTGTAAAAAGAGTGTCTTTACTGGTCTTTCGTTTCAATTTGCAAAACAGTTATGACTTACCCCGCCTTTAGGGGGGCTGGTTCCTCCTGGTCAGGGGGTGCTGTTTCCTCCTGGTCATGGAGGGGCAGTTCCTGTTGGCCGGAGGGGTCTGTTTCCTGGTGTCCAGGTCGGGCTGGTTCCTCGGGGCCTTGGGGGGTCTGGTTCCTCGGGGCCTGGTTCCTCGGGGCCTGGGGGGCCTGGTTCCTCGGGGCCTGGGGGGACTGATTCCTCGGGGCCTGGGGGGACTGGTTCCTCGGGGCCTGGGGGTCTGGTTCCTCGGGGTCTGTTTCCTCTTGGCCATGAGTGAATGATTCCTCATGGGAGGCTGCCTCTTCTTCAAGTTCTTGGCTGAGGTGGCTGTCCTGTCCTGTTGAGCTGATCCGCCCTTCCCCACCACCCTCACTACTGTTGTTGTTGCGTCGTTTGTGTCTCCTGTTATGAATAAGAATAGAATATTGAATGAATGAAGACCTTTATTGTACATTCATACCCACTGGGTTCAGTACAGGTCACAATAAATGATACAACATGATATAATGATACAGTGAATTTACACTACTCAAGAATCGTATTCTACTGTGTACATTCGGCTTCTTCTTGTTTCTTTGTGATATTGAAAATGTAAGAACAGATATGCTTTATAAGTAAAGGTTTGTCTATATTGCAAAATAGAATGTTTCAAATATCCCCCGGTCAACATCATCTTGCTATATGATCACATCAAAATGATTACCATAATAACATGAAGTATCACAGTCTGCACCATTGATAAAAAATTAACAGTCTGTACAATTACACACAAAAAAAGACAATTTGTAGAAATGCTGAAATGTAACATTATACCTTCTAGCATACTTCTTCCGGTTATAGACGCACTCTCTGAAATCTTTGCGGATGCTTCCCCAGTCTTCATCGGAAAAGCCGTATGTCGTCATGAACTACAAAGACAAGGGAAAGACATATGTACTTAGTAACATATGTGATGCGCTAATGACATGGCATACATTAACTTTATAACAGGGGCTATTGTAGCCTATAAACAAAAATATTCCCTGCTAATGTGCTATTGACTTTTTTCACTCACGGGCAGTACCTGTGGAAAATGAGATAGAACATTGATATAAATCCTAACCTGGTACCTGGTAAATTGGTACAAAAACAATTATTTTTTCCACTGTCCAACGTTCTTCAGACGCCAACAAAATACTCTTTATCAATGTTAGCGAAGGTCTCCTTTCAATTCTACTTCTATTCGTCATAGCCAGCAAACACTAAAAGATGAACACAGCAATTATACTAATTATACAACTTACATATACCAACGCATTTGACCCACCTTCTTGATTGATAGCATCGTTTCCGCGGCCTTCATGCTGGTCAAGTTGTCTTTGTGGACGATCTGTCTTATCCGTGTCTGTTGATGAAATGAACCCAAACAATTTGTAATTTAATCTTCGCCGTTTTCGTGTTATTTCCATGTGCAAAAAATATTTGCAATACCAATATTTGTTACACCAAGGTCAACCTCACCGCGCAACACAGTGGGTCGGAAAGTCAGAATTGAGAACGCGGGCGCATGTTGGAGGCATTTTTGAATTCATAACATTACACAGACCCAGGCGCGGCATGATGTCTTGAAGCATGAAATCAAGAAATTAATCCCGAAAATGACATGATTTGGTCATGAACCAAGAATTTAAATGTTACAAATTCGATGCTTGTAAAGTTGTGACGTCCAATATAATTTGCGCCGAAGTTCCACATAATTTCATGTTCTTGATTCAGACTAAAACGAAAAGGGAGTGGGCGTGGGTAAAAAAAAAAAATACTTACATTGTACCACATTCGCTCCTTGGCAACGTATGCCTGTCCAGTGGGAGATTCTCTCCTCGTGGATGGCCGTTTCTGTACCGTGTGGCCTGGAGACTGGACTACTGTGAGTGGAACCCGTCTTGGCGTGCCGAAGTACGGCCCCGGGGGCCCGGCGAACATATACTGCGGGGACCACGCTGTGTGCGTTCCCGGGGGCCATCGGTAAGGTGATGGCGCTTGTAACGGCTGACCGGCGTTCCACGGTGCCGGGTCCTGATTTCCGTTGTAGAGTGCATAGGGAGGGACGTCCATCGTGTCCTATTAATGGCGCTGGGATATGATACTAGTCACTTTTCCTCAGAAATTTATACGTTTGTGGTTTTATTGTTATTTAAAATTCGGTTACACGTTACGTTGAAAGAAGCACAAGACTGCTTCTTCAATCCGCTTCCCACGGCGGCTTCCCTTTGCTGCGCCGCATGCCGCTAACGTTACTGTTGTTTTTGTTTTGTTTAAGTTGATTAGTGTCGCGACAGAGTTTCACAGACCGCCGGCATCGCCTTTGATGAAAAGCTCTGACTTCAAATCGGTATGGCACTACTGGCACCCGCGATATGTAGTGTAGGACTCGGTCACACCACACCTCGTGTTGACAAATTAAAATTTCACTGCCTCTCCATTCTCAAATACGTACACTATGGGCCTCAAATTCCAGTAGTTAATATTAACGTGCCTATTTTGGACGGTACGTTTATCATCTCTAAAATTGGCTTGTGTCATGGCGATCAAAATATTGCATAAAACGTCCGCATCATTTTCAAGGGTGTATCAACCTTCATTTTTGACAACTGCCGGGAAATCCCGGTAATATCTGCGTGTTTTGGCGAACATTGGCGAAAATCAAACTATGGCGCCCTCGAGGTCAAATGGGGTCATTGAGATAGTCTACTGTAATTTAGGTAGAAATGTTGGTTACGTTGTTATTTTAGTCTACATTCAAACCTCACAAAATACAAATTTATTGGTCACATAACTCGGTTGAGTATAGGAAACATCTGTAAAATGTTTTTTGGCTTCATAACACATTTTCTTTTTTAAAAAAGGTGTCTGTGTCCCCCTTTTTTTTATCAACTGCTTACCCATGCTTACCAGAGCCGGGTGTCGATCGTCAAAATGTACTAGAAACGTCGTTGGTTTTTATTTGTTTTTCTCGGCAAATTTCCGTGTTTTTTGCGGCGCAAACCCGCGTTAGAAGAGAAATGAAATCACGTACATCATTTTAATTCGTAACATCTTCATATTTGTCCGTCGGCATAATGTCTGGAAAAACTTTCCGCTCGGAGTATGTCCCCCGGCTTGTGCCGATCGGAAATGGGCGGTCTTTCTACGCTCCCAGCACCGGCTAGATAGCGGCGAGCTACCGATGGTATGTTTCTTTGTCTATGGAGTTGCGCGCCCCCGTACGATGACACCGTCGCTGGCCTTTTATTTGTTTTTCTCGGCAAATTTCGGGGTTTTTTTCGGCGCAAACCCACGTTAGAAGAGAAATGAAATCACGTACATCATTTTAATTGGTAACATCTTCATATTTGTCCGTCGGCATAATGTCTGGAAAAACTTGCGAGCATGTCCGATAGGGTCATTTTAATCGGGGTCTTACTCCCCCGGCTTGTGCCGATCGGAAATGGGCGGTCTTTCTACACTCCCAGGACCGGCTAGATAGCGGCGAGCTACCGATGGTATGTTTCTTTGTGTATGGAGTTGCGCGCGCCCGTACGATGACTCCGTCGCTGGCCTTTTATTTGTTTTTCTCGGCAAATTTCGTTTTTTTTTTTTTTTTTGCGGCGCAAACCCACGTTAGAAGAGAAATGAAATCACGTACATCATTTTATTTGGTAACATCAAGGAGCTTTTATAAAAGCTCCTTGGTAACATCTTCATATTTGTCCGTCGGCATTGTCTGGAAAAACTTGCGAGCATGTCCGATAGGGTCATTTTAATCGGGGTCTTACTCCCCCGGCTTGTGCCGATGAAATGGGCGGTCTTTCTACACTCCCAGCACCGGCTAGATAGCGGCGAGCTACCGATGGTATGTTTCTTTGTCTATGGAGTTGCGCGCCCCCGTACGATGACACCGTCGCTGGCCTTTTATTTGTTTTTCTCGGCAAATTTCGGGGGGTTTTTTCGGCGCAAACCCACGTTAGAAGAGAAATGAAATCACGTACATCATTTTATTTGGTAACATCTTCATATTTGTCCGTCGGCATTGTCTGGAAAAACTTGCGAGCATGTCCGATAGGGTCATTTTAATCGGGGACTTACTCCCCCGGCTTGTGCCGATGAAATGGGCGGTCTTTCTACGCTCCCAGCACCGCCTAGATAGCGGCGAGCTACCGATGGTATGTTTCTTTGTCTATGGAGTTGCGCGCGCCCGTACGATGACACCTTTCACCGGAGGTGTTAATTTCAGCGGGGTGAAACACGGTGAATTTTCTATTGTGTTCTGGTGCAAAGTAAACACTTGAAATTTCACCCCATCCTTGCATAATCTGCTCAAAATATGTGATAATTGCTCAAAATTAACCCCTTGCAGAGTAAACATAAAAGGGGTGACTTTGACTCAGAACAATGAGAGTACCGACTTTAACCGTACTTTCACTACAATTCACCCATTAGAGGACGTTTTCACCGTAACGGCATATGGTGGTGTTAAACAAGCTGTGGGCAGTTTGCCAAAAGCATTCTGCCTGTTGTAATGGCATGATCTGCTAGGGGTCTCTTTTTGTTTGCTGGGTGCTTTATGTTGGATTGTACCATGATGTAAGATTAAGTGTTTTGACTTCCTTGATTTTTTTAACAATCATCCCTTTGCTACAACCTACAAGGAAAAACACTGGCACAAGTGTCTGCATTTGTTATAGATATATGTACCTACATAATTTTACTTACAAATTTGGTGACCTAAATATCCTAACAAAGATACAATGTATAAGATACAAAAAGATGCCATGTTCCTTATTTAACACTAACGGGGGCCGCCCTAAGATGGTTCCCGTCGTAAGATGGCACGGATTTTTTGCTGATCTTATTATCCATACGTACACCGTGTTTGTTGCCACTGACTATGCTGATTACAAAGGTAAATAAACCAAGTCCATGCACACAGCTTTAATTTGCATTCCAAAAGTATACTTTAACATATTTACTTCATGTTCTTTTAAAACAGAATTCTAACAGTAATGTTGACAGTGCTGAATCACTGCGGTCACCGGCCTCTGCGTATTGGCAGCTCGTGTCGCTAACTATACGAACTCTTCCAAGCAGTCACACAACTGCCATGATACAAATAAATAAAGCTCCATAAAACACTATGAATATGGGTCTTCAAATGTTTGTTGAGTAGAAAAGCAACCAAAAGGAAGCGACATAAACATTGCCACCATTGTACTCCCAAGGGAGTGTAGCTGTGAAGGTGGCAGACTAGAGAACGCTCCAAAGATTTATTTGACTGTAACAAATGATTAATTAATCCATCGCAAACATTTCTGCATTTACAGTACCCTGTCATAAAAAAAATGGATATAGGTTACCCCATGGACAAAGGTGAACTAGCAATACCCAGTCTATTTCTGTTACAACCCAATGAAATATTCCATCCCGGTGTGAAGCTTTCCTCTGCATCCATCACCTCCTGTTAACGTCAGTTTCGACTTTCCGCCGATTTATCATTAATAGCAAAGTAATGGAAATCCTCTAAAATCAATAGAAATCATTACGCCCCAGAACGGACCCTCCATCTCCGCTGGTTGGGGCCCAAATGGTCGTGTCGGAGTGCATGAGGGGTGAAGGGTCGGGGAGGGGGGTGGTGCGCTGGAAACCAGCGAGCCTGAACAGCTGACTTATGTCACCTGTCGGCTGAAATAGCCTTGCACTTCCCAGTAGGGAGAATCGATCTTTGCGATCAAGGTCAGGGCTGTCTTCGGGAAAGAAATTCGCTTGTTGAAACATACAAAATCTTGTCTCATACTTCCAAAAAATCTGACCTTCCTGACACAAAGCTGATGAAAATGCATTTTTGCAAGCTTAAAATGACAAATTTAAAGAAAGAAAATCATCAACAAGAGTTCCCATACATTGGAAAAGACAGAACTTCGCAGTGCAAGACACAGAACTTTTGATGTGTGTAGAATATCAAGCATTTGTTTACATCACTTATGGACCCTGACACAGGAATATCAGGCACTTGTTTACATCACCTATGGAGCCCTGACACAGGTAGCATGTACTATAGTTAAATGATCATCCTTCAGTGTCAGAATCAAAGTCAGACCAGAGGCATATCACTGTTCCTAATCATACAGCCATCAGGGGGTTTCAGTCAGTGGCAAGCCTCATCCTTAGGCAAAACCAATTCATGTCATTTGTTTTCAAACACTGCAAAGCAGTTCAAACCCAACCCTGGCTAAGGAAAACAGAAAAAAAACAAAAACAAATAAAAAAATAAAATAGTCTTTCCCTCAAAATTTGTTTTCTATCAATCTTGACAGTCATGTTAACTTCACTTTGGGCCTTGATTTAAGTTTATCAACAAAAAAATACATGTTAAGTGGTGTCATGGGGGTATGGAGCCCTTTGACTATTGAGCCATATATGGTAAGGACTTCTATACATGGCAACAGATCCTTACCATATATGGAAGGGGACTCAATAGCCGAGGGGGGGGGGGACTTGGTAGCCTGATACAAATGGTGTGCCGGAAGGTAAAGTCTGGAAACCAACAGTTTAACTTGGGGTGGCCCGAGGCACAGCTCATAATTAAGTGTGTTAGCATTTTTGGAATAAGTGTTAGCATTTTTCTATCAGAATTCTGTGTGCTTGTCTCATAAACAGAGCAGAAAAGACTTCCAAAGGGCACATCAAAATTCAAGCAACGTTCCTGTGATACAGCAGAAATTAAGATAAATATCGGTGAATATCCTTGGCGATGGTGCAGAGCGATTGAACAGGCAAGTCCCGATGTTCCCCACGGCTTCGGGGCAGAGTTCCAAAACAACTGCATTCACAGGTACCATCATGAACGAGATAAAATTCTGGAGCAGAACATGTCAAGCCGCATTTTTGCGCACACCAATCTCTTTTGCTCATTTTAAGTGGAAGATCTCCATGAAAATAGTCTGAGGGAAATTCTGTACCCTGGTACACACAGTTTGAGGGAGGAAACACAGTCAGATTAAAGTTTTCTCCAATTTTTCTGTTTTTTTGTTAACCTCTTAGGTCCTGCCCCTGGTGCTGAATGGATGGTTACTGTGACTCTGCTGCCTTCCGTTCTGAATTTTCTTCCTGACCACCATTTTAACCTTGACAACTTGACCTTTGAACATTGATGCAGGGTCCTACATGGTACCCTGTACTGTGCAGTGAGAAAGAAATAAAAACCTTCGTCATTGCCGAATCTTGATTGAAAAGAATTGCAGTAACCTTCCTTACATGCATGTACAGAATAACAATTGCCGGGGAACGTGACCCCGGGGTTGGGAGCACTGTTTCCAGCGCAGTATTGATGGGAATGGGAGGCGACTCTCCAGTGCTTTCACCTTTACCGGGGATAAATCTGGGAGTTATGGCGGGCTCCTTGTGCCGTGAACCGGAGCCGTAAGGTAACGGCACCAGAACTGGGCAATAAACAGGCAGACACGGCACTGTGGGGGGGGGGGGGGATAGTGCTGGTGTGCGTCATAGCAGCATGGGGCCACTCCAGGTTAATTCCCTGGTTGTCAGATTATAAAGTAAAATTCTAGCAAGATGCTGATGGCTGAGAGGAATCTTTTGCAGCAATGTACACATGTATGATGTATCTGATGTAATTTCAAAGTTAAACTTGAGACTGATGGACTATCACTTACTTACACTTGGATCCTCCCATGTCAGGTGACACATTGGGCAGCAAGCAGTCTCCATTCTAACTGGCTATATCCCTTCTATAAAACTTCTTTTCATGTTGATTTTTTTAGTTTAGCACTATATTACTTAAAGCTGTAACCAACAAATTGAGTCTGACAATCCAGGGAGAGTCACTGTGGTGTATTCAGGACGGCCCATCAAAGATATATAAAGGGATGCCCAATAGTGCGGGAGGGCAACTTTGCTCAGTAACATGCTCTGAATGCACAGAAGTGTAAAGGTCATTCAGATCTCTTTGCCCTCCCTTCACTCTGTTCAAGTCAAACAATTATTGGTGTGATGCTCATTTGAAAACTAACGTTATACCGATCCGACCACTATCTCTAATGTACATCACTACATGTGCCTTTGGACTTTATCAAAGCAACCAACAAAGAACCAACAAATTGCACTGTTGTGGCCTGCAGCTGGAAGGATTGTCCTTCTGGTTTGCCAGTAAACTTGAGCGGCGCCCACTTCCTGCCGGGTGCATTCAGAGCATGTTCCTGCGCAAAGCCGATAGGAATCATCGCATCTCCTGATCTGCAGAACTTTGCATTTAGATACAAAATACTTGTACTGGGAGTTGGCCTGAGATAACATGCAAATGCAGGATGGAAATGTGTAACATGCTGAACTTATATTACTATAGGCAGGGCTGGCAGAGAATTTGTCTGAATATTTTGAAAAGAATGTTAGAAAATAGAGCCAATGTATTTCCTTAGTTGTTGGATATCTTCAATGGATGAATATCTTTTAGTTGATCTTCAGCTGAGAGCAGCATTACTTTTTAAATCCAAGAAGAAACATATTTAATGTTTACAAGTAAGAAATTCCTCCAGTGACAGTAAAACTAAAAGCCAATTCTCACTCCACACTATTTTGTATTCGGTAGATTAGCTTCGTGGAACTGTAGTTATGTATCAGTAGATGCCATACTTTGTACCCTGTGCAATAAAGTTATTTCATGGAGTGAAATTGGAGCACCTTACTGATGACATACATGCACTCCCTACCTCACAATTTAGATCGTATCTCGGCATGTGAAGTAATTTCTCCAGACTCCCTCAAATGAGATGTGGATCAGCTGCTCTCAACGGAGCATCGAGATTTTATCTGCCGCTTCACAAACTAATTTGCGAACCTCAATCAACCTATTTCCAGATACTGCCTCCGTGTGATCGATGATGTACACATTTTACAAATGGCTGCTGTCCCCCTGGACATCAGGCTAGCACAACACAGCAAAAGTGCAGGACTAGAGGGACCACAGGGAAACACTCCCTCATCAACATTAATCTGACCACAATCAAGAAGTTTTCTTTTACCAGGTAGAAGCATGGAAAGGTTGGAATATTGCCCGGGAATTTGGTTTTCCCCAAAGTGATTGTTACCGTACGTGGCATTGGTATTCCCAACCTGTTGCCAAGATCCCTGAGCTCCCTGTCGGCCTGGCTGATAACTGCAATGGCCAAGACCCCTGAGCTCACCTGAGTATTTTGCTAGCGAGTGTGTTAGGTCTCACCTGAGAGTTTTGCTAGCGAGTGTGAGTGCCTTTGTTAGGTCGCATCTGACAGTTTTGCTAGCGAGTGTGAGTGTGTAAGGTCTCACCTGAGAGTTTTGCTAGCAAGTGTGTGAGTGTGTGTGTGTGTGTGCCTGTGTAAGGCCTCACCTGAGAGTTTTGCTAGCGAGTGTGAGCATGTGTGCCTGTGTTTGGTCTCACCTGAGAGTTTTGCTAGCGAGTGTGAGCATGTGTGTACCTGTGTTAGGTCTCACCTGAAAGTTTTGCTAGCAAATGTGAGTGTGAGTGTTAGGTCTCACCTGAGAGTTTTGCTACCGAGTGTGAGTGTGTGTGTATTAGTCTCACCTGAGAGTTTTGCTAGCGAGTGTGAGTGTGTAAGGTCTCACCTGAGAGTTTTGCTATCGAGTGTGAGTGTGTAAGATCTCACCTGAGAGTTTTGTTAGCAAGTGTGTGAGTGTGTATGTGCGTGTGTGTGTGTGCCTGTGTAAGGCCTCACCTGAGAGTTTTGCTAGCGAGTGTGAGCATGCGTGCGCCTGTGTGTGCCTGTGTTAGATCTCACCTGAGAGTTTTGCTAGCGAGTGTGAGTGTGTGTGTAAGGTCTCACCTGAGAGTTTTGCTAGCGAGTGTGTGCATGAGTAAGGTCTCACCTGAGAGTTTTGCTAGCGAGTGTGAGTGTTGCCTTCTGGAACTCCTGCAGGCTGGAGTCCTGGTCTGGGGTGGAGGCAGCGGGCTCCTTCTCAACCTGAGAACATAGAGGAAATTAAAAACATGTCAATCATTGAAATATTGCCTATTTCAGGAAAGGAAATTTTTGTCAACTATCATTTTGTTGTGACCTGTAGTTAACCCAATGGGTACATTATGAACAATAAAGGTCTTCATTCATTTCATTCATTCACTGAAAAATTGCCTCTTCCAAAAAAAAGAAATTGGAGAGGGGAATAACATAAACATGTAACAAGACTGCCTCATTGTATTCAGAGATGAAAATGATCATCTTTCTGCATATCAAAACCCTCTTGAAATGCTCCAGCATAGAAAATGACAAGCTCTCCAACAATTAAATCAAACAAAAAGGTCCTAAAACAAACAAACAAACAAACAAACCTGTTCTTCCTCGTCCTTCCTGTCGGAGCGAGGCTTGAGCTCATCCCCAGAGGGTGGGGGAGGGGGTCCCACTGTGTGGTGCCCGTAATACAAACAAACAAACAAACCTGTTCGTCCTCTTCCTTCCTGTCGGAGCGAGGCTTGAGCTCGTCCCCAGAGGGTGGGGGAGGGGGGTCCCACTGTGTGGTGCCCGTAATACAAACAAACAAACAAAAAAACAAACCTGTTCGTCGTCGTCCTTCCTGTCGGTGCGAGGCTTGAGCTCGTCCCCAGAGGGTGGGGGAGGGGGGTCCCACTGCGTGGTGCCCGTGGGGATGTGCCAGTAGAACGAGATGCCCTCTGTCTCCGTGACCTTCTCCCAGCCTGGCGGGAGTTTCGGGGACGCCTGGTTCTCGCCAAGTCCGGAGTCTTCTGCCTCGGTGTGGGGGGGCACTACCTGGGCAGACTCGGGCCTGGGGGGGCAGAAATGTGTTAGATTCTGTATCAAGTCTCTCAGAGCAGACCAAACTGTCTGTATCTATAGACGGATGTTTGCAAAACACACACCTCTGGGAATAAAAGTATTGGGTTTAACATTAGAGCAGACACTGGCCTTAAGAGCACAGTTTCGTTTTGTTTTTCTTCTCATTTTAGAACAGTTCAGCTTTCTCAAAGCATTTATAGCAAATTACACTCAGAGATGTACAACACATTTACAGACTTTGCCTAAAGAATTAGCATTTACCATTCAACACTTGTGTATTTTTATCTGTGGGCATGCCTACATGTACATCCATTGCATTTGAAAACAGTATTTAGGCATATCAAGTTGATGGACAGTAGTTACAATATAGGTTATCCAGCAGGTGAGCCTGCATTACTCTTGATTAACAATATAAACTTAAGGTATCTCATGTCTTAATCTCCCCCAAACGAACAACCAACTTGTTGTGTCCTTTCATTATGACGACACCAAATTCCAGCCAATCTAATAATAGGGCTCTCTAATTGACTTGCCGTTATCTCCGTACAGCAGGCAAATTACATCAGGCTTCTATGGAGATGCACACACTGATGGGAAGCATATGCTTCTGTTTCGATATTTATCAGCAAAAATATCTGAATTTTTCATCTGTATTCACCAACGTCTTGTATAATGTATAAAATTTTCATTACCTGTTATTCAATTATCTCTCTGCATATGTAATAACATAGATGCATAAAACAATTTCAATGTTATATCTATTAAAATCAAGATTATGCAGCCTAGTTTGAAGCCTTAGTGTACATTCAGCTGAATGATGGTTTCAATGTTATACAGGTCTGGAACAATGTTCTGTAATGGAATCGAATGCTGCTGTGGTATTATCATTTTTACTACCATGGACTGAATAGTGCTTCAATCATGTATATGATTGTGTATCTTTGTTATATCTTATATTAGCCCTAACATGATCCCACTACAAGGCAGCCAACCAAGCTGGTTTGACTCTTTAATGAATAAACATTCAAGGTTCAAACAACCAATACACAGATGAATGAGGTCATGAAAGAGGTATTTGCTGTAACCTACCTTTTCTCCAGCCATAAGCATGCCACATCCTTCATAAGTAAGGCCTGGTTCCCACTCACATTTCCCTAACTGTTTATTACAAGCTTTAGTCAGAACAAATCTACAGTCTGTCTGCACACATGGATCATGCCTACGCCCAGACTAGTACTGCTGCAGTCTTGATTAATTTTCCTGCTGTTATCTTTGTGCATTTATGTCTGGGTGTGTCTCTGTGTTCACGTCAAATCTCATCATGTCAAACAGATGCACAATCACTGTCATTCAGAGATACATACACACACAGAGTTGTGCAATAACGTGATTACATGGCGAAATTTGGTTGGACCGTTGGCAGCGGGAGAGCGATTTTTCAGCGTTATGATTTCACGAGCAGTTTTGCAGCGTCCCACAGAAAACCGTAACCTGATTTCGGTCCTGCCGTTGGGAGAGGAAATCGAGTTATCTGCGGATCAACCCTTTTGTGGTGCAGAGTTATGTATTAATGATGGCTGGCGGCTTCAAAGCATCACGCACCTCGGGCCTGTGGTGTCTGGGGGAAGGGACAGAGGAGGCAAAGCATCACGCACCTCGGGCCTGTGGTGTCTGGGGGAAGGGACAGAGCAGGCAAAGCATCACGCACCTCGGGCCTGTGGTGTCTGGGGGAAGGGACAGAGCAGGCAAAGCATCACGCACCTCGGGCCTGTGGTGTCTGGGGGAAGGGACAGAGCAGGCAAAGCATCACGCACCTCGGGCCTGTGGTGTCTGGGGGAAGGGACAGAGGAGGCAAAGCATCACGCACCTCGGGCCTGTGGTGTCTGGGGGAAGGGACAGAGGAGGCAAAGCATCACGCACCTCGGGCCTGTGGTGTCTGGGGGAAGGGACAGAGCAGGCAAAGCATCACGCACCTCGGGCCTGTGGTGTCTGGGGGAAGGGACAGAGGAGGCAAAGCATCACGCACCTCGGGCCTGTGGTGTCTGGGGGAAGGGACAGAGCAGGCAAAGCATCACGCACCTCGGGCCTGTGGTGTCTGGGGGAAGGGACAGAGGAGGCAAAGCATCACGCACCTCGGGCCTGTGGTGTCTGGGGGAAGGGACAGAGGAGGCAAAGCATCACGCACCTCGGGCCTGTGGTGTCTGGGGGAAGGGGGACAGAGGAGGCAAAGCATCACGCACCTCGGGCCTGTGGTGTCTGGGGGAAGGGACAGAGGAGGCAAAGCATCACGCACCTCGGGCCTGTGGTGTCTGGGGGAAGGGACAGAGGAGGCAAAGCATCACGCACCTCGGGCCTGTGGTGTCTGGGGGAAGGGACAGAAGAGGCAAAGCATCACGCACCTCGGGCCTGTGGTGTCTGGGGGAAGGGACAGAGGAGGCAAAGCATCACGCACCTCGGGCCTGTGGTGTCTGGGGGAAGGGGGACAAAGCATCACGCACCTCGGGCCTGTGGTGTCTGGGGGAAGGGACAGAGGAGGCAAAGCATCACGCACCTCGGGCCTGTGGTGTCTGGGGGAAGGGACAGAGGAGGCAAAGCATCACGCACCTCGGGCCTGTGGTGTCTGGGGGAAGCCTCAAAGGTTTTGTAGTAACGGGAAAACTGAAAAGTTCTGTTCTAGTAGCAGGGTTGTCTCCAGGACCCGCCCCTCTGTCCCAGGACAGAAAGTTGCTGGTTGGAACAACAACAAAAATCCGTCCCAAAAATCTGAACATGACATGAAACTTAAAAATCTGGGGGAAGGGACAGAGGACCCGTGGGGGACGAAGCCTCAAAGCAACGGGAGCAACTAGCCTTGAGTCCTGCCTTGTTCGTTTTAGTCCACTCCCGAAGGTCAACAGGGGGAAAATGAAAGGTTTTGTCCTAGCATGACAGTTGACTGTGCGTGTAAACAGTGTCATGAGCATTAAATACTAGGCTTTTACATTAAGTACCATAGCTTGGTGGGCCTCTGTATTATCACGTAGCAGGCATTGGACAATGTCTCATAGCTTTGGGAGCAGGGCCGTCTCGGATAGTTTTAAGGAACGCTTGCAGATAGATGTGAAAAAGTTGTGTGTGACAGGTGGTTCAGTGTAACATAACCAGCAGCTGCCGCGCCTGCAAAGCTGGTGTGTTACGCTGAAGCACGGTTATACCGGCTATAAAGACATAACGGGAGGGGCCCCGAGTTCGCCACTGTACCATGAGTTCGCCACTTTAACTTTTTAAAATTTTCTACACTGGACAGGAAAGATTCTGATATTACTTTTGTGGTTAATCTTAACATGGAACACCAAAGTACAATATGCATACACTAGCTTCTTCATATCTACAAAAGTGACCATCTATGGAGAAGAAAATGGAAAGTAGGACGTGCGGCACGGAGCGCACGTCTGGGCCGGGAGCCTGGCGACAGCGACTGTCTCCCAATGACCGACTGTTTTTCATTACAAAAATGGTGCTGTACACTGAACAATAAGTCAAGGAGCAGCTAAAATATCTTCCTAACCTGTGGAATAAAGATGAGTACTTAAATATGTCGTCTTCTGCTTTCTTTAATCATTTCTGTTTATGAATTTGACCGGCTTTTTTTTCAATTCGAACGCTAAACTCAACATCGAACACCTGTCATTTTCGACCTGTTCGAAAGCGCCAAACTGAGGAATGAAGACATAAAACAGGTAAGATCTCCTTATATTTCCTGCAAATAAATCACGGTCGCACGGTGCGCCTATAAAAAAAGAGCAAAAATTATTGCCTGCGCTTACGTAATGGCTGCAGAACGAAGCCGCCGTCTTAGCTTTACGCCGACTGGTTGACAGCAGCGCGAAAACCAAGGCCCCGCCCATCCCCGGCAGAAACACGATATCAAATCACGATATCACCCATCTCGCTGACACGTAGCATTTGCATGCAGGCTGTTCCAAGAAATGTGTGCCAGACACCCCCACCCCCCTATTTCTGATCGCCGGCCCTTTGTTGTGTAACATGAGACACCCTTGGCCTTGAAACAAAACGTTTCAGCTTTCACAAGCATGGCTTTGTTGGAAAGAAAATAGAATTCTCCTCTATCCTCAATTTACGTGCTTCGGTAAAAAAAAATACGGTTTAGTAGAGGACTTGTTCTCGCCAGGCCTTTTCAGCACAGCAAATTTGTGGCACCGCCCACAGCCCGTCGGCTTCCTTGTTGCCAGGGTACTGTAAACTTGGTGACGCCTTCCACCGACTTTGTGACTCATCAAAGGCTGCCGGCTATCAATCAAACGCGGGAGTTGATTAAACTTAGAGTTTCAGGTGCCGTGTGCGAACAGCGAACTTCTACATTCCTTGGACTTTCTCACAGCGGTGCTTCTACAAAATATCTATCATACTGTACTTCAGCATGTCTTATAGAAACATGTATCTGACGTGGAAACATCGGTTTCGCCGAGGATTTTTTTTGGAAACATGTCCGCGTCCAAGCGTGGGAATATCGCTTCCAATTTCGCGCCAAAGAGATCGTCTGACAGCAACGCAGCGACTATAGCTGGAGTTGTGTTACGTTTCTGTCGACTGTAACGCCGTATTTTACGTTAAAGCACCGTGACTCAAACTTATGTAACTTTGTTAGGTCTTGCGTGATAACTATATGAAAATAGCCTTTGTTTGCAAAATTGTATCGCAGGAGACGATTGTCGCCTGCGCTTGTTTTGTTGGTTGTCTGCCGGACCGATCGCCGTGAAAACTATATCTTAAATTATATAGTGACTGTCGCACTCTTTGGACTCGGATAATAAGGTAATCTATAACATCGACATTTAACTGAAAAGAAAACAAATAATAGTTTGTCCCTTTGATAAATTTGTATCAGTCGAGAAAATGCAGTAAACGTGGCCGCCGTATGATGATTGATGGTATGGAACGTGCCAGCTCGGTTCTCCGCGGACGTGCAGCGCATGTTGTTTCTTTCAAATTGCACAACGACTTCAATCCAAAGGCTCTTCAAACTTATTTATATTATCCTCTTTATCAACAAATGTTGTACAAACGTTATTGCACAACATGAAGATTACGAAAGTTTGCAAATGCTTCTCGAGATGCGATGATCTTGGCTGACCCCGAGTGACCGCGTTCTGCGGAGAACGTTACCATCACGTGGTCGTAGAACTACTAGAAGACGGACTTCAATATGTCTACATAACTTGCGTGTTTCATTCAGATGCACTGCTAAATATTGATTTACTTCCCCGTAACAGGAAAGTGGTAAGTCATAGAACAGAATTTAATACCTCAAAAACATTTTCAATGGATCTTTTTAACGATTTCTGACCAATTGTAAAAGTGGCGAACTCAGGGTACACCCTTAGAACATAGGCCCCATCTTACGTCGGAAAGTTGCTGATTGACCCTTGACCTATACGTTCGATCAATCACCATGGTAACGCATGCAAAAAAAAGTTAGACATAAGATATGCCGATGTATTCACTAATAATAGAGAGGGTCATCAAACTTCCGTTTGAAAACGATGACTATTGAAAAAAGTGGCGAACTCAGGGCCCCTCCCGTTAGAGGTATAGAACACTTCCCCTGAGAGAAACCCCTTCTGTCCCAAAAATTTGAACTTCATGACACGAAATTGTGAAAAATGTATTTGTCAAATGACAGATTCAAAATGTGATTACTAAATACATGGGCTTTAAAACGATAAGTAGGATAGGAAATAAATTGGTGAAACTGAAGGATTTTGGATACCAGTCAGATGACACTATCTGTAGCACCTTAATAGTTTCTGTACATACGATAAGTTTCATAGAAGGATTTTTTGCTGACTATCTGGGAAAAATTACCATCTTTGTGTCACATAGGATAAAGTTTTCTATAATGGGAGTTAGGTAGTGGGAACTACAAGTGAAACTGAAAGGGTTTCAGGACCTTGTAAACTTTCAGGAAACTTCTTTCAGTAGTTTCACTAGCCATGACTAGTTTCACTGAAGGATACTAAGAAACAACCTGCAAGGATGGAAACTCCCGCTTTTGGCAAGAGTGGCCAAGCAATTACATAAAAGATATCTCCTATATTTCCCAGGGCTATTGGGCATTTGATATTTGCCAATCTTGTGTTGACAGGGCTCGAAATATGTTTTTCTGCATGCCTGCACTGGTGCAGGTAACAGTGAAAATTACTTGCGCCAGACAAATTTTACCTGCACCACTCTGAATGTAGGAAGTATGGATAACGCTAAAATTGTTAACGAACCATTGCTATTTATTCTTTTATTCCGAAGCAACGCCGAGAGAGTGAGGCTTTATAGGTGGTAACAGTCAATGCAGCTAAGAACAATCCACATACAACTACACTATATGACATTTATGTATAAAACCCAGTACATGGACCAGTGCAGGTTAGGTGCAGGTAGACATCAGAAATACCTGCACAGTTCCAATTTTACCTGCACTAACGTGCATATGCAGGTGGTATTTCGAGCCCTGGTTGAAGTTCACACTTTTAATATTCCACAATATTTTTTTACTTTCCCTGCATCATTTTAAGTGACTGCATCTATTCTGCTATGACAAATTATCTGCCTAAGCCTCCCCACTATCACTTGCCTTGTTTCAGAGACATTTTGAAAGAAAAAAAGGGATAAGGGCAAGACAAATATGACAGCGTAAGGAAGAAATTTTGCTCTTATAGTCCCAAACTCACGGCATGCAAGCATCGCAAATGTAAAAACAAAAGCTAGGTCACGTCTTATCGGGGATATGACTGTGTCGGCTTCGGACCAATACAGCAGCATGACGAAAGGTTATCCTCCTGGAAATTACTGGGTGAAATGTCGCCGGGATTCCCGACACGGTCGCCGGGATTCCCGACACGGTCCAGTGCTCTCGGCATGCCAAGATACGAAATCCTGATGGATGTCCAATCTGAGATGTGCCGAGGGTGAGATTCTTTTGTGGAGAAAAACTTTTTTGAGTTATAGAAAAACTATTCTTAGACGTGAAAGTTTTATGTCGATGTAAGGCCAAAACAATTCAACTCATTGTTTTGCAGAATTTTTATGTACCATTGTAGCAAAGTGACATCATGAAAACAGAGAGCTAGGTGGAGAACTTGAATCTGACTATATCTACTCCCTGAAACTACGATTACCATTGGTACAGACTTTCCCTCAGAGACCATTTTCATTGTTGATGTTCCAATCTAGCATTATATTCTAAAAGCTGCCAAAAAAATTAATTGCTGTGAACTGAAGGTAACCAGAAAGCACTGTGAGGTTCTACATTTTTCCCAAAAGGTGTCGTTTTACCTTTCACTAGAGGAACAGTGTACATACATACATGCACGTACAGAAGTATACTGATAATCTTGATATTAGATTATGTTTAAGCGTACTGAAAGATACAATTTGGACCACCAGGAAAATTTAAGCACTAGATTAAAAAAGGTTTGAGCAGAGACAAAGATATCAGATTCAAAAAGCACATCATGCAAATGACTTGGACTGGGTTCTGAATGCTCAATTGTCAAAATCACAATCATGACATATATCCATGACACATCGTCTCGTACACATCATTGTACAGTTACATTATATTATAACTACAGACCTTTACGCACATACTGAGTCAAACTCACATAACGGGAGCAGAAACGGCAGCTTCGGTGTCTGATGTGCACTACTGTGCGTCATTTCTCAGCTTTTATCACCCTCCAAAGGCAGCTATAACTTCCTTAATCAATTAAAAAGCTTTTTGCACCTCTAAAATCTGAGGCACCTCTCCATCTCTCCATAAATAATGCATGGACGTGGGGCAAGTTTGGGAGCTCGGATCCCGGATTCACACCGAGTTTCATGGACAGCAAAATAGTGGCAAAGCGCCGATCCTACTTGATATGTACAAATGATCCAAAAACTTTGCTGAAAAAAGAAGTCCTGCATTACTGCATCAATTATTGACACCAGGCCCGGCTACCAATTATGGCTGGAGGAAGAAACCAGAACTGAAGGCGAAATTAAATGAGTGGTCAGCGAACAGGGCACTTCTGTTTCCTATTTAATCTTGCTGCAGGATTTGAGTAGGTAATGCTACTGACCGGTCAGTGGTCAGTTTGTGAAGTGACCACGGGGCCTCCTCATATAATTTGTTGGTTCTGATATCAAAACAATTGATGCTGAACTGGGAGACCAACATAAAGATTATGCCTTAGGCAAAAGCATCGACTCTTATGATTCCACTGAATGGCATAAAAATGCCACACGAAAAAAAAAAAAAAAAAGTTTAACATGAATTTAAAGTGATTTAAAAAGAGATGTACCAAATTGAATGCAGCATCAGTAATCCCGGGGTACATACATGTACACTTCAGATATTTATAATCCAAGACAATTTGGAGAAGGCTTTTATAACAGTGTTTTTCATGTCACTGAATAAAAAGAAATTTAGTGGAATCATGATAGTTGATGTTAATGGTGCATACAGTTACAGAAATATAAATTAGGGGGTGATTAGTTGTCAGATTCAAATTTTTGTCCAAGCCGATTGCTTCTGTCTTGACCCCTTGCTAAATTTTTACTTCAAAACGACAGAAACCAAAGAGATAACTTGGTTTGGCCCGGGGTTAAACAGTCTCCGGCCAATCCGTTTCACCAATCTAGGCCAGCACGGTCCCCGGGGCCCCATCAGGCCCAGCGCTGACAGGGCTATCAGGTCTGCTGAAGTATTGTGCCGTCCACTGCCCCGCTGGGACACCCGCCGTTACCCGGATTTTAATCATCACACGGCTGGGACTGAAATCTGACACTCACCAACGCTGATCTGAGACCTTCCCGGGATTGCTTTACGTAAAGTTTGATATTTGATACTCAGGCCACACCAGTTTGATTTGATGGTTCTCGGCTTTTCAAAGATAATCATTATGATGATCTTGACAATCACCTGTCTGAGGAAAGTCTGTACCTAATGGTACACACAGTTTCTGAAAGTGGATGTAGTCAGCTTCAAAATTACCTCACAGCGCTATGATTTCATATTGATGATACATGAATTTTTTACTTTAGAATGTCAGAGAAACAAGGAAATAACTTAGAGTGGCCTGAGCTGATCCTAGCTCAGCTCTGGCAAAAGCACTTCTTGTAATGGAGGGACGGAAAATCTTATACTACACTTTCAAACCGAGTCGTCTCAAACAGTTAGTCAGGAAACTGGATTATCATAGATAATGGTAACGGTCAGATGTTTCAGGTAGTACTGTTCATATTAAATGATTGACGAAAGGTAGTAGATGCTATGTAACTGACAGAAATAAAAAAGACAGCATATGCTAGCTGTGATGTCTGACTGTTTCCATAACCTATCCACTTTCTTGAGAAATTGTTATCTTGCGTTTCTCGTTACCTGGATGTCTTAGACGTATCAAGTCGTCTTACCTCTCATAACCCTCCAGTTCCACATCTTCATCCTCCACTTCATTATCAGTCTCATCCTCCACCTCCGTATCATCATCATCATCAACATCATCATCATCATCATCATCATCATCATCATCATCATCATCATTGTCTTACCTTTCATAACCCTCCAGTTCCACATCCTCATCCTCCACTTCATTATCAGTCTCATCCTCCACCTCCGTATCATCATCATCATCATCATCCTCATCGACTGATGGGGTCGGCTGGTGGTCTGCCTCCGGAGAGCTGAACATCCCGTCGTAGCCCTCATCGCTGATGGACCGGGGCACGGGGAGGTCCCTGGGGCGCTCGGGGAGGTCCCGCGGGCGCTCTAACCTGTCTGCCTCCACCTTCGTCTTTGCGCTGGTGGCGTAAAGGTCCTCCGTAACTGGAGCTGGGGGTATCAGGTTACAATGTTAGATACACAACAAACAAACGATGTACAAGTCCTCTATAACGGGAGTGAGGTAGGCAGATGTAACATTGATTAAAACCCTACAAAACTTTAAATAGGTCCAAATAACTGTATGAAAACTAGACAGAACTTTCCTGACAATTTTCACGATCATTGGATAGAACCGAGGAATATATTCTAAACATTTAAAGCATTCTTCTCACTGACAGGTACTAGTCAAATCTAATGCCACAAAGCCATAGTTCTCAAGGATACGGAGGTGTCTATTCTCAAGTGTTACTGAATCTGATGATTTCAGAATGTGTCAAAGCTGAGTTTCTAGTCATCTGAAAACTTCTGCAAAAGTGTGAGCGATTGTACATCTGCCATCTTGGAGCATATCTTTCAAAGTACAATGCGAATGTCGCAAGGCAAATGGCAGGTCAACTCTCCTAAATCACGCAGACAGCGATCCACGGGGGCAAAAGTTCTCTACAAGGAAGTGCAATTCTCCTCCAGTCGTTTGTCTCCCACCCAAAAGTTGCTGGCTCGGCAGTTTAGAGGGCAAAGGGACCGGGAAGAAGACATTATCTCCTGCAGGTGATACCGATGGTGAGAGATGACGGATGGCCTTTATTAGCGCTGCGGACGTCCGACAAATTCTCGCATTCTTGTCGAGCGGACGATAATTCCCGCCGGGGCGGCAGGATTAATGATGTTGTGGACAGGCCTGTTCTGATGCGACCTGTGTGTCATTTATCACCTGTGTGGCAGGTATGTGCGAGGAGTCGTCTTGTCCTTTACCACATTTGACTGTATAGCATATATGACATGCCTTTTTCTTTTAAACCTTTTCCTTGTTTTCTTGTTGCTTTATACAGATCTCTTTTTCTCTACCAGACCTGTTCTGATGATTACTTATCACCTGTGTGGCAGGTATTTGCGAGAAGTTGTCTTGTCCTTTACCACATTTGACTGAATAGCATATATGACATGCCTTTTTCTTGTAAACTTGCTTTATATGATCTCTTTTTTTTTACCAGGCCTGTTCATATGCGGCCTGCGTGTCATTTATCACAGGGTGGCAGATAGATACAATTGTACTACAGGGAGTTAGTCTTGTCCTTCAATTCACCACACTCAGGAGGCATCTCAGGATATTTTGAGAACTGCAACTTGCTTTTTTTTAAAAATTACGCAAATCTTTTTTTTTTCTCCAACAGGCCTGTTCACATGTCATGTATCACCCAGGTGGCAGATACAATGTAGAGTGCCTGCATGTACAGGGAGTAGTCTTATCCTTCACCACACTTCAGGGTGCACCAGGTAGCACATGACTTGCCTTTTTTCTAAAACTGTTTTACACAAATCATATTGTAAGCTTCCTATTCTAAGCTGAAGACCTTACAATTCAGGCCCTGGCTGTGAAGAGGGAGTAGTCGGGACACCGAATAACAAAATAACCTTCACCAGACCTGTTCACATGTGGTCTGGATGTCATTAATCACCTGGGGGAATGTGGTTCCTGTCCCACATGACATTCAGGATGCATGTTGTAGTAGCCTAATGACTTTCTACAGGTAACATGCGTCCAGTGGTTAGCGGCCCTGCCACTGGAACTAGAGGCCGTGAGTTCGATTCCGGCTGTGTCGCTCCTTCGACATGCATGCAACTGGAAATCCCTAGGACGGGACGTATAGCTTTGAGCATACTGACAGGGGATGCAAAAACACCATATCTTATATATAGGAACCTCAATAACTACCCTGAGCTCATATAAATCTATCAAAAATTGGACAAACCTATCCAAAATTGGACAAAGCTATCAAAAAGATTTCGAGTTATAGCTGCAAACACATCTTTTTTTAATACACAACCAAAAACAGTATCCCATTTTTTTTTGAAGATGATCATTCTTCAAGCAGGTAAATATCCCAACAGAACTGCTCACTGTCAGAGCTGAAAACACAAAAACACAACCAAAAACAGTACCTCCTTCTCTAAAGTACACAATTAAGTAAATATAACAACAGAACTGCTCACCTTTGTAGTGCTGGATGTCGGAGCCGACTCTCGTTCTCCTGTTCTGTTCGCACCTCTCGAGCGCCAGCTTTGCCACCGGCCCCAGCTCCGGTTTCGGCGGCTCGGACAGACTGGCGCTGTCCGGCGGCGGCTGCTTCAGTTTCTCCTCGATCCGAGCTATTCTGGTGTTCTCCTCGGGAAGCTGTTTCTCCCACGCCTCCGCGACCTTCGTGTTCGCCGACTTCTCAAGGTCGGCGTAGTAATCCAAGAAGCCCTTCCGTTTGGACGAGTAGCCGGCCGTTTCTCGCGACGTCTCCGCCGGCTGGTTGGCGTTCTGCACCGCCGGTGCCTTGGGTGAGTCCGCGTCCTTCCGTTTGGACTGGGAGCCGGCGCGCGGGCGCTGAAGGTCGTCCGTGGGGACACTAGTCAGGTTCAAGGTCGGCTCGGACAGCCCCGCAGGGATGCCCATGGAAGACAGGTCTGTCGTGGCGTATTTCTTCCGGCTCTTTCCTCCGGTGGTGGTCCGCGTGGCCGCGTTCATGGCGTCGTTGAGCGACGACTGGAGGTTTAACGTGTTCGGCGGGACGTTGGAGTTGGTGCGGTCGGACTGGTGGATGTCTGCTGTGGTGGACGACATCAGGGCGGAGGGGTTGGGATGGATTTGGTACGAGCGGTTGTTTACTGTCTCTACTGGTCCGTTATCTGCGATAAACAAACAAACAAACAAACAAGTTAGACATCAGGGCGGAGGGGTTGGGGTGGATTTGGTACGAGCGGTTGTTTACTGTCTCTACTGGGCCGTTATCTGCAATAAACAAACAAACAAACAAACAAGTTAGACATCAGGGCGGAGGGGTTGGGGTGGATTTGGTACGAGCGGTTGTTTACTGTCTCTACTGGGCCGTTATCTGTGATAAACAAACAAACAAACAAGTTAGATATCAGGGCGGAGGGGTTTGGGTGGATTTGGTACGAGCGGTTGTTTACTGTCTCTACTGGGCCGTTATCTGTGATAAACAAACATACAAACAAACAAGTTAGACATCAGGGCGGAGGGGTTGGGGTGCATTTGGTACGAGCGGTTGTTTACAGTCTCTACTGGGCCGTTATCTGTGATAAACAAACAAACAAACAAACAAGTTAGACATCAGGGCAGAGGGGTTGGGGTGGATTTGGTACGAGCGGTTGTTTACTGTCTCTACTGGGCCGTTATCTGTGATAAACAAACAAACAAACAAACAAGTTAGACATCAGGGCGGAGGGGTTGGGGTGGATTTGGTACGAGCGGTTGTTTACTGTCTCTACTGGGCGGTTATCTGCAATAAACAAACAAACAAACAAACAAACAAGTTAGACATCAGGGAGAAGGAATTGGGGTGGATTTGGTACCACTGGTTGTTTACTGTCTCTACTGGGCCGTTATCTGTGATAAACAAGCAAACATGTTAGCTGACATTTGGCTCGATCAGCTGTTTACAAGACAATTCAGGAAAGAACCTCTTGGCTGTGTATGAAAAATCCTATTCACAAATGACCTATCAACATATTGTTCCTGTCTCTACTTGGAAAATGTGTATCTCTGGATGTTTTGTATGATTTTATTTTTGCAGTTTTCATGGTGGCTTCTTACTGCAAAATCCCTACACCACAGATAGTTCTGTATTCTACCACTGTTATTTTGACTGCAAACCTGCCTAATAAACTGCTTTTTACTCTCCTATGCCATACATGCAAAATTGAGTCACGAAACCCAGGAAAACAAACAAATTTACAGTGTTTACAGATGAGTAGCTATAATGATGTACACTGATGTAGGAGAGGACATAAAGCAACAATGTGCTCTCTCCTGTGTGACTATTGACATAAAGCAACAATGTGCTCTCTCCTGTGTGGCTATTGATGACATAAAGCAACAATGTGCTCTCTCCTGTGTGGCTATTGACATAAAGCAACAATGTGCTCTATCCTGTGTGGCTATTGACATAAAGCAACAATGTGCTCTCTCCTGTGTGGCTATTGATGACATAAAGCAACAATGTGCTCTACTGTGTGGCTATTGACATAAAGCAACAATGTGCTCTCTCCTGTGTGGCTATTGACATAAAGCAACAATGTGCTCTCTCCTGTGTGACTATTGACATAAAGCAACAATGTGCTCTACTGTGTGGCTATTGACATAAAGCAACAATGTTCTCTCTCCTGTGTGGCTATTGACATAAAGCAACAATGTGCTCTCCTGTGTGGCTATTGACATAAAGCAACAATGTGCTCTCTCCTGTGTGGCTATTGACATAAAGCAACAATGTTCTCTCTCCTGTGTGACTATTGCCATAAAGCAACAATGTGCTCTCTCCTGTGTGACTATTGACATAAAGCAACAATGTGCTCTCTCCTGTGTGGCTATTGACATAAAGCAACAATGTGCTCTCTCCTGTGTGACTATTGACATAAAGCAACAATGTGCTCTCTCCTGTGTGGCTATTGACATAAAGCAACAATGTTCTCTCTCCTGTGTGGCTATTGACATAAAGCAACAATGTTCTCTCTCCTGTGTGGCTATTGACATAAAGCAACAATGTTCTCTCTCCTGTGTGACTATTGCCATAAAGCAACAATGTGCTCTCTCCTGTGTGACTATTGACATAAAGCAACAATGTGCTCTACTGTGTGGCTATTGACATAAAGCAACAATGTGCTCTCTCCTGTGTGGCTATTGACATAAAGCAACAATGTTCTCTCTCCTGTGTGACTATTGCCATAAAGCAACAATGTGCTCTCTCCTGTGTGGCTATTGACATAAAGCAACAATGTTCTCTCTCCTGTGTGGCTATCAACATAAAGCAACAATGTGCTCTCTCCTGTGTGGCTATTGACATAAAGCAACAATGTGCTCTCTCCTGTGTGACTATTGACATAAAGCAACAATGTGCTCTCTCCTGTGTGACTATTGACATAAAGCAACAATGTGTTCTCTCCTGTGTGGCTATTGACATAAAGCAACAATGTGCTCTCTCCTGTGTGGCTATTGACATAAAGCAACAATGTGCTCTCTCCTGTGTGGCTATTGACATAAAGCAACAATGTTCTCTCTCCTGTGTGGCTATTGACATAAAGCAACAATGTGCTCTCCTGTGTGGCTATTGCCATAAAGCAACAATGTGCTCTCTCCTGTGTGGCTATTGACATAAAGCAACAATGTGCTCTCTCCTGTGTGACTATTGACATAAAGCAACAATGTGCTCTCTCCTGTGTGGCTATTGAGATAAAGCAACAATGTGCTCTCTCCTGTGTGGCTATTGACATAAAGCAACAATGTGCTCTCTCCTGTGTGGCTATTGACATAAAGCAACAATGTTCTCTCTCCTGTGTGGCTATTGACATAAAGCAACAATGTGCTCTCTCCTGTGTGGCTATTGATGACATAAAGCAACAATGTGCTCTCTCCTGTGTGGCTATTGACATAAAGCAACAATGTGCTCTCTCCTGTGTGACTATTGACATAAAGCAACAATGTGCTCTCTCCTGTGTGGCTATTGAGATAAAGCAACAATGTGCTCTCCTGTGTGGCTATTGACATAAAGCAACAATGTGCTCTCTCCTGTGTGACTATTGACATAAAGCAACAATGTGCTCTCTCCTGTGTGGCTATTGACATAAAGCAACAATGTGTTCTCTCCTGTGTGGCTATTGACATAAAGCAACAATGTGCTCTCCTGTGTGGCTATTGACATAAAGCAACAATGTGCTCTCCTGTGTGACTATTGACATAAAGCAACAATGTGCTCTCTCCTGTGTAGCTATTGATGACATGAAGCAACAATGTGCTCTTCTGTGTAGCTATTGATGACATGAAGCAACAATGTGCTCTTCTGTGTAGCTATTGATGACATGAAGCAACAATGTGCTCTTCTGTGTAGCTATTGATGACATGAAGCAACAATGTGCTCTTCTGTGTAGCTATTGATGACATAAAGCAACAATGTGCTCTCCTGTGTGGCTATTGACATAAAGCAACAATGTGCTCTCTCCTGTGTGGCTATTGACATAAAGCAACAATGTGCTCTCTCCTGTGTAGCTATTGATGACATGAAGCAACAATGTGCTCTTCTGTGTAGCTATTGATGACATGAAGCAACAATGTGCTCTTCTGTGTAGCTATTGATGACATGAAGCAACAATGTGCTCTTCTGTGTAGCTATTGATGACATGAAGCAACAATGTGCTCTTCTGTGTAGCTATTGATGACATAAAGCAACAATGTGCTCTCCTGTGTGGCTATTGACATAAAGCAACAATGTGCTCTCTCCTGTGTGGCTATTGACATAAAGCAACAATGTGCTCTCTCCTGTGTAGCTATTGATGACATGAAGCAACAATGTGCTCTTCTGTGTAGCTATTGATGACATGAAGCAACAATGTGCTCTTCTGTGTAGCTATTGATGACATGAAGCAACAATGTGCTCTTCTGTGTAGCTATTGATGACATGAAGCAACAATGTGCTCTCCTGTGTGACTATTGACATAAAGCAACAATGTGCTCTCTCCTGTGTAGCTATTGATGACATGAAGCAACAATGTGCTCTTCTGTGTAGCTATTGATGACATGAAGCAACAATGTGCTCTCTCCTGTGTGACTATTGACATAAAGCAACAATGTGCTCTCTCCTGTGTAGCTATTGATGACATGAAGCAACAATGTGCTCTCTCCTGTGTGACTATTAACATAAAGCAACAATGTTCTCTCCTGTGTGGCTATTGACATAAAGCAACAATGTGCTCTCTCCTGTGTGGCTATTGACATAAAGCAACAATGTGCTCTCCTGTGTGGCTATTGACATAAAGCAACAATGTGCTCTCTCCTGTGTGGCTATTGACATAAGGTAACAATGTGCTCTCTCCTGTGTGGCTATTGACATAAAGCAACAATGTGCTCTCTCCTGTGTGGCTATTGACATAAAGCAACAATGTGCTCTCCTGTGTGGCTATTGACATAAAGCAACAATGTGCTCTCCTGTGTGGCTATTGACATAAAGCAACAATGTGCTCTCTCCTGTGTGGCTATTGACATAAGCAACAATGTGTTCTCTCCTGTGTGGCTATTGACATAAAGCAACAATGTGCTCTCTCCTGTGTGGCTATTGACATAAGCAACAATGTGTTCTCTCCTGTGTGGCTATTGACATAAAGCAACAATGTGCTCTCTCCTGTGTGGCTATTGACATAAGCAACAATGTGTTCTCTCCTGTGTGGCTATTGACATAAAGCAACAATGTGCTCTCTCCTGTGACTATTGACATAAAGCAACAATGTGCTCTCTCCTGTGTGGCTATTATAGCAACAATGTGCTCTCTCCTGTGTGGCTATTGACATAAAGCAACAATGTGCTCTCTCCTGTGACTATTGACATAAAGCAACAATGTGCTCTCTCCTGTGTGGCTATTGACATAAAGCAACAATGTGCTCTCTCCTGTGTGGCTATTGACACAAAGCAACAATGTGCTCTCTCCTGTGACTATTGACATAAAGCAACAATGTGCTCTCTCCTGTGTGGCTATTGACATAAAGCAACAATGTGCTCTCTCCTGTGTGACTATTGACATAAAGCAACAATGTGCTCTCTCCTGTGTGGCTATTGACATAAAGCAACAATGTGCTCTCTCCTGTGTGGCTATTGACACAAAGCAACAATGTGCTCTCTCCTGTGACTATTGACATAAAGCAACAATGTGCTCTCTCCTGTGTGGCTATTGACACAAAGCAACAATGTGCTCTCTCCTGTGTGACTATTGACATAAAGCAACAATGTGCTCTCTCCTGTGTGACTATTGACATAAAGCAACAATGTGCTCTCTCCTGTGTGGCTATTGACATAAAGCAACAATGTGCTCTCCTGTGTGGCTATTGACATAAAGCAACAATGTGCTCTCTCCTGTGTGACTATTGATGACATAAAGCAACAATGTGCTCTCCTGTGTGACTATTGACATAAAGCAACAATGTGCTCTCTCCTGTGTGGCTATTGACATAAAGCAACAATGTGCTCTCTCCTGTGTGGCTATTGACATAAAGCAACAATGTGCTCTCTCCTGTGTGACTATTGACATAAAGCAACAATGTGCTCCCTCCTGTGTGGCTATTGACATAAAGCAACAATGTGCTCTCTCCTGTGTGGCTATTGACATAAAGCAACAATGTGCTCTCCTGTGTGGCTATTGACATAAAGCAACAATGTGCTCTCTCCTGTGTGGCTATTGACATAAAGCAACAATGTGCTCTCTCCTGTGTGGCTATTGACATAAAGCAACAATGTGCTCTCTCCTGTGTGGCTATTGACATAAAGCAACAATGTGCTCTCTCCTGTGTGGCTATTGATGACATAAAGCAACAATGTGCTCTCTCCTGTGTGGCTATTGACATAAAGCAACAATGTGCTCTCCTGTGTGACTATTGACATAAAGCAACAATGTGCTCTCTCCTGTGTGGCTATTGACACAAAGCAACAATGTGCTCTCCTGTGTGGGTCTTGACATAAAGCAACAATGTGCTCTCTCCTGTGACTATTGACATAAAGCAACAATGTGCTCTCTCCTGTGTGGCTATTGACATAAAGCAACAATGTGCTCTCTCCTGTGTGGCTATTGACATAAAGCAACAATGTGCTCTCCTGTGTGGCTATTGACATAAAGCAACAATGTGCTCTCTCCTGTGTGACTATTGACATAAAGCAACAATGTGCTCTCTCCTGTGTGGCTATTGACACAAAGCAACAATGTGCTCTCTCCTGTGACTATTGACATAAAGCAACAATGTGCTCTCTCCTGTGTGGCTATTATAGCAACAATGTGCTCTCTCCTGTGTGGCTATTGACATAAAGCAACAATGTGCTCTCTCCTGTGACTATTGACATAAAGCAACAATGTGCTCTCTCCTGTGTGGCTATTGACATAAAGCAACAATGTGCTCTCTCCTGTGTGGCTATTGACATAAGCAACAATGTGCTCTCTCCTGTGTGGCTATTGACATAAAGCAACAATGTGCTCTCTCCTGTGTGGCTATTGACATAAGCAACAATGTGTTCTCTCCTGTGTGGCTATTGACATAAAGCAACAATGTGCTCTCTCCTGTGTAGCTATTGACATAAGCAACAATGTGCTCTCTCCTGTGTGGCTATTGACATAAAGCAACAATGTGTTCTCTCCTGTGTGGCTATTGACATAAAGCAACAATGTGCTCTCTCCTGTGTGGCTATTGACATAAAGCAACAATGTGCTCTCTCCTGTGTGGCTATTGACATAAAGCAACAATGTGTTCTCTCCTGTGTGGCTATTGACATAAGCAACAATGTGCTCTCTCCTGTGTGGCTATTGACATAAAGCAACAATGTGCTCTCTCCTGTGTGGCTATTGACATAAAGCAACAATGTGCTCTCTCCTGTGTGACTATTGACATAAAGCAACAATGTGCTCTCTCCTGTGTGCATGGCTATTGACATAAAGCAACAATGTGCTCTCTCCTGTGTGACTATTGACATAAAGCAACAATGTGCTCTCTCCTGTGTGGCTATTGACATAAAGCAACAATGTGCTCTCTCCTGTGTGCATGGCTATTGACATAAAGCAACAATGTGCTCTCTCCTGTGTGACTATTGACATAAAGCAACAATGTGCTCTCTCCTGTGTGGCTATTGACATAAAGCAACAATGTGCTCTCTCCTGTGTGCATGGCTATTGACATAAAGCAACAATGTGCTCTCTCCTGTGTGACTATTGACATAAAGCAACAATGTGCTCTCTCCTGTGTGGCTATTGACATAAAGCAACAATGTGCTCTCTCCTGTGTGCATGGCTATTGACATAAAGCAACAATGTGCTCTCTCCTGTGTGGCTATTGACATAAAGCAACAATGTGCTCTCTCCTGTGTGGCTATTGACATAAAGCAACAATGTGCTCTCTCCTGTGTGGCTATTGACATAAAGCAACAATGTGCTCTCTCCTGTGTGGCTATTGACATAAAGCAACAATGTGCTCTCTCCTGTGTGGCTATTGACATAAAGCAACAATGTGCTCTCCTGTGTGGCTATTGACATAAAGCAACAATGTGCTCTCTCCTGTGTGCATGGCTATTGACATAAAGCAACAATGTGCTCTCTCCTGTGTGACTATTGACATAAAGCAACAATGTGCTCTCTCCTGTGTGACTATTGATGACATAAAGCAACAATGTGCTCTCTCCTGTGTGACTATTGACATAAAGCAACAATGTGCTCTCTCCTGTGTGACTATTGATGACATAAAGCAACAATGTGCTCTCCTGTGTGACTATTGACATAAAGCAACAATGTGCTCTCTCCTGTGTGGCTATTGATGACATAAAGCAACAATGTGCTCTCTCCTGTGTGACTATTGACATAAAGCAACAATGTGCTCTCTCCTGTGTGACTATTGATGACATAAAGCAACAATGTGCTCTCCTGTGTGGCTATTGACACAAAGCAACAATGTGCTCTCCTGTGTGGCTATTGACATAAAGCAACAATGTGCTCTCTCCTGTGTGGCTATTGACATATAGCAACAATGTGCTCTCTCCTGTGTGACTATTGACATAAAGCAACAATGTGCTCTCCTGTGTGGTTATTGACATAAAGCAACAATGTGCTCTCTCCTGTGTGACTATTGACATAAAGCAACAATGTGCTCTCTCCTGTGTGGCTATTGACTTAAAGTAACAATGTGCTCTCTCCTGTGTGGCTATTGACATAAAGCAACAATGTGCTCTCCTGTGTGGCTATTGATATTAAGCAACAATGTGCTCTCCTGTGTGGCTATTGACATAAAGCAACAATGTGCTCTCTCCTGTGTGACTATTGATGACATAAAGCAACAATGTGTTCTCTCCTGTGTGGCTATTGACATAAAGCAACAATGTGTTCTCTCCTGTGTGACTATTGACATAAAGCAACAATGTGCTCTCTCCTGTGTGGCTATTGACATAAAGCAACATTGTGCTCTCTCCTGTGTGGCTATTGCTGGCCATTAGTGGGTTTTGATGTGGAGATTGGAACCACTTGTTCACAAAATCGCATTAGTGGCTGAACAATTGACTAAAATGGAAATCAGTCAGTTGAGTCCCAAGAAAACAACGGTTACCACTGATTATGCTTCAAAACAAGCAATTATCAACTCAAACAGAGAAGCTGTCCTATTTATACCATCAGAATGATTCTACCCACTGTCCAGTCCATATCTTATATGATATAATTATATATATAAAACTGGTAGTTGTTGGACATGATTTAAAGTGAGTTGTGCTAAAAATACCAAGAACAAATTAGTGGCTGAGCAATTGACTAAAATGAAAGTCAGCCAGTTGAGAAGCTGTCCTATTTATCCTATCAGAATGACTGTACCATCTCTCCAGTCCATATCTTATATCATATACAAAATGTAAAACTGGTAATTGTTGGACAGGATTTAGTTATTTATTCCCCTAACCCCAACCAATAATCTTTAAAGTTAGAGAATACAACTTACACATCCTAGTCTATTCCCTTAAGTTACGGCTTGTAAACTTGTACAAAATAACTGCATCACTTCTTAACTAAGCTGCTGACCTTAACTGTAGATTAGGGGTATACAAATCAAAACATTAGCAACCAACTCAAACTTTAAGTATGGGATGCCCATCGACATGTCCAACTGCTGTTCCAAGTACAGTACATGCATCGTGAATTCCTGATTCACCTGACAAACCAGTTGTACAGGATAAGCATATCATCCCACCCAGCTCACCTATTCTGTCCAGAGCCAATAGAAGACGAATATCACTTTCTGATTGTATGCCCCAAATATTCTGCTATACGTAATTCCCTGTACACAAGGCTATCATCTTACATACCAGGACTTACTCAATGGACCTTAATAGTAAATTTAAATATAATTATGACATGTGACAACCCCTGCATGGCATACACAAAAAAATATATCAAAGAATCTCTTGACGCTAGAAATCCCTCCAATGCTTGTAAAAGACCATTGTCATCCCATACTATGTACCCTTGTATTAAGTAGATGAGCCTTATAGAACTGTAGTTATGTATCAGTAGATGCTATGCTTTGTACCTTGTAAAGATGTTGCACAATAGACTTATCCTACCCCGTACCTACTCTGGTGTGATCAGACCATGAACAATGCTATATTGTAGCGTGAAACTACCATCTTTTGACTTGACAATCCCAAATATCCCATTTTTAAATATAATGGATATAGGTTACCCCACGGATAAAGGTGACCTAACCGGTACCTGCTCTGGTGTGATCAGACCACGAACCCTGCTGCTCCCTTCACCATGTAGTTTCCTATGAGGCTTGTTACACCAAAACCTGTCTGTACTGTTTCCTATGCGGCTTGTTACACCCAAACCTGTCTGTAATGTTTCCTATGCAGCTTGTTACACCCAAACCTGTCTGTAATGTTTCCTATGCGGCTTGTTACACCCAAACCTGCCTGTACTGTTTCCTATGCGGCTTGTTACACCCAAACCTGTCTGTAATGTTTCCTATGCGGGTAATCACGCCACAGCCCCGCCGCGGCACTTAATGGTTTAAAAGCACTGACACTGCCCTAGTGAAAGTGTCGGTCACTGACCCACTTAACACAAGAAAAACAATTATCTCACAAAACAATTCCCTGGTCCTCAGACAATTTAGATAAAAAAACTGAGCAACAGTTCACGATAAAACACAGGGCTCAGAGAGGAAAACTTGTGTATGGCTATATCCACTCCCTGACATTGTGTGTACTAAAGTACAGCTGCCTTTCTCCATGTCAATGTCCGGTTCAGCACTACTTTTTTTAATCCCAAAACCAATAAATTACATCGGCATGACCTAAAAAGGTAGAAGTGTCTCAAGTGACGTAGCTGGGCAGTGACCCCTTTTCTCAATTGTCGTATAATAAAAATCATTTGCAGCGTCAAGCATTAAACTTTTATGAGACAAACTTGCATTTTCAATACATCTTTTGATAATCAATAAAATGAAATGTAACCGTAACCATGTACCGTAGGGAGACCTCACCACACCTAAGGTGTGCTGCTCAAGTTCGTTAAACCTGGGAGGAAACCTGACTTTTCTTCTGCTATGAACAAGAAGACGAGAGAGGACGAACATTGCGTAACTCCAGTCACCGAACACTACCTAAATGCAGGACCGAAAGACTCAAACGATCATTCTTGTACCGAGCCACAATGCTCCACAACAACTCGTTTTAATCTAATCCTACAGACAGTTTGAAATGTTCACAAAGTGCAATTTCTAATTCTTTTAAAAATGAATGACTACATATGTTTGTATTCTATATGTAGGTAGTTTTTAAGCATGTTTCATATGTCAATTTGTCTCCTCCGTTTACGATTTTAACACCTCGATTTTAAACACTGTAAATTAGCGACCTATTCAGATCATGTCTACATGCATATGTACATGTACATGAAATCTGCTACGCTGAATAAATTCTTTGATTTGATTTAATGATTTAAAAAGAATGGAAAACTCCTATCATAAATCTTTCATGATTTGTGCCTACTAGTAGTAGATAGTTGTTGTTTCAGCTTTCGCAGAACTGACCTAAAACCTAGGAAAAATGTTGTTTCCGGCATTTCCACACGTACCCTAGAACAACCTGTCAACCCTAGCCTTTTTTTTTTTATGGACAGCAGTGTCACATTCCAGAATTAGAATTTTTATTCATCCTGCTTCCTATTATAGTAAAAAATGGTTTGTCTTATCTAATGAAAGATAAATGTATCCACAGATTTGTAACCATTATGCATAAAATTATTGTGTATTAAGTATTAAGTATTGGCATTTAAAATATGTGTCCTCATGCATTTTGGCTTTACCTTGTTAAAATGTATTGTATCACTAGAGTTGTGGCAAAAGCCTGAAAAAAAAAGAAGAAACAAAAAAAAATCCTACCTACATGTACCAACCCCAATTTTCTAACAACTGAAACAGGAAACACAACATTTTTTTTTTTATAGACCTGAACATTTTTGGTGGAGAAGGTTTGTTGGCCAAGTGCAAATGTGACCTGTTTGTCTCAAGACATGCACACAATGTAAGAATATCGACTAGCCAATCCTCCTGACAGCATCTCAACCATAGTCCATTGAACAATGTAATGGGTAGAAACAGATCAAAGGACATGGCCGAACCCCATTGTCAATATAAATACATCCCTGCCCATTAAACCAGAGAAAACCATCCCGACATCCTCTCAGAAAGAAGTCCGACAAATCCTCCCCATCCAGCGACAATCAGGGGGATTCTGTGATCGATTTATCCTGGCTAAAGAGCAAACCTGATCCGGTGATAGGCGGTTGTCAACCGGCCTTTTGTCCGCCTGTGATTCGCAAACCGATCTAAAATTCGGGGTCAGGTTTTTTCCAGGCATCCCCTTTGTTGGAAGGGCGGGCCTTCGCTGAAACGGACGCAGAAATTATAGAGAACAGACTCGACTGACTGAACAGCTTGTGATGGAATAAATGTCACATGACAGCTAAATTGTCCTTGATGGAGTTAAAAAACTATCGAGGGAATTACCTTTGGAATCTACTAGTCAGTGACATTCACAGTCAAATTTATGACTGGAAGAAATAATGCTAGAGGTAGTATGGATACTCTTAATGCTTTTATTTGAAGTTCCATTCATTGATTGGTTTTGTACAACATGGCAGCCTAATGTTCAATGTCATTTTCTACCACCAATTTTACAGTTTTCTTATGACCATGAAACGTGAAATGCCTACAAGTACTAGTCAGTCACGTTGCTCACGTACATACATGCAGGAGCTTGTCAAAAGCACTACCTACAAAATGTACATCAATACCCTTATCTGTATCTGTGTCTGAATCTGTGAACCCATAAAACTGGCTTTTGGCACAACACGTCAGGTTTGGAGGCACGTGCACAGCAGCGGGTGATAGCGCATTGACTCACTTGTCACGCCTACGTGTGCTGGTGATGCAAATCTAACTTCAAGACTTTTTTGAGGCAGTGCAAAGGCCCCTTACTCTACGACTTACAACTATCTGCATGTACACCTAAAACTATCTACATGTAGTGCAGAGGCCCCTTACACATACAACTATTTCAAATGAAGTACTTTTTCCAAAACTAGAGAAGGTTATAGTTTTGAAATGATCCCCTTGAAAATGCTGCAGTCCTTTTTTCTTAACAAGGAACAAGGCGGAACGTTTGAAGTGATCCCCTGGTGACAAATTACTTCAATATAACAGCGTTCAGCTCCACACCTGAACCCAATGGCTGGAGTGACGGAATCAATGAGGAGTGCAGAGAACGACACCAAACTGACCAAACAAAAAACCATCAACAAAGAAAAAAGCCAATAGAACCTACAAGCACCTCTTCTTCCACAATTAAACAAAATACCCCCACTTGTCTTGTATGCAGGTTAATTTGAGCACTACAGGTTTGAAATGCTGGACTTGAATATGATGATTCTGGAATGCTGAAGTTACAGTGAATGTAAACTGCAGCCGATAGCCTGTAGGAGGTACAGGGCTTTAATGTGTTACACTTCATTCATCTCGGCAGCAATATTGGACTACATAGTCAGAGCCACGCTTGAGCAGCAGGGAAAGGGTTCGTTGAACCCTTGGTGTTCAGAGATGGGGGCATCGACCTGTCTGATCAACCATCTGCAGACATGAACCCATCAGCAGTCACGAGGTGCTGGCATGGGAAATGACAGTTGACTCATTCATATCAACCCACATCAGGGCTTGAAATGCAGGTACGTGCACATAAAATTTGGGCTGTGCAAGTACTTCTGATGTCTACCTGCACCAGGTTATGCACTGTTTAGTATGTATTGAAAGTGGATTTTTCATTGCTGTACTGGTCGAAACTTTTCATTTAGTTTATATGGCAGTATTCTCTTACCTACAATGCAAGATACTTTGTTAGCAAAAAGGTGTATAAGGTATTTCAAAAGGTTGTTATATCCATTTCTGGGGTATATTTGAATGGTGCAGGTAACTTCAATGTTACCTACACCAGGGTACATCGACAGAAAAAAAGTATCTCGAGCCCTGGATAGAAAATGACCTTTGACTCCTATTAACCCACCTCTACTCCAGAGGCACAAAACAACCAAATGTCAGACCTGCAGCCAAATCAAATCAGGCACATCTTTCTCGGAGACGGAACTTTCCTCCAAGGCTCAAACAGCAATAAACCAAACCGTCAGGGTTATCAGCACCTGTATCTCCCACTTCTCAACAGTTTGCAGGTTTCCTTATTGCACAGGATGTTCATTTCCACAGCTTACAGCTCCGATTAACAACCACCAGGATTTCAGAACCAAGGAAAGAAACAGTTACACTTCCTTACCTTTGAAGTAAGTACTGTAAAAAGGGGAGATTTTTGTGGTGGTTTATGTTTGCATTTTCCACAGATTCCACTTTACAGTAAATAATTAACTTTCTCCCTACTGCAAAATAACATCCCTGCGAACATTTTTATTCATTTATGCTGTGTCCAGCACCTCATCATTAGCTGCTGTGCTGAACTGAATACAATACAGAGAGCTGGCAAGTGGCACTAAGAGTGGCACTGAGGTGGGCATTTACTTCTTTGTTTGAGGTTCTGTAAGTCTCTGGTATTTACAATGTCCTGTGGGAGGCTTTACGGTAGCAGGGATAAAGGTTCCTTTGTGACAGGAGGAGGATGACTTGACAGGTTCTAGGGCATGGGCAGACTACTGTGAGAATTTGCTCTTGTGCAATTTACACCAACATACATAAAGTTCTCCAGATGTTAACAAGTAGTGATTTTGGTCAAATAGTTGGCAAATTTCTCATAAAGATACTGGTGAAAACCGCACGATGTTCACATTTGGAAATAAGCTTAGGCAAGTCCAAGAGTGCGGACATGCTCGTGCGCCCCCATCCATTAACAGTGGAGCACAGTCGGTGACGCGTGACCAAATTCTCACAGGGTCTACGGAGGGAGTTTACCCGTGTAGGGCCATACTGTGTTGGGATGCTGGTTGACATGTTTTTCTTTTAACAGTAGCTGAATCTCCTGCTTGGCTATCAAACGGGTTTCCAAGTTGCTAAGCCCCCTTGGGACACCCATTTCATCACACCTCACAGCACTGACTGATAACCAATGAGATTTCAGCACCAAAGGCATGTCCACTATCAAACTGGATCCCAGGTAGTTAACCCTCATCCGACCGTTACATTTTTACGACGAATCTGACCGTATGGGGTCATTTTTGACCCCATTTTGTTTTGCATATAGACATATTTCTGCTGGCTTATTTTGTCATTTCTATGTATTTACTGTTTCACTAACCTATGAAAAATATTTTGACAAGTTTTGGTGTCAGTAGTTATTACTCATTATCATAATTTATGCAGAAAATGAGGAAAACCCACATTTGCTCTGAAAATCTACCATACTAAACTTACTTAAACAATGTTTTGTTTTATCAATTTCTAAACAATAATTGTGATGATGCAATAATGCTGATAGCATAATAATGTTATTTAACAAGAAAAAATACAATATTTGTGAAAATTAACGAACTTATTACTTAATTATGCACCATATTCCGCCATCTAAACACATACATACGATAACTCTTGTCTATTTTCCCGCAAAGATCTTTCTTGTAGGTTCCTTCTGCACATTCTGTCCATATATTGTTTTTTAATTAATTAGAAACATTTTCACTTTCATTAGCATAGGTAATTAGTGCGTATTATCATAATTTATGCAGAATGTCGAAAAACTGTGTTTTACACTAAAATACCAAATTTCTTTCAAAATATTTGGTGTTTACTCATCTAAGCAACTATAACCTGTTGCTGCAATAGCAATAATAAGGAATGCCTGTTATTTTATTGAAATATCTTGATATTTATGTAATTAATGATTCATAATTGGCTGGGGTCATTTTTGACCCCACCGAACAAGACACAAACTTTCAAGTATAGCTTATACAATAATGGGCAAAACTCGGCGAAAGTTTGGTAGATGTTGTAAGACATGTATACAAACAAATTCATGGAAGGAATTTTTTCTCCGATGAAAAATGTTGCTATGGCAGATTAAAATATACGCCTGGGGTCAAAAATGACCCCATACGGTCGGATGAGGGTTAAGTTAAGCTTTTTCAGGATATCCATTTCAGCACTATGGAACAAACCTCCAGAGAAAACTGTTATCATTAGAGATAGACAGAAGTTCAAAGGTTAAAGTTCAAGAGTTAATTCTTTCCTCAGCACTCACTACCAGTGTTCTGTCTACCATGGGTAGCCCAGCTGCTAATGCTCTACAAACATTGATGTAAATAAAGAATAAAAACACACCTCACAGCACTGAATAATGAACACCAGGATTGTACCTTGTAGATGCACATGTGCTATTTCAACCATGGAAAGGCACAGTTATACTTCTTATATATCTAAGATCACTTGTTTGTCTAGCAACTGTTGGTTAAAGCAAGAAGCTAAGCTTGTAACATACCATTTATGCTGTACATCAGTAAGAAATCATATGTACCACCAGAAAACGTTAAGCATGTGTTAGATTCTGGAGGGAATCTAGTCAGACTTCAGCTTGCTTTTTACATGACTTTGAGACGTTGCAGAACTACTTGTAAGAAAACAAGCTAGTGTGGACTCACCATCTCTGTAGATGTCATATCCTCTCCATCGACTTCCCATGATGCACTGCTGCCTACTGGCTAGGACCTACAGAAACACAATAAAAAAAACAGTTAGTTGAAGTGTTAAATGCTACATTAAACACATCCAGTTTCACTCTTCACACTTCCCAAGATGGAAAAGTGCCATAATGAAAGGGCTGAAAATACCCACCTAAAATACAACCAACAATTTGCAGAAAAACATCTTGGGAGAGCGGAAAAAGATACAAACATCTGTGCAGGCTCTACAATAAGTAAGGTAAGTAATGGTGCATGTCTGGAGCCCATGTTTAGCAGGTACAGACGAGAGGCTCACCACTGACCATGGTAGAATCCCTGGGTAATGCTGGTCAGCCTTCCCTGAAAATTGTCAACGTGACTGAAATAAGATGCAGGAAAAATCAATAAGCAGCCATGGACGGTCGCAGATGCAGCGTCGCCGGAAGATTTCAGGTTGGAAAAATTACCTTTCACTGATCAAAAAGGTTAAAATTTTTGAGATTGTCAGAAAATCTGATCACCCTTAGAGCCCATTAAAAAATAGACTCGGTAGAATGAATCAGAAAAATGACGGAACAGAAAAAGACTAGTTCGAGTCATGCCCTGTAGCCAACAATGGCACAGCCTCAGACCTGACGTATGGAAATTTCAGCTTGGAAAAATCAACCTGTCACTGATCAAAATGGAAACAATCTCAACACTAATGATCAAACTGATAAAAATATAGGCTCAGTAGAAACTATTAATGAATCACAAAAATACTAGAGAACAGAAAAAGACTAGTTCGCCCCCAGCTGCCCCTGTAGCTGGCAATGGCACAGTCTCAGACCTGCCATGTGAAAATTTCAGCTTGGAAAAATTAACCTGTCACTGATCAAAAAGGTTCAACATTTTTCAGTTTGTCAAGAAATCTCAACACCCTCCAAGCTGATAAATATATATTTTCAGTATAATGAATCACAAAAATGACAGGGAACAGAACAAGACTAGTTCGCCCCCAGCTGCCCCTGTAGCCAACAATGGAACAGTCTCAGACCTGACATGTGGCTGTATGGAGCTAAGTGTGTGGTCAATCTGCCGGCCGGAGCATGGCCATTTTAGGTAATCTGTGCGGTGGGAGCGACCTCGCACATCCCCATACGGGCCGGTGACTCATGCCGGCAGATTGGAGTATGGGATGGAAAATTAAGAGTGACCTCTGGTCTGGCCGTGTCAAGTTAATCTGTTGGTTCAAAAGTGTAAAAAAGATGAGGTAGTATTGGACAATCATGATGCTGATTGTCTCCATTGTCGAACACAGATATGCACAAAGCTCTTCTAAATGCACTGCAACCAGACAGTAAATATGCATGTTTGACAGAAAAAGGAAATGTCCACATAAATTATGTTATCTCAAAACAATGTAATGGAGAAATTCTGTAAAAAAAACTTTCTTTACGCATGTTTTAAGAAGAGGAAAGAGGCCCTGAAGATTCAGATAATAAAGTCTTGCTCGCATATGCAAGGTTGACATCCTGCCTATAGGTTCAAACAGTTGAGCCTTAAGAGGGATTGTTTGCAATAGCTGTTACTCTAGTGCACTGTTCAACAAAGTGGACGAAAGAGACTCGGTAGTTATAACAGGCTAGGACACCAGGCTACATACTGTATGCTGTACTGTACATGTCTATAAGCAGTATGCACATTACATTCTGATTACAAGCTTTGGGGACGTGGCTTGTAGGTCAGAGAGGTTGACCCGGGATCAAACGATAACACAGATTCTAGATTAGAAGTCGTAACGTGGGTGGGCGATGTCACCGTGGAACATGGGGCGCTCCCGACCCCAATCACATACAGTCCCATCATTCGGAGGAGCTGGGGTCACCAGAGGGCACGTCGGGACACTACACTGTCACAAAACTCATCCGGACATGATTGACATTTCTGCAGACTTTTTTGACAGTTGATTGACATGCAGGTTACATGATAGACAGGTTGGAGCACAGGCCAGTGGGACTGGCCTGACCAAAGGGAATAAGTTGTCCAGCGGTTTGCTAATGAGGTATGGTATGCTGTTACTTACTGGTTAGCCGCCATGAGTCATACATGCCGTTACATGTGCTTGCCGCAGGTTGTGCCCCCCTCCCCACCCAACAAAACATTACCCATGGAAAACATGTGAGTCATGCGAAAGAGGAGGGAGGACTTCTAGGAAGGCAGTATTCAGGATAATCTAATGAAGAAAACAACTTCAAGCAGAGAAAGACATTCATTTGCTCTTGTACTGTTTTTTGTTCTGTCTGTGTGTTCAAATGTCCATGATAGTGTTGATGGGCATGATGCATCAGTGATCTAAAACGATGACAAAAGATGGTGTTGTCAAATCAAAAAGTTCGCCCACACAAAGAACCATCATGGATGGGCAATCAGAAAACCAACACTCATACATCTAAAGCATTGTATAGCAACATAAAAAGATAACATTTTGATACCATCCAAGCTGGAAATCAAATGATCACAAAGGATACAAACTTTGAAACGTTCTTTGACGTAGGATAACACAATTGGACCACTAACTCCCCAACCTGCATCCCACACCTAAGTGGTGCATGACCCAAAACTGCACCCCTGGAATATGGGGAGATGAAAGCACAGCATTTACTTAGCCGAGCACAGATGAGTGGTCAGAGCTTCTATAACCACAGGAACATCCATCAAATCTGACCCCGTTTGTCAGGCTGCAGATGTACAACCCCTAATCTATGCTGCATGCCATCAGCACATATCAGGGCCATTACATGACAGGTAGTATGTGTGAAGGAAGATTCTGCCCACAACAAGCAAAAGTCTTTCCTTGGTTCTTTCCTTAAATCTGAACAGTATCAGAAGCAAATTTATGTGCAAATGTACAACCTCTAAAACTCACATCATGGACAGGTGGGGAATATGTCTTCAGCAGCAGCATGTGTGAAGATTCTATCTACAGCAAGCAAACGTCTTAATTTGGATCTTTTCTTAAATCTTAACAGTAACATTTGTACATGAAAACTAAGTGCCTGGGCAAATGCACAACCCTTAATCTATGCTGCATGCCATCAGCACACATCGGCTCCAGTACTGGGGCATACGTCTTGAAAACTTGGTGCCTAGGCACAACCCCATCTTCCCACTCCATACTGCTAACACTACTCACATCAGTTCCAGTACAGGGACAGGGGGGAAATATGTCTCCAGCCTGAACCAGCAGCAAGTGGGAAGAATCTACCTACACTACAGCAAGTAAATGTTTTTCCTTGGTTCTTTTCTTAAATCTGAACAGTAACATTTGTACATAAAAACTGGGCAGATGTACAACCCCTAATTTCTAAATTGTTACCCGGATTTTTTAAAAGACCGAATTTAGGTTACCCCTTGGATAAAGGTGACTAGCATTACAACAAAGGGTCCATACGATGAACCTACTAAAACAAGAAGGCAATATTAGAATATTTCAGTCTATACATTTTCCTACACTGAAGTGACTAAAATGATGAGTTATTCGGCATAAGAATGAAGAATTTGAATGAAGGAGCATGGATACATGTATGAACTTGTCACAAGTTTGACAATGATAAAAAAAAATCAGCTTTGCCACAGACAAGTGCTTATGTATACTTATGTGTACCATGTATACAAGTACTTATTCGTACTCAAGGCTAGCCTGTTATCTTTTTGTAAGATATTCAAGAAACAACAACCTCTGTTGAGGACTGTTGACACGGCTTGTAACCCACTCAAGTGTGGTACTCCAACACAACATTACAGATAGCGATCAATGCAGTTTTCATACGAGCATAGCACCGATAATTGGGCGTCCCCTCATCTGTGATGGGCTGTCCTGAGTACCACCACTTTCCCTGGATTGCCAGAAGGGGGTGTTTAGGCAACAACAACTCAATTTGTAGTTTATAGGATTTGTAGATATTAACAACATAAACACTGAACTGGAAGATCAACATGACAACAAAGTCTGAGGGGAAGTCTGTACTTTGGTATACAAAGGTTCAGGAGAAAAATATTGACAGTCAGACCAGGTTTCTAGCTAGAGCATTTTAGCACAATAGTAATATGCCATCACCCTAACATTTACAATTATGAAAACAATATTGACATGACCCTCCAAACAAAATCCTACAAATCCATAGAATGCCAACTCCCCCCCCCCCCATCTCTTTACTGCAGAAGGGCCAAGCCCCCCCTCCAAACAACCTCCTTTGCTATTACCATAACAATAAAATAAAATCTAAAGTTTTCTTCCCAGCCTTCTGTGACAATTGTGTTCTCTTTCTAAAGTGCACCATAAAACATTCAAGAACCAATGAAACACATTGGTGTGGCCCAATAGACTTGATTATAGACAAGACAAGGAGCAGGGGAAATCCTTGATGTATTATTCAGATGAAGATGTCATGTAGAGCTGATCCTCATTATCAGGAAAGCAGTCATCAGTCATATTAGACATTAGCTGGAAAGTGGGACAAATGAACTACTATAGTATCTGGGACATCACACTGTGACACACTAACAATACAGGATTCACAATACCAGACTCAAAGTTTGCAGAAAAGTTTTGATATTTCACGAAAATATATGTCAATGACTTGCATCACTGCAAGATAGAAATATACACTTGGCAAAACGATTCACAGGAAACATTACAGGAAAATCTCAGCCCTGCAACAGCAGTACATAAAAAAATATTTTAGAATCATCGAGAAAATCAGTAAAAACCTGTTAGCAACAGTCAGCACAGATTCAGCACCAAGGACAGGTACAAAGCTATCAGCGACTCTTTAACACACAGCTTACTATATCAGGGCTCAAAATCCTTTTTTCTGCATACCTGCATTGGTGCAGGTAACATTGAAAATTAACCTACACCAGACAAACTTTACCTGCACCACTTTGAATTTAGGAAGTATGGATCATACTAAAATTGTTCAGGAACCATTGCTATTTTTTCCTTTATGCCCTATAGGTGGAAACAGTCAATGCAGCTTATAAGTATCCATATACACCTACATAATATGTATAAAAATTAAAACCCAGTACATGGACCAGTGCTGGTTAGGTGCAGAAATACCTGCACAGCTCCAATTTTCCCTGCACTAACCTGCATATGCAGGTGGTATTTTGAGCCCTGAATATAGATTTTTAAAAACTGTAATGCAAAAGCCAATGTATAATGACATAAACATCAAAGTTGCATCATCAAAGATTCATGTCCCTCGTGTTACACAGTACAGAAGTTAGCAGGGATGTTTACAACTGGGAAGCCTGCCACTGTGGTGTACAGAAGTTAGCAGGGATGTTTACAACAGGGAGGCCTGCCACTGTGGTGTACAGAAGTTAGCTGGGATGTTTACAACTGGGAAGCCTGCCACTGTGGTGTACAGACGTTAGCAGGGATGTTTACAACAGGGAGGCCTGCCACTGTGGTGTACAGAAGTTAGCAGGGATGTTTACAACTGGGAAGCCTGCCACTGTGGTGTACAGAAGTTAGCAGGGATGTTTACAACTGGGAAGCCTGCCACTGTGGTGACCCCAATTTCAGGCCTTGGTGGTTCCCTGATGCATGGCTGACTCCATATTACTAAAAACAACAAGTTGTTAAGGAGGTACCACTGCCCTGGAGAAATACATGCTAAGCAGGTAGTTAGATTACAAAACCAAATTTTGCTCTAGGGCCCTAAAGGTGAATCATATATATATATATCTATATATTAAATAAAGACCAAATATACAAAATTTATCAATACAGGATTGTTAAGTATCCAAAACTGCCTTCCTCCCTAGAACTGTGGTAGAGTGGAGCTCATTGTGGACCGATAAAAAGAGCTTTGCAACCATTGTTTTATTCATTTAGTTTTACCACATTTGCGGAAGGATTGATGTAACCAGTGACTATCATCTTTTTTTCAAGATGTCAACTTATTGATCCACTGACAACTTTGATCCACTGACAACCATTGATGCTGAGATTAAGGGACAAGGCACATTCCTCATATGACTGTGATACGGTGCTGATATTATGACAAGTTTGAAAAGTTTTATTTAAAATGCACAGGCTTGCAGGATGTCCAGTTGGAAACATCCTGAATTGCAGCTCCACTGTAATTACAATAGACAATACTAGGGCACCAATTCTTACAAAAAAAGTCACATATGCCATTAAAAACACTCAGCCATCTTGTATTTTGGAAAAGGCTATCTATAGAGCTTTGTTGGTGGTTGGTTTTGTCGCAGTCTACTAAAGCACTTCATAAAATCAAACTCGTACAACAACATAAAATAAATGTGACAGACCTTATCGGTATGTATAAGGAGCATTACGACCCATGATACCCTAATGACCATCCTTTATCAGCAGAAATGCGCTAATCAATGATCAAACTTCGATCAATGAATCCTATTATTCTCAAAAAAGAGCCTAAAAAACAAGCAAACAATGATTTTTTCCTACCTTTGAAACCTTTCTCAACAGTTACGGATGTATCAGCTGTTAAGACCTGGTAACACTGACCTGCTCCAGTTTTGATCATGCATCGGATTATAAAAAACTGTCGGGCAAATTGAGACCATCCATCAGAAGTGCATTTAAGCTGACAGGTAAAATTAACTGCTCGCTCCAAAACATACATCATCAGAGGCCAAGCCTGAACCCGATAATGAGAAAAACCTGAATAAATCCCACAGGGCTAGATAGCAACTTTTCACTGTCCACAGATCTGAAAATCATAAAGGTCAAACTCAGAATTTAAAGTTCTTATGATGGCTTTATAGAAAATCTCTCTCTACATATATTATATACCACATGCTATAAAAAAAGTTCTTCTAATTTGGCTATAGAATCTTTGGTAAAATTGCATGCAAAATCAAGGGACTGACTAGCACATATTTACCATTGGTGGTAAGCAGAAATCATGAAAACAAAGTTTTAACAAATGAAAATTCTACTGGAGGATGTTGAAAGAAATTATGCAACATTACTAGAAATAAACCGCTACATGAACAGTAGGAACTTAAGAAAAAAATTACCCAACCCATTTCCATGACTGTTCTTCGTTGATGCCTAGTCTAAAAGTACAAAACAATATCAGAAATGTACCTGCTGAACACATCAGAAATGTACCTGCTCAACACTTCAGAAATGTACCTGCTCAACACATCAGAAATGTACCTGCTCAACACATCAGAAATGTACCTGCTCAACACATCAGAAATGTACCTGCTCAACACATCAGAAATGTACCTGCTCAACACATCAGAAATGTACCTGCTCAACACTTCAGAAATGTACCTGCTCAACACATCAGAAATGTACCTGCTCAACACATCAGAAATGTACCTGCTCAACACACCACAAATGTACCTGCGGTCCTATCCTGCCACCGGCACCAGAGAAAAGAGCATTCCCAGCTCAAAGTGGCAATAAAAACGACAGCTCCCCTCGGCAGGCGCCTCTCTGAGGGTGCATAAACTGTTCGCTCCTGCAGGCGACAGATATCCCTGCACAACAGTTGTCCTCCGGATACGCCAACGTGTCAAACTGATCCCACTATCGGGCCACCCACCGGGGCTGGCGACAGGCTAACTCAATTATCACCCCCCCTCTACCGGGTATTGCACATACAGATGTCCGTTGGCATGGTGATGTTCTGTTTCCATGACGGGACCGTGACCACCGGGACTCGTCAAACATACTAGACATCAACAACACCCGTCAGTCGTTGAGCGCTCTCGTGACGACTGCCGTCGTGACGTCAGAGCCTACTAAACATCAGGCAGGGCTAAAAACAATGAGTTCGCTTAAAATTGCAGCTCTGCTTTTGATGCACCGAGACATTTGTATGAGGTTAAAATCGTATTCAAAGCCTATTAAATGGTATGATAGTATACAGTATATTCTTGACATCTTAGTGTCTGTAAAAAATAATGAAACCGTCGCTGTATTACAAGTTTAAATTTTGAAGTTTTTAGATTCACCCTGTAGAAACAGTTAGGTTGTAGCTAGTAAATTATGCTATGTTGCACCTAGAGTTTCTTCTGTGCATCTACATTTCAAGGTAAGGCTGAAGTCACATTTCCAAACCGGGGCCCGGCCTGGATGTTTTAAGAAAGGAAATATCAAATTGTATATCATCATTCTATAGAAATATACAAATTTTCCCCTTGAATCTTATTTTGACATTTTGTGTATTTTAATGTCTTTTATATCATTATTTTGGCTCCCGAAAGCTGCCCGGCCGGGCCCCTTTGTTGAAATGTGACCTAAGCCTAAGTTACACCAGTACATCTATTCCCCAAAACATAAATTTCAAGCCCTGCCTCCGCGCCTACCAAACGTGACGTCCCTTATACACGTATGGGACGCTTCCAAATCAAAACAGCGCAGTAAATTATGCCCCCCGCACGCTAATGAGGAATAAAAGTGACGTTTCCCTTCACCAACGACATCCATCTCGCGCCAGGCACACAAACAGGGCGGCTACAGCAACGCGTACACCACTGTCATTTCCTGAAAATTTATAGCCAAGCTTTTACAATGTAAATTTTCCTGCCAGGCCATTTTCAGGTGTGTATTTAACTTATGAGACAACCTTTCCCTAGGGACGTTTTCAACGCAGGCCGTCTTTTTCAGTCTCACTTTTGCCTGAATGATCTGTTGTTCACAGCAAAGCAGACCATAAATTTTGAGGGGCACTTTCGCTGCATCTCTTCCACAACATTTCGGTCTAACTCCATTTCGTCACAACTTAATAAGAACTCTAAATCCTCCTGTTGTAACATATGACTCCAACACTTCATCAAAACGATCACATAAAAATGATTTGAGAGTACGGCTTTACTTATAAATAACAGCCACATACCACAGGTCTTTATCAGCGAGTAAAGACTTTTCCTGTTGTTACAGTTTAGTCTGAGAATTCATCAAACTGATAGAAGCAAGCCTGAGACTACTTCAAGAGCAGGGTTTTCTACAATGTATGAATAACAACCCTCTTCAACATTATGCTTATTGGCATCACCTGATATCAGCAATGTTACAAACAATCTGGACCAGAGGATACAGAATTTGTTTGTTTGTTTGTTTGTTCATTTTATTTAGCCAGGGTGGCCCATCTCAGTGTCATACAACTAGCATTGCTTTTCTGGGGACCCTGAAATCACATAATACTAGTCTTACTGTATAATGAATGCCGTCCGTCCAAGCACCGCTGTGAATGAAAGTTACATTGCATAATGGAAGAACCTTGGCTGTGAGCCATGCAGAAGACTGGCACACGCACACGTGTGACGCACTTCAAAATCAACTGCCAACCAGCCTATATTGCGATTTTACAAAATCACATAACAACTGGTATCTGTTTAAAGATGAATACAGTGTCAGTAACATAGTTTTGAGATTATGGTGAATAAACCTTGCAGTAAGCCTTTTTAAACCCTGACGTGTGACACACTTAATTAATAGTTAAAGATCATCTGCCAAACTAATGCCTTTGTTACAATTGTACAAAATCACATAATGACTGGTATTTTTCAAAAGATGGATACAGTAGCTACGTAGTGTCATCATCATACTTTTGAGACTACAATGAAAGAAAGTGGCAGTAAGCCTTTTTGAACCCTGACTCATCATTTTGAAGCACGATTCAGTTAAGACCTTACAAAATCACCCAGCGGCGGATATTTTTCCATAATGAAGACTGTCCTTGCACCAGCATTTAAAATTAAATATCACAAAAGATAACCTTGGCAGTAAGCCATTTCAACCGTGGCACAATACTGTGTGACGCACTTCAAAAGTACGCTTATATTAGGATTGTACAAAGTAACATAATAACCGGTAATTCTTAAAAGATGAATACAGTGTCAGTGACATGCTTTTGAGATTATGATGAAAGATGTGCCTTTAGAAGCCAGACATTATCATCGTGACGCACTTCTTTAAAGTCAGTCATTAAATCTACACTTGAGTTAAGCTTACACAAAACCAACTAATGACTGGTATTTTGCGGTAAAAACCTTGTCCGAATCACAACAGAGTAATCCTGAACAGAAAGCCAGTTTAACCCTGACTGCTATTTCATAACAGTCGCTGCTATTTTTTTTTAAATGAATAGTGTCAGTAACATGCTTTTGGGACTACAATGGCAGATAACTGTCAGTAAACCATTTAGAATTCCTAACATAATCATTGTGACGTACTTCCAACTGCCAACCATACACTTGTACTAACTTAAAGATTATACTAAATCACATAAAAAAACTACCATTTTTTAACAGATGAACATAGTCCCAGCATCATACTTATGGAACCACAGTGAAAGAAAATGGCAGGAAGTAATTTAGAATGTGCCCCTATCTTGTGACGCACGTACTCCCAACCCTACGTGTGTTTTAAGAAGCCGCCAGCTTTGCTCCTTTCCCGGCTCATATCCGGGTGTTGATGGCTCCACTTTGCTTGATGGGAATCAGAAAAGAACCAACAGAACAGGATTTATCACCCTGCTGACGATTGGTCAGAGCGCTGGAGAATTCTTGCTCGCTGCGACAGTTTCTACTCGTCTTTGTACTGGAAGTGGAAATGCTGGTTGCACAAGTTATGCACTTTTGCACCCAATATTGGAGTTGTGCACCTTATATTTGACAGCGGATGCACCTAGATATTTATGTAGGATTACGTACATATGCACCTTTTTCCAAAAAAACATTTCAAGTCTACTCAACTGGCATTGCCTTCACACCAATGATATTGGTGAGAAGTAAAAAGTAACGTCAACACCTTTCACTACTGACTGACCTTTTACAATGTACATCGGATACATCCATTGTAATGGGATAATAAAAACATCTAAACATTCTTTTTTTTTGCCGTTTTGCAGTTCAATTTCTTGGATCTTGGATGTATACAATGATATAGAATTGTAAGTTACAGAGGCATTGAATGATTGATACATTATTTTAGTCCATAGTCAAATCTTCCTCTCAGCTGTCTGTTTTGGTTCCTACATTTTTAAACCAAGGAAACGAATTGGTGTGGCATTGACTACAATGACGCTTCACCAGTATGTATAATAGCTAATGGTCTGGATAAGGTATCCAAGTATCCAATGGGGGAGGGGGGTGCTGGCAGTGTCACCGACAAGATTTGTAAGTACGGGAGCAGTCCGACTCTACATCATTCTTAAAAAGTCGAAACCGGCTGACTGCACTCCTGGCATGTTCCCAACACCACAAATGACGCCTCACCAATAGTCTAATATCAGATGAGAACACGCTCTTCTCATTCTTAAAAAAAGTCCAAACCGGTTGGCTGCCTAGTCTCAGTCCTGGCATGTTCCCAACAGCACCAACGACGCCTCACCAATAACCAATAGTCTAATATCAGATGAGAACACGCTCTTCTCATTCTTAAAAAATACCCAAACCGGCTGACTGCCTTGTCTCACTCCTGGCATGTTCCCAGCACCAATGAAGCCACACCAATAACCAATAGTCCGATATCAGAAGAGACCTGAGCATGTTCCGACAGGTTCCCTCCCCCTCCACTGTAATTTCATGGTCCAGGCAGTCCAGAGTTGCCAGAGGAGCCAGGGGGAGGGATGCTGGGAGATGCAGGCGTGTTCAAACTTTTATCACATCTTCAGTCATCTACTGACTCAGAAAAACTGAGCTTTCTATATTCTGTCTACCAGGCTTAAACTGACTTTTCTGTGAGCAAGCAACACATGTACAGGTTTCAAACTTAGTGCATGCATATCTTAAAACTTACATTACAGGGCACATCAACTTCAAGTTGATTTGTACATGTAAGACGGTCTGTTCAAACTTTCATCACATCTTCAGTCATCTACTGACTCAGCAGAAACTGAGCTTTTTGTAATTTTCTGTTCACTGATATCAGATGGCTCAGTTTCTTCTGACTCAGAAGATGACTGAAGATGGGATGAAAGTTTGAACATTCCTAAGTCTCTCAGGAGAGCCACTGAGGGGAGTCTGAGTTAGGGAAGCTGGGAGACTTCTATATGAATGACTATTGTTCAAACTTTCATGGTTCAAACTTGCATGGTTCAAACTTTCATGGTATCTTCATTCATCATCTAACCCACCAGAAACGTAGCTTTTTAAATTTTCTGTTTACCAGTCTTAATACTAACTGTTCTGTGAGCAAGCAACGCAGGTTTCAAACTTGTTACGTATCTTTTACAGGGCACACCAAGGTGATTGAGTCTCAAGCCTTGATACACACAGTTTGGGGAATGAAAATATTTAGATTCAAGTTTTCAAGCACTCTGGTTTCATTTTTATCTCTCACTAAATTTTGACACTGAGAACCAAGCAAAGCATTATTGGTATGGTTACAACTGTTACAATAAAACTTAGAAAACCTCACTTTTAATGTTGGCATAAACTCATAATCATATCAACCAATTCAACTTGCTGTATCTTATCATGTGTACAGGTTTTGGATGAGGTTCTTGTAGGTTTCCACTTCAGTTGATAAGACAATTTCCGGTTGTAACATCTGACTCATCAAAACCACCAGGAGGCAGTATAACTACCCGAGCGTGGATTCTGTGTGACACCAGGAGGCTGTATAACTACCTGAGCGTGGATTCCGTGTGACACCAAGAGGCTGTATAACTACCCGAGCGTGGATTCCGTGTTCAACAGGAAACCATTAAGTTATTTTTGTAGCTGATCAAATCAGCTGAAACGGCTACGTCAGTGGTTGTCTAATGGCCCAGAAAAACAAATGTTACTGTCAGAGCTAATACTATAAGTGTCAAAAGCAACACCTCTGTAGCATATGGTTTAAAAAACACCAAGGCATTGAAGGCATATACATGTATCTGACTTGCCTTGATTAATTAAGAAGGAATTCCAGCTTTTATTTCTTCTTTACTTTCTTGTGCGTGATGTGTCGTAAGACACTTTGTCCTGTACTATGTAGAAGTACTGTTAAGTTTCTTTAAACATTCTTACCAGAGAATAAACCACACACAGTTCATTTGTTGTTTTCAACACACAAACAATCCCTGAACAGGAGGACACTCATCACAATGTTTCTGCATGAGGGGAAGACTGTAACTTGGTAACGCTAGTTCACCTATAACCGTGGGGTAACCTATATCCCTTGTTTTTCAAAACAGCACATTTAGGGATATAAAGTCGATGGACGGTTGTTTCGAAGTGCAATATTTCTAAAATATAGCAGTTTGAACTCACAGTTCGTTGGCATGTTAGCCCTAAATACCCTGCTTATGAAAATAACAGATATAGGTTACCCCACGGATAAAGGCAAACTAGTGTTACACATTCAGAAATAATTTCATCTGGTTGGTACAATGAAGAATAAAGTTTTCTTAAAGCAGCACTCCAGTTGGAATCTCTGAGGAAGATGTCTAACAGGTATCGGAACGTCAGCAGGTGAGAGGCATACCTGGTTAATGTGCAACAGCATACACCAACATCCTTGGTAACGTTACACACAGTCTGCCTTGCTGTACCTCCTTGTGAACACATTATCAAACTTATCTTTTCCTTCCAGACTGTACATGTAGCCGTTTTCAGTTTAAGATGCATGACAACCAAAGAAATGAATTGGTATGGCCTGAGCTGAGGGTAACATATCACATTGCCAAGGTTTGAGAGTAATAGGGGCTCACAAATATGCAAATATGGCTATAAAAGGTGCTCACATATGCAAATCAGCCAGCTAAGTGAATAACAGCACCAGCAATTGGTGTAGAAGCTATAAATAAGGAAGTTTATGGAGCATTTAGGTAATCCCATAATACCCCACTCCTTCCTTTATGAGCGGCAGGAATTACCCTGCGGCTGATTTACACATCTAATATGTTACAGGTTGGAAACTGTTGCTCCAAGATGGCTGCTGTGCCCTCTATAAAAGACTGAAGGTCAAATTTATCAAATTCACTTCCCTTTCTGTAATCCTTTTTCTATAGGCTTGTAAACCATTGCTCTGAAATGGCTCCTGTGCCCTATAGTAAAAACAAAGGTCAAAATTACAAAACTCTTTCTATCCTCTCTTTCTACAGGTTTGTAAACCAGTGCTCAAATGTGGCCGCTGTGCCTGGAGGTCAAATTTATCATATTCTCTTCCCTTTCTGTAATCCTTTTTTCTATAGGCTTGTAAACCATGGCTGCCATGCCCTCCACTAAAAACCAAAGGTCAAAATTACCAAACTCTTTCTATCCTTTTCTTTCTACAGGTTTGTAAACCATGACTTAAAGATGGCTGCCATGACCTCTACCAAAGATTGAATGAAGGTCAAATTTACCGAATCCACTTCAGTTTGCTTCCTTTTTTTTCTATGGGTTTGTAAACCATTGCACCAAGATGGCTGTTGTGCCCTCTACTTAAAAGCGAAGGTCAGATTTACCAAACTAGCATCACCTTTTTCCATCCTTTGATTTTTTTTTTCAATCTAACTCAAGATTGCATGACCAATGACTGATTCACAGGATCTAGAACTATAATTACACAGGACTGGTCCATCCCTGTAGCATACAAGGGTTGCAGTTGACAAGAAAAATTAACCTGTGGGCTCAGAGTGGAACAGGATAGAATACCGAAGACACAAATCCTTTGACATGTAAGTTGATACAAGTACATGGTTTAAGAAGTTATTTTATTTACTACGGTCCAAAATGAAACTCCATTTCCTGTGATGGAATTTGCATCCATTGCCCAGGTATGCTGAGGGCGATTTCACTTGGTTTTGAGACTGAAAAAATGGGTAAAATCAAGTCACAGCCATCCCATTCCCACGCCAATGACTTTATCACAAATGTCAAAACTGAAAAACATGCCCAGAAATCCGATACTCCCGCGTGACGCACATTTATATTAATAAATCTGCAGCACCAAGGATCACATGTCCCCAGGCTGTGAAAGGACACCTAAATCACGGCCATCAGCGTAAATCAGGACATTCCAGTGCCGGAAATCTCCCTCATTTGGGGCTGGGGCGAAGGACCACTGTCAGAAAGAACTGCCCGGACCGTAAGTCACCCGCTAAGTGTGCCGCGGGTCCGTCCAGTGGTGCCCACAATAGCGCCCATGTGACCCCCCTCCTCGGTAATACATGGCACAGGCAGGGCCTGAATGGCTGCGGACATCGGAGGTGATACGTTTCGGGCGGGACTGTCGGTTCCCGCGCCCTGAAGCCGGAGATAATGCACGGTTATTTATGGCGGGTGGCGGCGCTAATAGGTGTCCAGCGCTGATCCTGCAGGGTGCCCGCGAGAGTGCGATACGGAATAGGGGCTCCTGTGGGGGGTGCAGGCTGGGGTGCAGGGTGGGACATACACATCTACATCTACATACATTTTGTATGGGTAACCCCCAAATAGCCCCACTAAGGGCTAATGCGGGGGGAGGGGGGTAGTTGAGGCCCAGGCTAAGACGGGTAAAGACTCAACAGTTTATACATCACAAAAATGGTCCTAACCCCCACACTAGGGACTGAATCATGACTTAGAATTCTGAAGACTGAAGGTTATTACGAAATATAACCTACCAGGTAACAATAATAATGGATGCAAGGTAACATTTACAGTTACTCAAGCAACTGGACAGTTTTTGGAAAGCCACCGTACACACTCAGGGTTTACAAGACCTAGGTCAATGACATCCAAATGACTAACCCTCCAAAATAAACACTAAATCACACACAGTTAAGCATTTGAACGGTTCATCAGAAAGGAACATTACCCTACAGTTTGCTATACTGGTAGAAAGCGAATACATGGACTCTGTCCACAGTGCTGAAACAGCTACTGCTGCCAATGTTAAGACTGTTAGAAATGTCTAACACCTTGTAACTACAGATGCTTGTACATACACCACTTTGACACCGATGAATTTCTGAGTGCCTGAGGTTTCTACACTCATCATCATCAACGGTTGACATGCTTACACATGATGGGGAAAGGAGATCCATGAGACAGCACTATGCTACTGAAAGAAAAAATACAAACTAAGCTCTGTTAACATTAATGTTTACTCCTGTATGGAATCTGTAAAAAATTCAATCATCTACATACAATATTACACATTACAGATGCACCAACACCTCATCAATACAGAACACGTTTCTATCCAGGAAGGTCATATACAAGTATATCCCCCCCCCCCTCCCAACATTTATACTCTGAAGGTCAGCCCATTTAGACCTGCCCACCCCCACCCCTGTGACTTATGGCAGTCTCAGAGTGTTCCATGATGCACAATGATGTTTTTGCCTTGTCACTGATAACAGTCAGTGGATTACCAGGACAGGTTGGCAGGTGTTCTTTTTAAACAAAAACGGAAGAAAATTCATCATGTCTAACGTTAACCTTTAAGAGCTTAACTACAAAAAGACATTAAATGAAGATGCTCACAACAAAGTGAAGGCATTTAACACACCAAAAAAAGTTTTTCTCTAAAATGCTTTAGTGGAATAGTTCAAGGCTAACATTATGGTAATAACAGTTTCAGTGAAGAAACCAGAATTCATTACCCTTTTCCTGCCTACTGCAAGCTAATTGCAACCGAACGGTTCGGGCCCCCATGAGGGTTTTAATGTCACCGCTATTATCAGGATCCTCGTACCAAATTGGTTACACTTTCCAGTTTTGTTTCCAATCATTTTTGCATTGTCATGATCCCCGTAATTTGTGTAACACACCCCAAGTTGATAAACTCGATGAGTATATATTAATCTGGATGATTAATACCATGTGATAGTCACATCCTCAGCAAGATGCAAAATGCTCCTTCCAGAGATGTGTAAGGAGCATTTTATATCTTGTAAACTCAGATGAAAAATGAGTAAAAAAACCTTCAATAGCATTTATCTGCGAGGAAAAATGATTCTACTATTTTGAAAAACAGTGTGTTGGAGAGATGTCTAATTGCACCCCCCACTCCAACCCCAGGTATGCATAGTTTAGATATGTATCATACTGGGGATGTTGTTTGAAATATCTTTAGACCCATTCTTTGGGGATGGCGGATACATATGACGATATGTCTTGCCAGAATTATGTTAGTGGATATTCAACATCTTCCATACTATTCTCACTACCAAACATACTTAATGGCTGAGAACTATGTCACTACCATTCACTAAAGGCTCAAAACTTTCATCTGAGAAAACTTTCCTTCTGCATGGAGGTTTATTCATGATAGATGGCACGAAGGATGAAATGTAAGTGGGATTTGAAAACAAGTGATATCTGCTGTTATTGTCTGAAATCAGAGTCATGTATATCAATACAGTCTGTGACATATTGTGTCAGTTGACCTACATCCTAAATGTCTTTTATCCAATTTTATGACAATTTTTCAGTCAAAACAGCCAAAGAAGACCACTCAGGGGACTGATGACATCTGGTTTATGTGGACAGGTGGTCGCTATAGACATCTCATGTTTTGATCACAGTAATTTTCATATATTATTTACATACATTTCGTTTTTAATTTTCTTAATTATGCAATTCTGTATGCTACTGTTTTACTTTGCAATTATCCTTTGAGTATGATATTACAATAAAAGTTATTCTAAATTTAATTCAACAAATCACTCGGTGTCCAATGTCACATTTACGGGGTATGTCTCTTTATTTTCAACACATACTTGCAATCGGCCCTTGGGCATGGACTTACTTGACTGTGTAAGGGGAAGAAGTTATAAATGAACATGAAGAATTCAGCTGAATAGCCATAACACAGGAGGGCATCAGATTTATTGTTAGAATGACTCTGTGGAATGTAAGCCCACCCCGAACCAATCATTTTGCCGCGCTGAAAATGGCGAATAGAGCGCGCCGGATAATCCTGTTCCTCGGTGATGGCGGAAGGGGCTTCGGAGCACGGCCATCACCTCGACTGAACAATCACCTGAGCCATGCTGCAGGAACTTCTACCTCAAGCTACTATAATTTAATATCTACTAATGGTTCCCGGACAATTTAAGGTGAGAGTGTAGCAAGTGCACATCATAAAGCAGATGGCAGGGAGCAAAACTTCAGTAAGACTGTATTCTCACTGTAAAACAGAATGCTCTCTCTCTCTCTCCCCCCCCTCTTTCCCCTTGAACAATGACCAAGCAAATACTTTCTTTGTCAGCTGCATTTTGGTCAGAAATATACCAACAATTTAAGAAAATGTCTTGCAATACTGAACCAGTGTTGTTGCCTTTGTCCACAAGTCTTGAGAAACCCACAGAAATAAATAAGAGATAAATAAGAGAATAAGAGAAGTAATAAGTCAGAATGGCCCTGAAGAAGGTGACAGACGGTCACCGAAACGTCGGTGAGAATAAAGCACTGGTTGTGTAAAAAAGAGTCTCTTTATTCAGTGACGTACCAACCTGATGAAACTGTTCACGGAAGAGATAAATAAACATAGCATGCTACTCTGGGTAATGTTTGTTTCATGACAATAATTGTACCTATGCAGTTAAGAAGAACAATGAAATGCAAACCTTTGCCAGCTCCTAGTAATGTACTAGTACTAGGTTTTGGTACTTGCATACACAAAGTTTAAGATTTTTGAAACTGAGCTTTAACCTTCAAAAAATTACAAAGTTGTTCATACTCTACCCACAGTGCCAAAGTTTGTTCAAAAGTGCCTTGCGAGAGAATCGTTGTGGGAGAAATCGTTGCGGAAGAATCGTTGCGGAAGAATCGTTGCAGGTTACTGCAGAAGGAGGTTATGAAATCAGCACCGATCAATGATACATGCAGCGGAGTCAGCGGGGGTTATCAATCTTGTCGTTCCTTCATAATAAAGGGCTTTGTGGCCTGTTCTCGGGATAACTCAGCCGAATGGCCGCAAGTGTGATCGGAATAATGCAGAAACACCCAGCGGGGGGATTCTAGAAAGTCATGTGGATCATTTCTGTATAACAGCAGCAGCAGCAAAGCACTGTTATGCTGACTTAATTAGCTGGAGAACTGTTCTCATTTTATAAATCAGCTGACTGGCCTTAAGTGTGATAGATATAATGCAGAAAGACCCAGTTGGGGGCTTCAGGAAAGACATGTAGACCGTTCCTTTATAACAACTACAGCAAAAAAACACTGTTATGGTGACTTTATCAGCTGTAGAATTGTTCTCAGTATGAATCAGCTGAAAATCCTGGTGTATGATCGGAATTATGCAGAAATACCCAGCGGGGAGCTTCCAGAAAAGTCATGTGGATCATTCTCTCATTATAACAACAGCAGCAAAGACGTTGTTGGCTGGATAACTGTTCTCAATTTACAAATCAGCTGACGGGCCTTAAGTGTGATAGATATACAGTAGAAGCCGCATAATTGCACGGCCTATTTGTCAGTGAATTCCATGCAACTATCCGAACGGCCTGAAGTGTGATCAGAATAATGCAGGAATCCCCAGCTGAGAACAGGAGGAATGCAACCTGGAGCATTTTATTGTTGCCAACGTAACAACATCCAAAAAACAAGGCTGTATTTAGTTAGAGGGGAATATAGAGGTGACTGTGAAGAACACATTCTTTAAAAAAAACCCTGACTGAACTGTCTAATCCCTGAAATATCATAGAGATTGGGAAGAATCAAAGACCTGTCCATGGTGCTGAGCCTTAGAACCTTAGAACAAAGCAGGAAATGTTCACTAAGTTTTACATCCTCTTTCATACTGCAACAACCAAACATCCCCCGCCCATGGTGTTGGACTCTACAGTGCTTAGAACAATGCGTGAACTGTTCACTGGGGGAATCCTAAGGGTGTTTCACATCGTCTTTATACTGCAAGAACAGCCGAACATTCCCTGTCCATGGTGCTGAACCTTAGAACAATGCATGAACTGTTCACTGGGGGAATCCTAAGGGTTTTTCACACCATCTTTATACTGCAAGAACAGCCGAACATTCCCTGTCCATGGTGCTGAACCTTAGAACAATGTATAAACTGTTCACTGGGGGATTCCAAGGGTTTTACACATCAACTTTATACTGCAACAACAGCCAAACAACCCCTGCCATGGTGCTGAACCTTAGAACAATGTATAAACTGTTCACTGGGGGAATCCTAAGGGTTTTACACATCGACTTTATACTGCAACAACAGCCAAACATTCCCTGTCCATGGTGCTGAACCTTTATAGAACAATGCATGAACTGTTCACTGGGGGAATCCTAAGGGTTTTACACATCAACTTTATACTGTAACAACAGCCAAACATTCCCTGTCCATGGTGCTGAACCTTTATAGAACAATGCATGAACTGTTCACTGGGGGAATCCTAAGGGTTTTACACATCAACTTTATACTGAAGAACCACCAAACATCCCCTGTCCATGGTGCTGAATGGTGCTGTACCTTAGAACAATGTATAAACTGTTCACTGGGGGAATCCTAAGGGTTTTACACATCATCTTTATACTGTAACAACAGCCAAACATTCCCTGTCCATGGTGCTGAACCTTTATAGAACAATGCATGAACTGTTCACTGGGGGAATCCTAAGGGTTTTACACATCAACTTTATACTGAAGAACCACCAAACATCCCCTGTCCATGGTGCTGAACCTTAGAACAATGCATGAACTGTTCACTGGGGGATTCCAAAGGGTTTTACACATCAACTTTATACTGCAACAACAGCTAAACAAGCTCTGTCCGTGGTGCTGAACAATTTTGGAACTGTAGGCTAGGTTATGGATTGGGCACATCTATCTTTAGGCACAATTTGCGGCGAGGCGCATCATTTTGGGGAAAACGGATGATAAATGAGATGATATAGAAAGCTCGAGGGGAAACAAGAAGGAAGCAGAACTCTGCAGATTAACCTAATTATCAGACGAGCTCACTTAATTAGAACATGTGGGGCACACGCCCTCCCACCGACCCAGGCACGCATACGGAATCAGGACTTAAGTGGTCTTCCTTCTCCCTTCCTTTTAGCCGGATTGGGAGGAATTATTCAATTTACCGTCCAAGAAAGCAACATGCTGGCTGCGCAGAACTGCTCATTGAGCAGTAGCTCAGAGGAAATGCCATTAGACACACAATATAACACTAGTTCACCTTTATCCGCGGGGTAACCTATATCCGTTGTTTTTCAAAACAGGGTATAAAGGCACACCGTGCTGACGGGTTTTAAACTGCAATGTACTGAAAATATTGCAATTTGAAACCAACGTCCGTTGACGTGATATCACCAAATACCCTGTTATCAAAAGCAACGGATATAGGTTACCCAACGGATAAATGTGAACTAGCGTCTTCTCCGTGATTCTCAGTGTACAATAATGTACAATATACATGACTTGTACAATGTACCTCATATAGTCTTCTCTGTGATTCTCCATTTACAATAATTGTGAAAGAATGGTGCGACGTAAGCTGATATCATCATTGTTTAGAGATTATGGAACAAAATTGGGTGTACATTTTGGGGAACGGATCCAAAGTTCACTATCTTCACCGCCATTCTGCGAGAAATTCTTTGTTGAATGGGAACTTGCAGCAAGTACACCAGTACCATTAAGCACACAAGTCGTGTACCTCATTCAGCCATCTTCATGATTCTATAATACTCGTGGAAAACTGGTTGGCTGCTAGCTGATTTCTGATTGTTTAGGGATTGCTACACACAATTGTAATTTGCATCTTGCAAAAGGGAGATATATCCCACAACCTAATAGTATATTCTCTATGCTATAACCTATATACTCTAAACACCATTCTGTGCAATAATTTTGATTGAACAGGTTTTCCATATACCATCAGACATAAAGTATGCATGCACCTAAAAGCCATCTCATGGATTTCATATGTGTAAAATATGGAGTGAATACATTATTTTTTTACTCTTCAGAGCTTGCTACAAAGGGCATTAAAAATTATGTATATCCCATGTAAGCAAGACAATATCCCCACCATGGTTCTTTGCAAAAACTGAAAGGCACGTTTTAGAATATCACTAGACCTACAATGTACCTTCACCAGATTCTGTTTTCACCGATCACAAGATACCGGACATACACAGGTATGTGATATTCCAACAAAGCACTGATCTGCCTATTGAATGGCATTTTCCAGACTATTGTTAGTGTCCAATACACCGCATAGCCCCCTCAGTAATGCTGTAATACTGCATGGATTAGCTGGCTAAAGGCTCTGAGGTTGTCTATATATCAGCAAATACCACATCTACAAATTTTATGAGAGCAAGATGGAAGCAAACAGTTGCTCATTTTTGCTTCCATTCTTTTCTAGTACTTTCTTTGAATGACAAGCTTGTAAATTAAATGCCAAAACACGGGGTCGATCTGCTAGGTATTACAAGATACTGTTATCACATGAAGAAGGATTTATGCTCGATTAATTTCACGGCATCATCGGAAAATCATTTCCACAGCAGCAACAAATTAACATTGTCAAACGGCTGGGATGAAATACAGCATCTTCATGTCCATTATTAAACAGGGTGGGGTCACCCCTCCCTGCCGAGCCGAGAAGAGACTACGGTTCTCACGGCTGTAAAAGGCAGCGGACTAAGAAGGCGGTACTCACACGAGATTATCGAGAAATAGGAAGTCTTCACGTCCAACAGAAGCCAGTCCCAGGCAGAACGATCCCCTCTGGAAGGATAAGCGGTAAATCCAAGCCAAAGCTTTGCTCCCAGGAAGCTACATGTACCTCTCCCACTCGCAGGTAATCCAGAGTAACATCAGCCGCTGACGACTATTTCGGGCCATCTCAGAAAAAAAACCTTTTGGTAACCGTGGAAACCAGCCAGTCTGTCTGGCCGGGGCGGTCCCAGGTGGTCGTGTGTCAGAGCTTCGCACGGAGCATGGTTTTCCTGGGGGCAGGCCAGCCTCCGTGATTGGTTGGTTTGAAAATGTACGTTGTGCGGGTTAGAGAGCAGGGTTGGGAGTAGTGTAGGACTAATAAACAGAAGGGTGCGAGCGGTAAATAACCACGCGCACACGGGCGGAGTTACGGCCCAGAACGGCAGGAATCACAACAAGGCCATCGTTAAGAGGAGCTGGAGATTGCAGATCGTCGTAAATAATTGATCGATCAGGATTCATCAGGGTTGATGTCGATCATGAGATCCAGTGGCGGGTTCTGAAGTTCTGGGTGAAACCAAGACTCCCGGAACGACAACGTCCCTCCGGCAGAGGATTCATCAACATGTCAGCTAAGGAAACAGATCAGTTTATAGCCCTCATCATTACAAATTTCCTACAACAATATACAATTTTTCCTTCTGCTTGAAAGACAGCAAGGATGGAGGGAAGAAATAAATTACCATGCACTTTTTTAACAGACAAATTACTTTTTCTTTAAATGGGATGAATATTTAATTCTGCCAAGGCATTTCAGAACAGTAATCATTTTCCATGATTCGACCGTAAACTGGTAACCTTACGTTACATGCACCTTAATCAAGTTTTTAACTCATATTTTATGTGACCTTGAAGCTCACACCAGGCTGATACTTATTCATGGAACACGTCTAATCTCTAACATCGGCTCAGGCAACACCAAGTCAATTTGTTTGTTCTCAGATTTTAAAGAAATAGCAAAGAACATATTAGGGAGTGAGCAGGAAAATCAACAGAGTTTGAAGGGAAAGTCTCTACCGTAGTTCACATTTTCAGGGAGTGGATAGGGTCAGACTCAAGTATTCTACGTAGCACTTTATCATTATCAATGTTCCTGCCCGAGGGCTAGTTGCAACTGTTAAATGAAACATATAGAATATATACATTATAGAATAATAAAGTAAACATATAGAATAATATAGTAAACATATAGAATAATATAGTAAACATATAGAATAATATAGTAAACATATAGAATAATATAGTAAACATATAGAATAATATAGTAAACATACATAAAACACAAGACATTGATATAGGTAATAATGGTGACAAGTGGAAACAATGGACTATTCTAGCAATACTGGATTGAGGAGAGCTACTATCTAATTTGGGGTTTGACTTCTATGTCATTGTGGCCTTTTGCTAAATTTTCATCTAATATGATGCAAGAGCCATGCAGGTAATACATGAAGAAGAAGAAACACATTATTTCAAACAGTTGCCACAATTTCACCAAGCTTCTGCCACCTAGGAGATCACCAAGACATCATCAAAAGACTATATTTCTACTAAAAGCACAAAATCCCACCATCATACAGAACGTGGGACAGTTCATTAACCACTGCCTTCAAAGAAGAAGTCAAACCCGACAATAGTATTCATTGTATCATATAGTTGATTAGACACTAGTTTTATGTACCACACTGATTACTTCTCTTAGTCCTTGTGCACTTAGCCTTCGAGCATAATTTTTGCAAATAAACATTCACTACATGAAGAACGCACCACCGCTCAGAATGACCTTACTGAAGCTTGTCACTAACATCGCAGATAAAAGCGCGAGTCCACCGAGGACGGCTGTCAGCCGGATTCTGAATAATTAACCAACCCGTGTCAACGTCAATTATACTCATCCCGACGTTTGTAAACACAGCAATTATCCCTCTCAGATTACACAATCATCCGGATCAGGTTACGCTGGGCTTTAACGAATCAGGATTAATAAAGACAACATCATTGTAGGCCACACCAATTCAACTACTTGGTTACTGCACTTCTTAATTCGAGAATAGCAAATAAGTCAAGTTGAAAACAGAGTGCTGGGATAAAACCTTGCATCTGACTACTTTCACACAGTCACAAACTGAATCTTTGTGAAGGGTGCAAAAAAAAATTTTTCCCTCCAGTGCTATTTTCGTCTTGAAATTTCAGTGCAGTATTGTACAACATGTATTACTTCATCTAAGTTTGAGAACAACCAAATTCAACAGTGCACAAAGCCAGAAAGCATGATGCCTGAATGCTGATAAGGACAGCTGTAGCATTTTCGTAGAGAATGGCATTTGGCAGTTCTGAGTTCTTGTTACTTCCTACAGGGGGAGCTAGTCGCCAAGCCTGGAGGTCTCTTTCTTGAGCATGTGATTGTAAAGAGTTTCAACTGGAGTTGATGGTTAATCTATCCAGGCTCCATCGAGTTCTGAGTTGTTGTTCGTTCCTATTGGGGGAGCTGGTTGCCAAACCTGGCAGCTTCTCTCCAATGTGAAGTGAAGTGAAAGATATGATCGGAGGTAAAAGCGATTATTCTTTCCTGGCTGCATTGAGTTATGTGGATGTCTTTGCAGTTTGGCAGCAAAAAGCCTAAATGGTTACAACACCAAGAATCCCTCAATAAGCACTCTCAGTATCATTCGCATTCCTGTTGTTGTACATTTCCACTATTGGTAAAATTGGCAAGTCTTTTGCAGTGATCTCATTTATAGTGATGAAGGATTTTCAGGAAGGCTAAAAAACGGAACCAGCACTGGTAGAGATAAACAGTGCAACATCTTCTGTCACCAGACAACTGAAGTTTGCACAAAAACCTCCAAAACTGTCCGAAAAATGCCTTCAACTTTCTACCAGAAACCTGCCATACAACAAACAACACACTCTCATTTTCCCCAAGGTAGTTTAGGGTGTGGCCAATCAGAAACTACATTCTCCACTATGAATAATGGGCTGGTATTCCACAGTCACGAACATGACCATAAGAAATACCTGCGGACCATATGTTCCTGATAGAACCCTAGATAAGCTGCCCTCCCGAGAATTGCATGCAGTACTCCTTAGCTCCTTCCAAAGTATTACCCATGTTTTTCCTGCATCCTTGTATCATAACAAATAGCAGGGGGCGTTTGGGTCACACGAAATTTAGATATAAAACCTATAAAGAATCATGCTGCGTAGGTTAATAACACCTTAGCTTCAACAAATGATTGAAGCTTTAAATCTCAAGAGGATTGTACACACTAAATCTTAGCTCTTTCAAACATATCATACATGTTTTTCTATATGTCTTTGTACGATAATGAATGGTTTTGGTGCATTAGGATCACACAAAGTTTCATGGCCAAAGATAAAATATCTGAAGACTAATGCTCTATATGGTAATAACCCCATAGATTTAACTACAGATTTGTCCTCTAAATCTCAAGAGGACTGTATACACTAAATCTCAGCTCTTTCAAGCAAATCACACGTTTTTTTCTATATGCCTTCATATTATAATGAATGGTTTTGGTGCATTAGGATCACACAAAATTTCATGGCCAAAGATATGATATTTTCATTTCATATCTAGAAGACTAATGTTGTACAGGGTAATAACCCCATAGATTCAACAGTTACAGATTTGTGCCCTAAACCTCAAGAGAACTGTGCTCAGCAGAGCTTAACTCTTTCCAGCCATGTGTTTATACCCAACAATGAATCGCAGTGAATAGCTGAAGGGCATTTGGCTGATACAAAGTTTATTGGCCAAACTTGCACAATGTAATATCTATACTATAGTATGCTGTTCTCCCAGAGGACTGCAGTCACCAGACCAGAACTATTCCCAAAGTATTACATTAACTATATATTTCATACAAGGTATATCATCTGTAGTCTGTAAGTTACGATGAATAAAGACTAAGTTATTTGGATCAAGCAGAGTTTCCTGGTCAAATATACATGTATCATCTAAAACACTACGCTGCATAGCAAATAACCTCTTAGCTTCACCATTTGATTTACTTCCATTCAACTTCAAAGAACCGACTTGAAATTTAACTATCAATGGTTTGAACCTTACTAACCCCAAGCTTATCGTTCATAATAACTTCATTTCCACTTCCAGACCATGCCCATTCCATTTCTAGGTTCTCTGATTTAAAACAATTTAAATGCTGAACATTATGATCAACATGTTCAAGGTTCTGAGAGCAAAGTCTGTGCTTTTGTTCAGACACGTAGTTTCAGACAGCATAGTCAGATTATTGGATTCAAATTTTCTTCCCACCACTAGAGCAGCTGGGTTTTCATTGTACCCTTTGGCCACACCTATTTAATTTCTTGGTTCACGGATTTTTTCATAAAAAATATGGAGCGAGAGGGCGAAATAAAAATAAAAATTGTAAAATGGTTGGGGTAAAGGTAACGGCTAATCCAAAACATAAAGAAAAAAAGTTGTCAGCTTGAAAAAAGTACAAAAACACTATATGTACACTGTCAGTACTTTCAGTTTATAATGGATGAAATACCACATCTACATGTATGGCCACTTGCCATGCCCTGTACCTGGCCAGACTGCACTACAGAATGATGTATGACACAGCTCCATCTCTCTAATCCTTCCCCGACAGCCTTCACTAAGTGGACTATTTCATTTTCCAAATTCCACTCTGCCCAAAGGACCATGCCATCTGACTTACAAAACCCTGCCAAATGCCCCACTCCAACCACTGGAGTCCATACATCACCTCAGGGTGGGGTTAAGGAGATGGTCTGTCTTGGCACTGAGAGAGACATCTCAAGCCAGGAGCCAAGAAAAGCCATCAAGTTCAATCTCTCCCCTGTCCCCGAGGGCTAAAGGGTAAGATATAACCAATCTACAAATAGTACAATGTATGCCTGGAGAATCTGCAATGTATGCCTGGAGCATCTACAATGTATGCCTGGAGCATCTACAATGTATGCCTGGAGCATCTACAATGTATGCCTGGAGCATCTACAATGTATGCCTGGAGCATCTACAATGTATGCCTGGAGCATCTACAATGTATGCCTGGAGCTGCCCCAAAACCGTACATGTATAGCAACTTTGGTGCAATCTCCTTATGATGCTGTGGTACTTTTGAGTACTATTAAAGATTCATGGATAAGTGCTAACCTGGGTTCCGACTCCACAAAGAAATGTCTCTGAACATTTGACTGCATGGCTGTGATGTTTGAATAACCAGTCATTTATGTTAGTAAAAGATTCATGTCTAGGAGAGTCCTTGGGCAGCGTACAAAAGGGCACCTTGGGTGTGGCGTTGTGTTTCCTGGATTGTCACAAATTTATTAGACACACTATTCAATAATGATATCGTGATGATAGTTTTTTTCCGTATACAACTTTGATGTGTCAATGAAGGTTAACTTTCAAGTCAAGTAAAAGCCTTTATTTGATTTTGATGGCTGGTTCATGGTTCAACCTTTATGGCCACTTTCTAGCAAGGTCGAGCAAAAGGAGGGGTCATGGTCATGATAAGAATCAAAACAACATGATTTATTTTGATTACAGTACGTGATAAATAAAAGCAAATAAATATGTAAATTAATTTGGTTATACGGTTTGATGTCAATGTTATACGTATTTATTCAGACATTTCACACACTAGATGTAAGTATCCAATGCCCAATCCTTTGTCTTATTAGAAAGTAGAAGCCTTGAAAATATATTGGAGATCATGCACATAAGTACAAAATCTATTTATGAATAGAGCCTGACTGATATTCCAGTAGAGTGAAAATCTACTTTATTTGAGTTGCAACAATATACAGTACAGTAAGGCAGTGCCATGCTGATATTGTGTACAATACACATTCTGTATTGAACATAACAGCACAGTGATGTTCAATACATGCAGGACCTGTGACAGCACTTAATCATTGCCACAGATCATTCACAGGAGCTGCCGCATCGCTGAGCAGTTTTACCTGCTTGAGTTTCGACTTCTAAACATCGATCATGCGAAGGGCGGGTCCGCTAACCCGACTCCAGCTGTTCTGAGGAGGCGCTCCGGTGAGATCAGTGAGTTTCCGCGGATGAGCATTAATAATACATCCCCAATCACGCCCCCCATTCGTCATCATCAGTGTCAGTTAGCAGCAGGCCGTAAGGACGACTGTGGGGGAGCCGACTGCAGGGATCGATGGACCGGTGCGAGAGGATTCCCCATCTGTATCGATAAGGGACCGGTGAGAGAGGATTCCCCATCTGTATCGATAAGGGACCGGTGAGAGAGGATTCCCCATCTGTATCGATAAGGGACCGGTGAGAGAGGTTTCCCCATCTGTATCGATAAGGGACCGGTGAGGTAGGCTCCCCCATCCGTATCAATACAGGACCGGTGAGAGAGGATTCCCCATCTGTATCGATAAGGGACCGGTGAGAGAGGATTCCCCATCTGTATGGATAAGGGACCGGTGAGAGAGGATTCCCCATCTGTATCGATAAGGGACCGGTGAGAGAGGATTCCCCATCTGTATCGATAAGGGACAGGTGAGAGAGGATTCCCCATCTGTATCGATAAGGGACCGGTGAGAGAGGATTCCCCATCTGTATCGATAAGGGACCGGTGAGAGAGGATTCCCCATCTGTATCGATGGACCGGTGAGAGAGGATTCCCCATCTGTATCGATAAGGGACCGGTGAGAGAGGATTCCCCATCTGTATCGATAAGGGACCGGTGAGAGAGGATTCCCATCTGTATCGATAAGGGACAGGTGAGAGCGGATTCCCCATCTGTATCGATAAGGGACCGGTGAGAGCGGATTCCCCATCTGTATCGATAAGGGACCGGTGAGAGAGGATTCCCCATCTGTATCGATAAGGGACCGGTGAGGGAGGCTTCCCCATCTGTATCGATAAGGGACCGGTGAGAGAGGATTCCCCATCTGTATCGATAAGGGAATGGTGAGAGAGGATTCCCCATCTGTATCGATAAGGGACCGGTGAGAGAGGATTCCCCATCTGTATCGATAAGGGACCGGTGAAAGAGGATTCCCCATCTGTATCGATAAGGGACCGGTGAGGGAGGATTCCCCATCTGTATCGATAAGGGACCGGTGAGAGAGGATTCCCCATCTGTATCGATAAGGGACCGGTGAGAGAGGATTCCCCATCTGTATCGATACTGGACCGGTGAGAGAGGCTTCCCCATCTGCATCAATACTGGACCGGTGAGAGAGGATTCCCCATCTGTATCAATACAGGACTGGTGAGAGAGGATTCCCCATCTGTATCGATAAGGGACCGGTGAGGGAGGCTTCCCCATCTGTATCGATAAGGGACCGGTGAGAGAGGATTCCCCATCTGTATCGATAAGGGAATGGTGAGAGAGGATTCCCCATCTGTATCGATAAGGGACCGGTGAGAGAGGATTCCCCATCTGTATCGATAAGGGACCGGTGAGGAAAGATTCCCCATCTGTATCGATAAGGGACCGGTGAGAGAGGATTCCCCATCTGTATCGATAAGGGACCGGTGAGAGAGGATTCCCCATCTGTATCGATAAGGGACCGGTGAGAGAGGATTCCCCATCTGTATCGATAAGGGACCGGTGAGAGAGGATTCCCCATCTGTATCGATAAGGGACCGGTGAGAGAGGATTCCCCATCTGTATCGATGAGGGATCGGTGAGAGAGGATTCCCCATCTGTATCGATGAGGGACCGGTGAGAGAGGATTCCCCATCTGTATCGATAAGGGACCGGTGAGAGAGGATTCCCCATCTGTATCGATAAGGGACCGGTGAGAGAGGATTCCCCATCTGTATCGATAAGGGACCGGTGAGAGAGGATTCCCCATCTGTATCGATAAGGGACCGGTGAGAGAGGATTCCCCATCTGTATCGATAAGGGACCGGTGAGAGAGGATTCCCCATCTGTATCGATGAGGGATCGGTGAGAGAGGATTCCCCATCTGTATCGATGAGGGATCGGTGAGAGAGGATTCCCCGTCCATATCAATATGTATCAATACAGGAGTGACCTCTGAAGCTGAGCCAGTGGGTGGGCGAGTCCCTCCACTCCAAACACACCGCCAATCCTCACTGCCTCATCTGCATGGGAATCTGCCGGTACTATCAAGATGTCTTTGGGAGGAAACTTGTGGATGGTTCAACTACTAAGCAAGGACCAAACTTACATGTGTATCACCCCTGGATCCAGGTATCTAACTTAGATTCTAACTACATCTCTTCCAGGACTCACATACAGACATTTTTTACCGCCTCATCTGCATCAGAATCTGCTCATACCATCAACATGTGTTTGTGGATGGTTCAACTATCAACCAAAATGATCAATCCAGAATCTACGTATCTAAAAACATGTCTTCCAAAACTCTTCTGCCTCATTTACCTCTGACGGTATCATCAACATGTCTCAGTTTGATATACCAACAACTACCAGCTCAGAAAAGGACTGAAGACCATTGATTACAATACAAGTACCAACAATGTCAAACAAAGATCAAGGTGCTTGAATTTGGTCCTTGGACAATCTTTCCTTCATTTCATCATCTGCGCTGGAATCTACCTGTGTTATCAACATGTCTTGGGATGGAGTTTAAATTGTACAATTTAAGTTCCTACTGCAAGCTCAACAAACAGCCATCACTATAATATTATAAACATATAGAATATAACACGGTGTATTCCGTATCACCCGAGGTACCAGCCCGACCGCGGGTCGGATTGCACGACGGCCGAAGGCCGGAGGGCGATCCGACCCGCTGGAGGGCTGGGACTATGTCATACCCACCTATGTCATACCCACCTGAGAAAACCACTGTTTTGATGCGAAATGCGCCAGAAGTTGAACAAATTTGTTGCCCTCGAAAAAAAGCGTTGCAACAGTAATGTTCCAACGTCCAAATCAGGTATTCGAACTTTCGATGGCGCCGTACTCGGCCCACTCGAAACAGTTCGATTTATTCGAATGGACCCGTGTGATGAGCCCGGGCCGTACGGAAAGTTATCACCCGGTCCGGAACACCCGTATCAAACGTTTTCGCGTCACAGGTATGACATAAACAATAATTATTGACCCGGGAACAATTTGTTTAAGAGTCCCAGGGCTCTAAACACACGCCCAATTTTTACTACCTTATCGACAGCCTTGGTCAATAAAATGTGTTCTTACCTACCCTATTGGACAAATGTTTGGGTGACTGAGGTGGACTAGATATTGTGTTTACTTTCAAATTTATAAAATATCCCAAACCTTCAGTCCATTGGTCCCAAACACACAGCCGATTTCTACAACTACATGAAAGACTGCAGGCGAATAAAATATTTCTTCAATCGTCCTACAACATGGGACTCAGGTGTCATATTTCTATAGAATAAAGGTACTGTCCCCTACTTCTTCCACCCAAGCCTATGCAAATGCAGCCTGCTATTGTGCCAGGACTTTACAACTTTCTGCAGTGCAGGTTCAACCTTCAGGCAGTACCCTGCCACACAGAGGTTTCCAGTTTGACAATCGATAGGTTCCTCTAAATGAGAACAATGGTGCTGCTGACTTACGGCCCTGAGAGGGCCTCCAGAAACTGACAGGCTCTACCAGTGCCCATTAACTTTTATAGACAAATCAATGTATGTACTTTCCCTTGCATTTGAATCTGAACAATCTGCCTGTATTGTCAATAAGTCCTGGGATAGAAAACAGCACTAAATTCTCAAACTACAGAAAATCAATCTGAGCGGGCCGCTGCAGTATGTCATCCAGCTGCGTCACATGGACTTGGATGACCTATCAGTCTTTTCAGTCAAGGGCATAACACAAGACAATAGGGAGATTGTAAATTAGTCATTCAACGTATTTCCTAGCTTGCTTCTTGGTTTCGGGAAAAATTCAACAAGAGGTGAAAATAAAAACAGAGGAATGAAAAGTTTGAGGAACCTTGGATCTGTTATATTATAATTGTTCCTTGAGATTCTGTTCCCATTTATACAGAGAGACATCTACACTACAGGTAGAAAATATTTTGATGAACTATCTACATCAATATATTATATAATAGATAGTTGAAAATTTAGTGCGAAAGAAGAAGTCCTGGGTTTGCTAACTTTCTTCAAAGATTACCTGAGCCTAAACTTTAAAGTGTAGCCAATATTTCCTCCTGAGTCGGCTTCTTCACAAGTCCTCTGAGCGTTTAAAGTTCTCCAAACTGTTCGTACATCAAAGGGAAGTAAACCCAACATCAAAGACAAGCAAACCAACTCTTAACGACACCATTTAAAACCTGCACACACATCAATATGCAATCAGTGGCGAGCCTTCTTCCCCATTCGCCTCCTCTCCTCCCCAAATCCTGCCTATCTCTGCACACATCTGCCCGTAGTGCCCATTGACGCATCTCAGACAAAGGCAGCCATATTGGTAATGACTGTGAGGTTGGGAGAGGTGCGTGGGGTTAAGGCGCGGGATTATTGTACGCAGACGGTACGGTTACCGTAGCCTCGAGGACACGCCAGGCGTTGGATCCACAAAATGAGGATGTTGTCGGCTGATAGTGAAATGGGCCTACTGTAAATGCAAAAATGTTAATGGTGGTTTTATGTTCGCAGTTTTTGCGGTGGCCACTTCACTGGGAATTTGAAACCACCCGCGAACATTTTTTAATTCTAGTATGAGATTGCAGTCTATGGCGCTCCCAAAAACTTTAAACCACCACCAACACTCCATTTTTCCGCTAACGTGAAAGTAAATCTCCGCGAACTTGAATGCATTTACAGTATATAGTTAGCCAATTTTGGCAACTGGAGGCCTTGGTTCAAATTTGGGGAGGGGCATCTCAGTAAGGGCTGCATCGTCTTTCGCAGGTCTTGTGTTTGAGGCGGGCCTTAAGTGTATTGTTTAATATTAGTAATTGAGATTTTTTAGACTCCTGGGTAGCCTGATTCAGTTTTGACAATTCAAAAGTGATTTTCATCAGGGCCCAGGTGAACATACAAAGAAATAAAAACATATTTAGTAATAATTACAAAGAAAATAAATAGGTGTACACAACGGAACATATAAGTACATGTACAAATAAAACAAGAAAGAAGGCGGGGGGGGGTAGAAAAAATATGCCCTGCTAAAGAAACAGCAAGGAAACTTGCTGTCCTATGTGCCACTAGGCACTACAACAACGACATTGCCAACCAATAGGGCTGTGTACCTAAATACCCGTACCTGTACCGTACCTAAAAAAATTGTTTAGGTACAGGTCCGGACCTAAACATCTGTGTACCTGTACCTGTTACCTAAACACACTAAATCACTTATTTTTACAAATTTTTAAGACTGCTGGACAAGTAAATCCCAAATCAACAATGACAATCGTGATAATCTTGCAGTTGAAACTCAAGAAAACTTGTTTTGAGATTCAAATATGCAATTCCCTGTATAAAGATGACAATTTATCACTAGAAAAGACAGTTAGCTACATGTTTAACTTACATATACTTGGTTAAAATTCTTTAGGTACAGGTGCAGGTACCTGTACCTGTACCTGTACCTGAAATTTGTTTAGGTACACAGCCCTACCAACCAACTTTCATCATGCTGGTTGCACAAATGAACAAATGACTCTAACCCAACATTAATATCTACGATACTTCATGTTATGAACCAGTGGAGCAGCTTGTCCCTAAAGCGTCCAGAGCTTCATTACTTTTTCAATAGGCCAGGATATGAGTAAGACTCAGGCAAAACATCACGCTAATGACATGGATCAAAGTTGAAAAGTTCTGTCTTGAAATTTTGATCATACTTTGATCAGGATCTACATTTCAGTCTATACCCTTAACCATATTATACGTTAATCTTAGCAGCAAGATTTTTCAAGAGGCTCAATTACATCAATCTATTATCAATATGTGAGATACCGCCAAACTGATGCGAGACTGACAACTGTGATATCATAAAGATATGGAATAGATGCAGACACGTAGAGAAGAAAATGGAGACAAATGGACAGATTACTACATATTGATGAAGTAATTTAAAACATTTCTGCTATGCTGATTAGGATCAAAGCTGTGATTGGTCGGTTGATAGATGATGCAATGGAGCAAAGATGTTGAGATCAATGGAGCAATGACTGGGTTTTTTTTTTTAACAACACCTAACCACATACCAAGTATCATCACAGTCCATCCAAATGTTCTTAAGTTATGCTGAGCATAAATAACCTGAAAAACATACACACACATGCATGACATACAGACCAAATCAATTAAATTTCATGGAGGTAATTGTATTCAAGAAGGGGAGAGTAATTGAACTAATTCTTTTAAAGAAAGAGGTACTGGCACATACTAGTTACATTTATGTACTAAGAGTGAGACTATAATTTGCTTAAGGATATTCCTGAAAAGGACTGAGATATCTTACACAGAGGATTCATACACTAAGTTAAGTCTTGAAGACAAGATATGTCATTCTTAAGAAGATGGAATCTGAGAGGATTTTTTTAAGATACTAGTAGTCGAGGTATGCAATTTGTGTTGAATAAACATTACAAACTCCAAAATGAATTATTCAACATGGGATCTTCTATGACTTCTTATACAGAGACTGCATATATATGCTTGAAGATGATATATCATTCTTGCGAAGATGGTATTTGAGACTACTTCAACATAAAAAAAAAAACATGAACTTGAGGATATGATACATCATTCCTGAGAAAGTGGGATCTGAGACTCCTTATTCTTAGACTACATGTACTTGAGGACTATATGAATTGTCCTTGAGAAGTACAGGGGAGCTAAGAAAGAATCTGTGTTCACCACAGCAAGACGACGTCGTTAGTCACGTCAGCCGGGCGCCCGACTGTAGCGAGTTGTGCAGTCAGCGTGTAGCGAACCTCTGTAATCACACCTTATAACATATGTCATACAGTCAGGGGAGTCAGGAAACTGCTGCATGTAAGCACATCTTCATAACATATGTCATCCAGGGGAGTCAGGAAACTGCTGCATGTAAGCACAGCTTCATAACATATGTCATCTAGTTAGGGGAGTTAAGAAACTGCCACACGTTCTCTGATCATCACACATGGCTGAAAACTCTTGTTTGGGAATAGGTCCATCCTTAAAATCTATACTAAGTCTTACTAGTTGGAAATTTATGTGACGGATGGAAAAAAATTTTAAGCTGTAGACAGCACTGGCTCATTTCGAAATTTGGTACGCAGGTTTTTGAAAAATATGTTTCAGATTTGGGCCCCCTGCATACCACTGAATCGGCTCAGTATAATGCACTGGAAGACTTTACAACATTGATGTGTGGGTTTTCACCAATCTTACAGTTGATACAGAAACCGTAAAAGTGAGTGAATGTAATAAAACCATAAATGCAGGATGGATCGGTTCCACACTTCACTGCCAGCATTCATATCTTTTTGTAACTTCACATTTATCTGGCCACGGACAGCAGTATGTTTTCAAATACCCTCAGCTCCATCAAATTGCATTCAGAATCAACTCCTGCTGTCCAAGCTATTGCAAACTAAGCTACAAGATTTTATTGAGCTTTTTTCGTCATCAAACTTGTGTTCTGTCCTCACAAAGAAAACATCTTCTATATAATTTTACCTTTGTTTTTTTCTTTATCTTGCTATCTTTTCGTCAAACTTGTGTCTTGTCCTCATAGTCAGACATATAGAAAACATCTTCAATAAGCCAACCCAAACACCATGCAGGCCCTAATCACAGCGTTGCATGCTAACTAATCCTCCCAACCCCAGCTCTACCCAGATTACCCAGCTCGTGTCTTTAATGACGTGTAATGTGGAAAGACGTATAACACGTTGTAACACCCACCGTGTAGGGGTGTGATTTTTCACAGGAAACCAGCATTAGTGTCAGCAGGGAGGGACTCTGTACCCCGTCATCTCGGGGATCCAAACTACATTAGAAACAACAGTAATTTATAGGCTGGTCCGCAGCAGCTTTAGATTATGCCGTCGTTATTGCTGCGGTAACCTTGGCAATGATCGCATCACGAGCAATGGAACTTTGACGGGAACATTTGTCAAGAATTTAGGGAGTTGTGTGAGGATGGGTGGATGGATGGATGGAAGGAGGGAGGGAAATTCTTTTGGTTACATTATTGTCTAATGTATCATTTTTACATATCTATCCAATCTTAATTCAGCTTATGAGTTGTTAAATTGTATTATTATTTGTTACTTTGGAGGAAGACTATGTATAAGCCACGAGGCTTTTTTCTTCCCCCCTGCATGTACTTTCATCCTTTAATTTGTTTTATGTTATCTGTCTTAAAGATTGTGCAAAATAAATAAAATTAAATAAATAAAATTAAAATCAGGGATGGAGGGAGGGATGGATGAAGGGATAGGTGGATGGATGGAAGGAGGGATGGGTGGATGGATGTGTGAATGGATAAGTGGAAGGAAAGATAGATAGATCGATGGATGGGTGGATGGATGGATGGATTGAAGGAGGGAGGGAGGGATGGATGAAGGGATAGGTGGATGGATGGAGGGAGGGATGGGTGGATGGGTGGATGGGTGGATGGAAGGAAAGATAGATTGATGGATGGGTGGATAGATGGATGGATGGATGGAGGGATGAGTGGAAGGAAATATAGATCGATGGATGGATGGATGGATGGATGGATGGATGGATGGATGGATGGACAGATTGGTGGATGGATGGAATGAGTGGGGGGGATGGACAGATGGATGGATGCAAGCATCAACCTGAGTGTGATGTTGCAGTACCTTAAAGCATGGCTAGTGGGCTCAAATTGTTTCATTGGGACCTCAATAACTACCCAGATACCAAATCCATCCTAAGGATCTGAAATTAAAGATGCAAACACTAATCATAACCAAAAACAGACCCCTTTCTGGCTGCCTGATCAGGCAAGTGGGATAGGAAATGCGCTTGCCCATTTGGCATTTTCATTTGCCCAGGACATTTGTGCTAGACTAAGTGGACTTGTCCAACCCTGCCAAGAGCCAAGGGACTAAGCTGGTGTATCATGGTGTATGTGACCTAACCATGTAAGAATGCTGATGATCCATATGGGAGACTACAGTGCACCTAGCACTGAGATGAAACCTGACATCATCTCATGTCCTTGAATAAACTAAATACCTTCACCAAATCACACAGAAACATCACCACAAAAAACAGGGCTAATTGCAACATTGCAGGTGCAAATTCCAGAACAGAAAGCATCGGCATGAAAATGACGACGTTCCCATTTTGTGCCCGCTTTGATTGCAACATTTAGCCGGGAGGCTTGCGCTTTATGGACATCCTGGGACTCCAGCGTAAACAGAGATATACCCCGGGCGGCTATAAAGCATGGCCATTACCTGTATAATTCATGAACAGACGAGCTCACTAATAAAGGACACAGAAACGGCCTCACCTGATCACACTCCAACATAACGGTAATACTGCGAATTAGCGCCACAAGCGACAAAACTCACGGCCGGTTTAGCGGCCGCCCTTCATACACACCTTCCACGGTCTCAGATTCACGCAATTTTATTGCAGTCGCTTTTGATGGAAACGGCAGAAACTACCCAGACACAACTCGCAATTTTCGGAATCTCCGCGAACCCCCGAGGATGTTTCATTTCGCGGCGGTATCCACCCCCTAAATCATGGTGTCCTGCCGGAGTTTTGGGGGGAGAATCGGTCGAACATCCGGTGGAGTCGCGGAAATAAGGGGAGGGGTCGAAGCTGGGGAGAGGTTCTGCTCAGCGGAAATCTATACAGAAACCGATGATGGCATTTGGGAAGGGAGGGGAGGAATAGATGTGCATGTCATGGGGAGGGCATACATAGGCAGCTGGGTTAAAGTAAAAATAAAGATGTCCGGAAAAAAATGTCCGAGGTAATTGGCCTACTCTACTCTTGTGCCAAATTTCAGGTCATTCGGTCCAGGAACGACGGAGATGAATCAATTTGAAGATTTGACAGGAGAAGAAGAAGAAGAAAGAAAGAAGCAGAAACATTACAAAGACAATTTATTTCACCACACCTGTGGTATTGCAGAAATATAGAAAAATAATTATCTATATATATACTCATGCCCAAAACTTTATTGCAAGGGAACATACAGATAACATAAGATGTAAGGAATTATAGATACATTTTCTCCCATATGTCATTATGGGGTTTTGCAAGGCAAGGAGGAATGGGTTACCACAAAGGGAGGGAAATCGGAACTATTAATCAAATCAGCAGCCAGCTGAGTAGTAATAAAAAAGTAATGGCAACATTTTCTCCCATATTTCACGCCTGAATGCTCCGTACAGTTAGCAGAACTGAGGTAGAGAATAACAATGCAGGACTGAATTTGGGTATGTGTGGTGTAACTAATAGGAATCATCACATTACTACATGGACAGCTAAGGGATGAAGAAAGAAAGAAATAGTAAAAAAAACTGTGAAAACAAGGTAATCAGAGATGGCATCCTCCCATTAAATTCACCCATGCTAGGAAGTTGCTTACTATGGATAAATGGATTTATGTTCATAGTTTCCGCAGCGGCAGCTTCACCGTGAACATTTTCCATGACAGTATGTGACTACAGTACTGTACTGTAAATGCATGTAAGACTTTTTTTACGTTCGCAAGATGGCACTACCGCGAACTAAAAACCACCGTGAATACTCCGTTTTCCTGCTATCAGGAAAGTAAATCCCCAAGAATGCATTTACAGTAAGTCTAACAGACAAAAAAAGACCAATTGTCAATTGTGCAGGACAAAAAATACAAGAAATGGATGTTCCGCTGTAGTACCAGGATAGCTGCCAGGTGGCCCAAACTTGACCTTGACTTTTGTCTTCCCAGGACAACCCCACCTGCCAAATATCATCACAATCCATCCAGCTGTTTTTGTGTTATACTGACAACAAATATCTGAAACACGGACACACACAGTGACACACAAACACACACACAGACACCCAGACAGAGACCGATGTGGTTTGCTGAGGAGCATATTGATTATAAGTTCTGCAGCTCTGAATAACCTGGCTGGACGGACCGAATTGGCGTATTGAGTGGGTGAGAAATGGAGCAGAAAAATGCAGGGAAAATTACTCTCTCTAAAGTCTAAGGCTTACGGTCTGTGGCACAAACATATGCACCTATGAAACTTGGAAACCAGTAAATAGCAGCCCTAATAAATTTTAATTCTAGCTAATATAATTGTAAACATCAAAATTGAGTACAGTTGTATGATGATTTAAGTACAATGTCATGTATTTTGATATGATAGCAAAGGAACCACTTTCTTAGGCTTAGGGTCTGTGGCACAAACATGCATGTATCAAACTTGGAAACCAGTAAATTATATAAGTCGCCCTACTAACTTTTAATTCAGTGTATTGGAATCATAAATCACCATCTAGCTATTGTAAACATTTGAGTACAGTTGTACGATGATTTAAATATTCTGATATGAAAGCAAGAGTAAAGGAAACACTCACAGTCTGTGGCACAAAGATGTTAAATTTGGATGTATTAGACTGGAAAACACAGTTTCACTTTAAAAAAATCCTGATCATTCCTGTCCCAGTTGTGTTAGTTTGCGCCACTTTCTGTTCAACACTTTGATGAACGATGACAGATGATCCAACACTATTTCTCTCTCACACGATCACTGGGAATTGGCAGAACCCCCGGCTTTCGCTCCGGATTATTCCTGATTAATCCCCACAAAGTTGATCTGCGGTAAAAGCTTTGTAATCAAGACTAACACTCTTGTTAACGCTGCCATATTGATCCCACCCTGTTGAATTCAGCTGGAAACAAGTACAAATTTTTTGGCTCTCACATGTATATACATGTAGAGATGGTTTACTCTGAATTGGTGAATTTTTTTCCTTGTCTTGGCTAACAGTTGTGATGTCCCTCTCTGGAAGAAATCTATTATTGAGTTCTTATCATTCAAGTGAGCATTCTATAATCACACTTTATCTCTAAGGCATCACAATGGACCTAAATCATGTTTAGTACTAGAACTAGTTGTGGTGTTACCAAATCTACATGAATTTTATTCACGTCTGTAGCATTGAACAGTTATTTGCAATTGGCATCTTTCCTAGAACCTTTAACGTTTCCCTTTCGGCATCAGTGGTGAAATATTCCTCCGGCTTCTAATAGCATCTTAGACATGCAGCTGAAGTAAGACACGTCGTAGATATGCACGAGGAACCTTTGATGTTCTTAAAGGCGGGGGGAGATTTACGAGGGGACGGGGTGACCTTCCCGCGATCCCCGTGTTTCGGAGGGGGATATCGGCCGTAAATAACCCGCGCTATCTTCTGATGTCTTGTAAATGGACTTGTAGTGCATCAGCGAGAGGGGGAAATGCTGCGGACGTCATCAAGGAACATTCCCGCAGCCGTGACTGACATACAGGAGACAGGTTCATGCACTTGGACTTGAAAGAAAAAGTGAAAAGTGACTGAGTGAACAAAAGTGATCTCAAACCAGCTTCGCTCAATAAATTACCTCAATGAAAAGAAGAACCACCCTTTCACTGATGCTGAACTAACATGGTGGTATATCAGCTGAGTTTTCCTTTCCATACTCAAATATCTTCAACTTCAAGTAGTCCTCTTGCTAGAATTGAACATCAAAATATGAGAGAACCAACCAACCCTTCTGCTGAGAATGACAGCAAGGTCAGCAAAATCTCCCTAACTTCAGACAAAGAAATGTGGCAACGAGTACCACAAATGATTTATTTCCAAGCAGATGTTGCATTAGGGGATACGTTGAGCCAAGTCGTACTGGCAGTGGTGTTTACATTTTTGTAGTTGTATTGTATGTTATTATGGTAAGTACACGGTACATGCTTTTTATTTCAGATACCAACTGGCCAACTCTGCCGAAAAATCGTACTAAACACTGCCGAAGACACTCAAAACAAGCCCCACCGCGCCTTCTGCTTGGACATTTAGCATGCATGAACAGGAGGGAAACACACTTCAGCATTCACTTTACTCAATGGGCAAGCACGTGTGACCACAGGGGGCAGGTACATGTACATTGTATAGCCTCAGGCTCACAAACCAAGGACACTCTCTACACAAACGCTGGTATGTTAGTTGTAAGGTCATCTAACCAACCCCTGGACAGTAGAACTGGTGCTTTAACAACTACAGCCTTGGTTTTCTACAGCCAGGTTTATTATCTACTTTGGGGTTTATGGATGCCTATAAAATAAAGAATATCCCTCATCACTTCATCAAACTGTATCTGTTTACATTCCTGTGCACTGGGGGTATCACTGAATCAGATACACTACTAAGTACTACTATATGGAGCAGAAGTTTTTGCCAAAAAAATTCACTAAGACATAGGACTCTACCAGTACAAAGGCCTCAGGAAGAACAGCAGCTGTTAGTGGATATCTAACTGTCGAGTCAGATAAAGCGTAGTCTATAAGACTGTATCATAAGGCGCTCTGCGGGGAGGGGGGTGTTCTCATCCCCGCAATGCTACATGTTAGTTATGCCGAAAAAAATCAAGGAAGGCAACTACGCAAAATCTGGTCTCCAGGCTATGAATTACACAAGTAAGACTGGTCTCCCCACAAAGGATATGGGAAATCAAATTCAAAATAGAAGTCGTTTACACCTTAAGAACAAGAGCATGCAAACCCTATCATGATACAGCGGGCCTCCGTGTACAGTTTGACACAAAATTTATGTCTGAGATTCACTCAACAAAATGAAGCAGCTTGTTTTTGTAAAGTAACAATATATCATGGTTTCGTAACACACAAAACAAACTCACCTAAATTTCCATATGTTGCTTGAACCAAAATAAAACGACAGGAAAGCACCCCCATGTGCAGTTTTAGGCAGTTACCTCGGATGGAACAATGACATGTTCTTGCCTTGGGGGGACCAAGGCTGGCAGCACTGTACATCCAGTTGGACTTTGCTGGGACTTAATTCCACAATATGAGGTAAAGAGGGTTTGTAATATCTTTTGCTCACAGTTGAAACAACTGTATCGATGCGGAGCAAGTCAGAGCTGTATCATGTTTGCGGTATGAGATGTTTATGTGTGAGAGGTCACCATAAAAAAATAAACAACATCAAACCACTGAGCTTATTTTCTGATTTACAGTACTCAAAGAAGCCTTGACATAAGGGCCCGGAAGACCACACCTTCCTACACACCTGACCAAACCTGTCTCACCAGGTGGGTTTAATAATGTCACCACTTCATTCAACTCATACACAGGTAAAGGAATGAAGATGTGTAAGAGTCTACAAGCAGATGTTGGGATAAAAAAATTGTGGTCCAAAACAAAGAATGTTTACGTGTCAGACAAAAATATGGTTGCCATTGAAAATTAAAATTTGCCATCCTTACATCTGCTTGGAGATAATCACATGTCTTCTTTTGTAGGCTATGAAAACTTGTCTTTCCAGATTAGTCAATGCCGTGAGTGTCCTTCCACTAACTCACACTGTCACCAGGGATGAGATTTTCAAAAAACTACCTTACGTCACCAGGCAAAAATGCCTACTGACTGCAGAAAGCATGCCTGAAATGCGTGAGGTTTAGACCACAACATCAGCAGAGCACGGTCGTCAGAAATGTACACTGCTTCACAGGGAATGGGAATATTTACAGGCACTAGTCATTCTCTGGGGCTTACATGTACTTCTACACTCATTTCTGGGACACACTGATTTGAAAAATGATGGTTCTTGAATTCAAAAAGATAACGTTACACCAGAAATATGAAGTTCAACATGGAATCAAAGTCCTTGAGAAAGTCTGTGTTAGGACTCCAATATGAATTTACCATTAAGTGTTACCAGCATCCCCCCATACAGACCCTCATATGAACATGAAAACAAAGTCTGTACCTGGGATTAGTTGGAACATGCATGTTAAGGAAGTTTACTTTAAAGAAATAGGTACAATACAGGAGTTGCCAAGTGCATATTGATATTAGGCCACACCAATTTAATTTATTGGTTCACGGATTCGCTCGCTCCTATTTTTTGGAAGGAAAAAATAAAAATTACCACTCAGCAAATTTTCACCATTAATGAAACCATTCACCAACTCTCTGGTGTAGCAAACATAAAAACTGACACTACTATTGTAATTTTCAGTGAACAGGTGCTGTTACTGTACAGTAATAGTGTTTTTGTACTTTTTTCAAGCTGAAAACTTTTTATTCTTAATGTTTTGGATTAGCCCTTACCTTTACCCCAACCATTTTACAATTTTTATTTTGCCCTCTCGCTCCATATTTTTTATGAAAAAATCCGTGAACCAAGAAATTAAATTGGTGTGGCCTTAGGAAGAGAGAAAAAACACACACATTACAATGGATGGGAGCATGGCTTGGACAATCCACCATTCCATCCCAGCTTCCCAATAATGGACACAACACCTGCATGGAATGGCAATGGGGATGGAAGCCGGCAAGGATCAAAGTAGGAAACATTTTAAACTGATGCTAGAAGTGGCTGTAGAATAGTAATGATGTCAAACTTATTATATATTCTCTTTGTGCCTGACAAGGATGTTAATGTCAGAAAGTTTGAAAATCTATCAGAATTATACCAATTCCAGTATTTTATCTACACAGTTAATCTTCTAATTTGTTGTTTTTGCAAGTGACTGTCAGTGTACTCCTCAAAAAAATTCTCTAGACGACTGCTGTTTCAAATTATTAAATGCGCTGAACTGAATATTTGTCAAAGATGAATAACATTTAGTATTCAATGACAAGCAGAATCTCACAAAAGTCTACTGGGCACAAAATCTCTGACAAAAATATACAACATGTTCCTCCAATAAAGCAATGAAATTTCTTCTATTCCCAGTAATATCTGTGTAATGTTAGTGTCATCTTTGTGACCAATAATACAGACCAAGTTTTACCGTATCTCTCCTCTATTAAAGCTATACTACGTAATATTTGCACAATACAAAAAGTAGATTTTGGGGCGTGATGAACTCATTACCCCACCCCCTACTGAAGGGCTGGATTGGGCTGGAAGTTGTTGTTTACAGCCAAGAGGGTCTAACTCTGTTGGTCACTCAGATAAATTACATACTATACCTTTAAAATCAGAATCAACAGAAGAACAACCAGCCTTTCCCCCATTTCTGTCTGCCCCTCTGATATTGGATTTGGATGGTCGATTCGCCGCTGCGCCCTGCATGACTAATTTGACAGGCAATGACCAGAATTTACAACTACCAGCAGACTAACCGAGCGAACCATCCGTCAGGACCTGTGGTTTCACTGTTCACTCCAATCTTACAATAATCACCAAACAACAAATGGCAAAACCAAATATACAAGTACACTTACTGGCAACAGTCCATTTCTACCATATTCTGTAGACAATGGTGTACTTTAGCTTTACCCAGTTTGTACCAACTGTTCAAAACTGGTGTGTTACATGTGCACCTTAGGGCAGTATACCAGTTATGTAAAACAGACAAACAAATTTAAGAAGTTAATCTAAATTTGTTCTACTCTTCATGATTATAAAGACCATTTACGTATGGAACTCCAGATAAAGTAGCAAAAGGCCCCAAACGAATGTACGACTCAAACTGAATTTTTTATTTTTCATACCATAATTATAGGATAATGGATTGAAGTTGTTCACAAACAGCAAAGGGACACGTACATTTTTACTCAAGTACAAAAACTAATCTATGAGTATGACACAAGCTGACTCTATTCCGTCCCCTAGTCATTCTGATGTCCAACTGAAGGCATTTCTGAGTCCACCCTGTAAGGATTATGGATTTGCATCACGTAAAACTGATATCCCTGCGTGGGGAAATCGATGGGATGGTCCGTACAGCGGGAGTGATTCCCCCACACCACCCCGCTGGCATACTAGTATCCATCACAGGGCTGGAAATTAGTCCCTACCAGACTCGATCAGATCACTAAAAAATCGTAGAAATGGAATAAATAGAGAAGTAAGCCGGCCAGAGAACTATAGCCGGCTTACTCCTCTATTTGTTCCATTTCTACAATTTTTTCAGCAATACGGAGTCTGGTAGTGGTAGAGACTAGCTCGAAATACCACCTGCATATGCAGGTTAGTGCAGGTAAATTGGAGCTGTGCAGGTGTTTCTGGTGTCTACCTGCACCTAACCTGCACTGGTCCATGTACTGGGTTTTGTATATAAATGTCCTATGATTTAGGTGTATATGAATTGTTATTAGCTGCATTGACTGTTACCACTTATTAAGTATAAAAGAAGAAAAAAAGAAATGGTTTCTCAACAATTTTAGTTTGATCCATGATTCCTAAATTTAAAGTGGTGCAGGTAAGATTTGTCTGGTGCAGGTAATTTTCAATGTTATCTGCACCAGTTATGATCCACACTTCCTAAATTCAGAGTGGTGCAGGTAAAATCTGTCTGGTGCAGGTAATTCTTGACGTTACCTGCACCAGTGAAGATATGCAGAAAAAAGTATTCCTAGCCCTGCATCTGTACCGCCCCAGCCCGCGTATATCGTACAGAACCTCTCACAGCCGAAACCGTCCTTCCTGCTCGGTAATGGCGCTATTTCAGACAGTGAGAAATAGTTTTGTTACAAGCTCAATTAGCGCCGAGTGTTCCTAATGGATCCGACTGTATAGCCACCAGTCCGCAACGTTTTCACTTCGGAGAGGTCAGCGTAGGGGCAGGTACTTAGACGGGAAGGAAAGTTTTTCCTAAAACACTTATTTACACTTCTCTGGGTGAAGGACTGGTGTACTCAACAGCAGAGTGTCTCACGCGGCTCCCGATGATAGTTGACGTGCTTCAGACGCGTGCGACAGACGAGCGCTCCACTCAGACACAACATGGTGCACTCTCTACAAGTACTTTGTACAGTTCCTTCAGAGCAAAACGAGTCATACATCAAATTTCGTAACTCTAGGACTGCATTTATAAATTTTAATCGTGACTTAGAACATATGGAAATGCATAATCTTACTAGTACTATGATAGTATGAAATAAAGTTTGATTGACTGATTGATTTATCGATTGATGTCATGACAGGTTTGTTAGTTGGTTAATTGATTGATTGATTGATTGAATGATTGATCTATTGATTGGTTGACAGGCAGCTTGATTGATTGATTGGTTGCTGTTCCTCCTGATGAGTTGGGAGTGATGCCCCTGCTGCTGAACTCTGGCCAGGCCTGATTATCTGACTTCTAAGTTCTAATCTAGACCAACATGACAATAAGAAATAGAGGGTTGCAAGGAAAACTTGAATCGGACTGTATTTACTTCGAAGGTGCAGATTTCCTCCTCAGACTCATGTCACTCTTCCAGTCCAGCATTTCAATATTTCATCTTCAATCAAGAAACTTAAGTTGGATTCTGAAGGCAAAATGGTTGCATATGAAACATGATCGGGTGGAAAACACACAAAGAGGAGGGCACTGCAACTCAAAGTTTGAAAATCTATCAGAATTATACCAATTCCAGTATTTTATCTACACAGTTAATCTTCTAATTTGTTGTTGTTACAAGTGACATCTCTACCGCACGCCTCCAAAATAATCTCTAGACGACTGCCGTTTCAAATTATTAACTGCAACTCCAAGGATGATTTGTACTTTTTTCTGCCTACAGTATCCACAGGCTTACTAAGGGTCAATGCAGGGCAGTGCCCAATACAGGAAAACATTCTGCAAATCTCTGTGTATACATCACTACACTTCAGATCAGCCAGGTGCATGTAAACTATTAGTCTGTGTAACACAAACTCCGCTGTCCAGGGCTGTAACGGCGGATGTTTGGCGGGCTGCTATAAGCGAGATTTAATCACGCTAGTAAACTGTGTCCTTATTTAAATTAGCCATACTACTAATATGCTGTTCATGAGAACATGATTTTTTCTTGATAAATTTTAAGAAAGGTCAAATATGACGGAACTAACTGCCCTGTATCTTTTATCTGATTTTTCCTCTTGCTCAGAATTCTAAGTAGAATTGTGACACTTGGAGGAGAGAATGGAGGCAGAGTCCATTTCTCCGGAGCTTAGAACAAAGGCTCCATTTCTCCGTAGCGTAATGAGGCGAGCAACTTCTCCACACCTGAGTACCACTCAGCAAACACATCACACCTCAGAAATCAATGGCCTTAAGGTTGGAGCAAGATTCTCAGGACCTTCTGTCATGGAGGGGAGAATCATTACGTACGTAAGGTTGGAGCAAAACTCTCAGGGACCTTCCGTCATGGAGGGGAGAACCATTACGTACGTAAGGTTGGAGCAAAACTCTCTGGGACCTTCCGACATGGAGGGGAGAACCATTACGTACTAAGATTGGAGCAAGACTCTCAGGGACCTTCTGTCATGGAGGGATGAACCATTATGTACTATGGTGGAAGCAGGACTGCCGGGATCATTCAGTCACGGCCAGGAGAACCATTACGTACTAAGATTGGAGCAAGATTCTCAGGACCTTCTGTCATGGAGGGGAGAATCATTACGTACGTAAGGTTGGAGCAAAACTCTCAGGGATCTTCCGTCATGGAGGGGAGAACCATTACATACTAGGGTTGGAGCAGGATTGCCGGGGGAGAACCATTACGTACTCGATGAGGATTCAAGGTAGCAGTTCAGCTGCTTTGTGATGATTACAGAAAACGAATTTCTGTGACATCCAAGAACCCCTCAGGGCAACTCCAGAATTGGTATCCTAACTATGTTAGCAGTCTGGCAACCCAACTCTTATAGATAAGTACAATATCTGTTCCTAACATATCTACATGCAGAAAGAAGCTTAGAAGTTAGATTGAACCTCTACCTTCACTTATCATTGTATCACCAATATGTTATTTCTTCTGTAAAGTTACAAGATCTAGTTCAAGATGACTTGTACATATCACAAACTACAATGAAAATCTTCATTTGATTATCCTATATATATGGGTTGTCTGCAAACTGGCTGAACCACGATATTTCCTTTCATGTATGACAAACTATACATGTATGTATGTATGCTATTGTTTATTGTTTGTTTATTCAGATGATCTCCATTAGTAAGTACAATTCTGCATCACTATTGTTTATTGTTGATTGACTCATGGGTAGCAAGATTCCGTTTAGTCACTATTTCTACTGTACAGTTTCTGGACCTAAATCAAGAATGAAGATAACATGTACATGTACTGTACTAAGCCTACCGGTCAGGGTTGGGACACAACATGACAAAAAACAAAAAAAAATATTCAGTCATTCAATTCATCATCCCATGGTTGTCTACAATTTACGTTGTGTATAAACTATTTACAGGGCTCGAAATTCATTTTTGGGATTAGGTGGACTGGTGCACCCAGCTTAAAAATTTGGGTGCACCAAAAAATTTTTGAGTGCAGCACTTTTTAACTATTAACCTAATAATAAAACTGAGTTACAAGCTATCAAATTCTTAAACAAGTACCATGACAGACATTTTTATTACCTTTCTAATACTTAGATGTCAAGAATATGATGTATACTAGTATATTTTGATATCTTTACATACATAGACGTAAGAAAATATTTGGGTGCACCCTGTGAACCCACAGAAAATAATTGGGTGCACAGCTCCAATTTTGGGTGCACCTGGGTGCGCATGCACCCAGTATTTCGAGCCCTGATTTAAGTATTGCTAGATGGTCATGATATAGGAGGTGCATGATGTGTCACTTCCTATATATGCCAGACCACCGATGGAGCCATTTAAATCCCTGCCCTGAAGTGACAGCTGGGACAAACATATCAACAGCTGCGGAACCAAAGCACTTCCTGTTAGCATGACGTTACATGTACCCTTCCTGGCACTGTTTGTGTTGGTAGGACCTGAAGCATGACAATCACAACAAACCCTGACGTTCAGGGAGTACTAAACACAGACTGGCTACATAAACGGTGCATATCTGCGGTGTTTATCACCTTGTTAGGAAAAGTGATCAGTCGAGTTTTTTTTTTTTTCCGAAGGCCACTATCCCCCCGGGTGCGATCGTTATGCTCATGCAAAACCGGATAATCTCACAACAAAGGGGACCGACACGTCCACGTAGTAACAGGTCGCTTGTCTAATCTTAATTAGACTCGTTAGAAATAAAAACATCAGACAATACGAAGCCGTAAGTATTGGTAGAATTGTACACGCCCCCCACCCCCTTCCTTCAAACCTAAGCCTAAGGGAAAGTTAGTAAATATTATGGTAGTAATCATTTTGACAGTCCGTCGGCGTCTCTCCTCCTGCCACATTACAGTTTCACCAGAGAAGCAGAGGCCGCGGCTGGCTTGCCGCCCGGTGGCGGGAAGATTGCGGAGATCGCGGGTATTAGATGATGGAGCGGCCGTACGTGAACGCCATGCCGCCTGCCGTAATGGAGCGGAGGAAATCTGTATTCAGGAATTATTCAGCGCACTTGCCGATGCCTCCCCTGCCAATTTAAACCCAGACATCGCGACTACACTGGTATCAGCCGGGCCGATTTCCGCTGTTTGACAGACATTAGAGGCTACAGACGGAAAGGGATGCCCCTCCCCACTTACATATTCACGTCGGAAAACGTTTTTCGGCAAAAAGAAGCGAAATCGGGTAATTTTTACCTGCAAAATCGCGGCTCCGCTTCCGCAGTCATCGGAGTTCCTCCTGCTGACCCCGGGCCGTACCGCGCAGGGGTCACCGCGCACAGGTGACGTCAGGATTTTTCTCACTTTTCTCACATTTTCAAAATTTGTATAAAAAAAGAACGTCATTTTGCTGATCAAAATATATCGTTTATATTCCCTTTGTGATCTTCCTGTGTTTCAATCTATAAAGGCCTAAAAAGCGTGTTTATTTCCATGAGGTCATCCGAGGTCATACTGAAGCGGCAGATTCAAAACTGTCATGGCGGCCGATGGTTGAACTTTTTATTTCCGTGGGAACATTTTCAGAAATTACCTCACTTTGTTACCAGAACAAGTCAAGATTCGCCTTCCATAGGTCACCAAAACATCCAAGGTGAGATCCCGATGTATATGGAGCCGTTTTATGGACTGGAGAATACAATATATTGTCCGAGGATTACAAGTTAGACTAGGGCCTTTGAAAAATATTTCAAACAGGGCACTGCATATAACGGTTTGATACCTGGTCTTTATTTACTAATCACACAAATCGCCTTCCCTTATCCCCCCTTTCCATTTACATCTTGAATTACCTGCAAGGTGTAAACATGACGTATAGGCACTTTTTACAAGACCTCTACACACATCGCTTCGTCAAAAAAACCTTTTTGTTGTTGTCATCCTTTTTTTTTTTTAACATTTAATTTTCGCTAGATGCGGTCTCTTAGTCTTAGTGCTGGGTAACACATGGTCCAGTATGGATTCGATTGTCTCTGTAGGTATTGAGCTCTTGGTAACTTGTGCTGGGTAGTTGCTAAAGGTGTTTCTAGGAGAGAAAAACTCTCATCACTTGCCATCATTGGCTAAAGAAGTATGGATGTAAAAGTAGAAGTAAAGACGGTATGCAGGTAAGAAATTTAACATCTTATGATTATAAGCCTTCTCAGTAGTTACCATGTATGCGCTGGTGAAAAGACCTCTGGGTAATATGTCAAAGTTGAAGGCCCTCAGACATCAACTGTCTCATCTCTATTATTGTTTCGATTTGTGTAACAATATCCGGAACGTAATGGTGCCTGAAAAATGGCGGAATGTTGGTTTTCTGGGCCTGGGGCATTCAACTTTGACATATTACCTGGAGTTCTTTTCATCTGCACATGCTAATGGTAACTAGTGTGAGAAGGCTTATATTTCCACCATTCCTGACACATATCATCACTCCCCGCAGGTTGAGCAGCAGGGTCAGTAAGACTGGACATGGCGAAGGTGCCGGACAAGCCGCGGGGTGATGATGATGACAACATGTCGTCCCTCCTGGCCAGGGTCAGTAAGAAACTGGGCTGGGACAAGTTCAGCTCCTTAGAAGATGCACTGCAGGAGGTAAGGAACTCACAAGGAAAGACATGATCATGACTGTCGTTCTCTTTTTGGAGCATGTTTGTTTTTTCTTGGGTTGTTGTCATTTACAACTTGTGCAAATGCTTTTAAAACTTCCCTTGTAGATTTCTTTTTTCTGGATTCACACTGAGCCATTATTCAATGTATGATATTGTAAATGTTATTTGCAGTCACAAAGGACCACCAACAATGTCGATCTTTGCTGTATGCTAAATATGTTTTTAATTGTGTGCAATTTTAATTGAACTGTTTTACAGGTGGAAGCAAAGACACCAGACTGGAAGGGTGGCAAGAAACACAACTTCTTTGGTTCACAAGACGACAAAGAAAACCGTCTTTCTGACAAAAACACCTCAAGCTCAAGCAACGTTCCCTCAGACAGAGTCAGGTCCCACAGCGATGGCTCTATCTTACAGGAAGGGTCCAGGAAAAAGGGCATCTCCAAAACAACCTCCTCTACTAACGATCGCCATGGTGATAAAACACGTGTACCCAAACCTAAAGATTCCCACAAATCCCTACATCTCAGCACCTCAGGACCAGACGCACAAACTGCCAGTAGGGAGATGCCTTTGAGTAACAAACCCACTCTGTCCAACAGCCCTCATAGCTCCTTGTCACAGAAGGAACATTTTGTAACAAACACTGTCAGCTCAGAAAGGGAGGAGGCTGTGTATGTACCTGCTGTGAAGCCAAAACTGTCCAGTGTGAAACAGAGAAGCTGTGCAGGAAAGGAGAACTCTCAGGGATGCGGCAGTTCTGACAGGCACAGGGAGAACCGAAAAGTGGGAACTCTGGGCTTGCATGGACCAGACAACTCCAGCGGGACCGAAGAGGACTTCAGCAGTTCCAAGTAAGTATTGCAGGGAATCAGGACTGTCTCCATCTTTAATTTACCTTCCATCCCACTTGTTATGGTATTTGGGAGCCCATTCAGAATTTTTTGGCAGGATTGGGTGATTTTTTTGGTGCCAACAAGCTAGCAAATTTCCAGGAACTGGGTGGATCAGAATAGATTTATCCTGTTGCATTAGTTACTGTTGCCTTGCATAACAAACTTCCAATGGTTGCTTGTACAGGGTTATGATTAGGTAGTCTGTGTAACACAAACTCTGCTGTACAGGGCTAAACCCCGCGGGGGCCGGCGGATGTTGGGCGGGCTGCTATAACTAGTATAAGCGAGATTTAATCAGGCTAAGGGTTAGGCAGCAGGGAGAAGGCAGTTACAATATAAAGGAAATGTCATCAATTGTTTGTGTGTAAAAATCCCACAAGGATGTTCTACCATAGACCATAGACAGGACAGAAACATGGTTTGGATTCAGTAGAGTTTTGGTTTGCATGAAGATGTTTTTACATGATCTTTGCTGCTGTAATATTGGGCTGAATATGTGTTACCAATAATAAGGCCTGCAGAATTCCTGCCATGTACTGGGGCCTGGCAGCAGGCTGGGTCAGAATTATCTCCGTGCAGCACGGCACTTTCCTCCGCGCCGGGCCGGTGGCTGGATGTTAGAGGGAACCGTTTGTATCCTGCAGTCATGGATCTCCTAACACTAGGGTTCAAACTGGGGGAAAACAGCACTGGGAAGATTCCCTTTCCCAGAACTCACTACCCAGTCAGACCAAGGCAAGGAGGTTAAAAAAGATGACATGTCCCCGTCGACTGGATGTTAGAGTGAATGGTTTGTGTCCTACAGTCATGGACTCATAGTCATAACAGTGTGAAGAGATAGGGCTCAAGCTGGGGGAAAACAGGACTGGGAAGATTCCCTTCAACAGAACTCACTTACTAGCCAGACACACCCCAAGGATCAGGTACAAGGAGTTACATAAATTTTGTAGAGTGAACGGTTTATATCCTGAAGTCATGGACTCATTACAGTGTGAAGAGATTATGACCTAAGGGTTAAAACTGAGAGAAAACAGTGCCGGATTATTCCCTTTTAACAACAGAACTCCTTTCCCAGTCAGACACGTCCCTGTGATCAGGTATAGGGAGTTATTTAGTAACTAAGTCTGCTGTGTAAAGCTCCTGCAGTATTCATGTGAGGTTTGCCCCGGACGTCCCGGTCGCACGGCACTTGGACAGCAGCCAGCTCCAGCCGGTTGGAAAGTTGTGGGCGAATGTGAATCAGACTGATGTAACACAGCATACAGGTGGCAGGGGGGAGGGGGAGGGTTTTGTTAGGCTTTTGTTTATCTAGAAAAAAGTCGCTTTGGTGTTTGAGGGAGTGGAGCAGTGTATAGTGGGGGGGATCAGTGTTGATTTTCTCCCTTCCGTGAATTTCTAGAGAATTTCAAGTTGAATTTGGGGCATTCCATCAGCAGGACTCAAAATACTGGGTGCAGTTGCACCCAAAATTGGAGCTGTGCACCCAATTATTTTCTCTGGGTGCACAGGGTGCACCCAAATATTTTCTTAGGCTTATGTATGTAAAGATATCAAAGTATACTTAGTATACATGTACATCATATTCTTGACATCTTTAAGTGTCAATAAAAATGTCTGTTGTTTAAGAATTTGATAGCTTGTAACTAAGTTTTATTTTTAGGTTATTACTTAAATTTAAGTGGTGCACACAAAATTTTTTTGGTGCACCCAATTTTTTTAAACTGGGTGCACCAGTGCACCTAATCCCAAAAATGAATTTCGAGCCCTGATCAGGCTTATTCAGTTATTGAGAGGGAAGTTACTAGTACTGTCCGACAGGTCTCGGTACTGGTTTTAAGTAAAAGTAGTAAAAACAATTTGACTTAAAGTTTGTCCTTTTTTTCTCCCATATCTTCTGAAATTTCTCCTAGTCTTTGATGAGGGGATGCCAAGTTAAATGCCAAATTAAACTTCTCTAATGATGCATTGTTGGTTTGTCCCATATTAATATTAAACTTAGGTCATAGCACACCCGAGGTACATGAGTTCTCACCAAGTTCTACATGAATATCCCAGCAGATACCAGTACATAAACATGCAGGTAAAGCCTTTCATCCTGATACATACCCGAGCGGAGCGTGACCTTGTGGGGATAAGAAGGTTAACTGTCGTCGTTCTTAACCCTGATTAAACCGAGACGTTACGATCGCCTTTATCGGCGTGTCGTCGATCATAGTAATCTCAGTCATGAGGCATTCGTACTGCCTGCTACACTAGTAAAACATTTCCTGGGTTCCCAGACAGGCGTCCAAATTTCTTGGTGAGTCATGGTAAGTAATAGAGGCGCGACTATTGTAGGGGGTCAGGCGGCATCCACCTTCCATGGTGCAGAGTTTTTAAGAATTTTAAGTTAGACTGGTGCATTCGAAGGTATCCTGAGGGCCAAAATTACTGCCAGATTACCTGGTAGTATCCCTGGTCAATCAGAATTGCATGCTTGTCAGAGGATCTGCTCCCCAGAGTAAGGGCGTCTAGTGCGTCCAATTTCTTGTTATTTTAAGACGAGTATGTACAAATGAGGCCTGGAGGCATGCCTGGCTAAAAGCCTGTTCCCAGACAATTCTAACTTAGTAAGTAACAGCACAGTGACAGTCGTACGGTTTTGATCACTGCGGGATTGATCAGCAGGCTGTGACAGATTCACAGAACCAATCGCTGCAAGATGACTCATCTGCACAAACGTGTGTGTACCAGGGTTGTAGCCAGCCAGAAATCATTTTTCGTCCGCTGGAATCTGGGGGCATGCTCCCAAGGATAATTTTGAAACCTAGAATTCTGAAACGCTATTTCCTGCATTTTGAGGGTTAAATTTTGCTCACAGAGGACGGAATGGGCAATTTTTTTTCTGTCCCCAGCTGCAAAAAGGACGCCCGGTTCTGGCTGCAACCCTGGTGTGTACCAAAAAAAAATTCTAATATTTTCTTAAACACAACAAGAAAAAAATCTTGTCAGGCCTGAAAACAAGAAAATTAAACTTGAATTTCTAGAAATTTCTAGGAGTGAAAACCTCTCCAAGAAATCATTTCTTAAATAAAAAAAATTAAGATATTATTCCTTGTTATAAGAATCACTGTCGAAGGAATCTTCAATTTTCATTTTTATTCTTTCTTGAAATTCTTAATTTAAGAAAATTTGTCCACAGGTTAAGAAAAATCAAGTAACCTAGAAAAAAAGAAGAAAATCATTTTTTGTAGTGAAGATACAGACTCTCCCTCCGACATGCTGATTTTCCAGTCCTTTCCTTTTCTTAAAACCGAGAACCAACAAATTGACTTTGTGTGTCCTTATAGGCCTGATGATGTAGGAATCATTGTCAAAAGGTTTGGGTGCTGACTGCACGTTTGAAGTGGCCTGAGGCAATCACATTGTCACGGATAGATGTTATACAGATCTTCTTGTTTAAATGCTGGTTTATCGTCCTGAACCGTGTTCTCTTCCTGTGCAGGGATCAATCCAGGACCTCACCCGTGCTGGTATCCAGCGACAGCGATGACTTCGAATCATGTAAGTTTTGTTCTGCTTTGTAAAGAGGCAGGGTTTATCCTTGATGTTATAACTTATATTCACGGGTTCAAAAGTGTCTTGTTGATCGTATGCAAAAGTTGATGTATTGAACTATAAAGACTAATTTACATGCCAGTTCATAGAATTTTCATCTAACAGTGACTACTTTTTAAAGATAAACACATGTACCTCCAAATTTTGAATGCCTATCAGTCCATCTTGGTCATGGAGTGACCTAGTTCTCGTGAGAGTTAATTTCAAGAACTAGGTCGAGATTTGTGTGGATCTTCTGCCCCTCACCCCAGAAGCATGACTTTGCAAATGAAACACAAATTGTTATTGATAACCTGCCCAGACCAGGAGAGCTGGCAGCGCGCACCTGAGCCTGAGTGGGTACCACCTGTTGCACGTCTCCGTGGGGTGATTCAGGCAAACCTGCCGAGTCAGCCATTCCTCCGTTTGATAACCAGGAGGGCTCTGGACCAGGGTTTTAGCCAGCGCCCCTCCTTCCATCCTTTGACAGAATTTTGCAGATGGGGATTTAAAAAAATTTTGAACATTCTGTCCTCTGTAACGGACAAAAATCAATATGTAAAGATATCAAAAAACCCCGAAACCCTTAATATGTAATTTTTCACGAAAACAGATGCCATTGAACAGCTTAGTCTACCAACAAAATTTACACCTCAAAATGCAGGAAATAGCATTTTAGAGAGTCTAAATTTTCTAGATTAAATTTTCCGGGACCCCAACCCCCTAGGAATGTTGCGCGATGTCTCGTGCTTGATAGGATTTCCATTAAAAATTCGAGGTGACGGAAAATGATTTCAGGCTGGCTTCAACCCTGCTCTGGACAGGCAGGGAATGGAAACATGCTCCCACTCGCTGACATGAATATCATTTACTGGCAGACCATACAAAGATGTTCTTCCTTTCAAAGACGATCCCTCCTGGGGTGGAAATTTGCAATGTCTTGTTCGGATAGAAATAAATTTGACCCCATCCCCAAAATCTGAACTTCAGCCATTCCTCCGTTTGGTAACCAGGAGGGCTCTGGACAGGCGAGGAACGGAAATGTGCTCCTACTCGCTGACATGAATATCATTTACTGGCAGACCATACAAAGATAACTTCTTCATGTCAAAGGGGATCCCTCCTGGGGTGGAAATTCGCAATGTCTTGTTCGAATAGAAATGAGACTTAATAAATTTCATCCCATCCCCAAAATCTGAACTTCAGGCATTCCTCCGTTAGGTAATCAGGAAAGCTCTGGACAGGCGGGGAACGGAAATGTGCTCCTACTCGCTGACATGAATATCATTTACTGGCAGACCATACAAAGATAACCTCTTCATATCAAAGGGTATCCCTCCTGGGGTGGAAATTCGCAATGTCTTGTTCGGATAGAAATAAATTTCACCCCATCCCCAAAATCTGAACTTCAGGCATTCCTCCGCCTGGTAAACAGGAGGGCTCCGGACAGGCGAGGAACGGAAATGTGCTCCTACTCGCTGACATGAATATCATTTACTGGCGGATAGGGGTATACTGTAGCCTCCTTCACCTGCAGGCCACTTTTCATTTAGAGGTTATGGGGGAAGTGGTAATTACTTACACTGTTACAGGGTCAGACAAAATATGAGACAGAGGTTTACAGTCTACTAGTATGCACATATTTTATACATTGTCAATTACAAACATGATAGTGAGAGCTGTTTGTTTTGGTCATCTGAATGTTTCCGTTACTTTAAGAGTCTCTTAAAGGAAGCTAGAGACTCTTTGTTAAAGTAACGGAAACAACCAAAAGGAATGATGGACTCACTTCTCCATTTCAAAGTTGATCCCTCCCCCCGGGATGGACATAAAATGTAATGGCTTGTTCGAAATGAATTTCACTCCATCCCCCCAAAACCTGAAGTTCATGACAGGAAAATAATAAAGATGTATTTTTGTAACATGACAGATTTAACAATGAAAATTCAAATTAATGATAATAACAACATGGGTCCCCCAATAATTAGTGGAATGGAAAGATTTAAAGCTGCATGGAAACAGCCCTTCTGGGGAATAACATGACAGGTGCTATCACTGGTACTTTCCACACTACCTGTAATTGGTGTTTCTTCCACATTTTTTGGGTCAGCTGATTAACGACATCGTGCGAAATGTCGCAGGAAATTAATTTTTACAGGGCCAGAGGTCAAACAGTTGGGTCAAGTGGGTACAACCCAATTTTGTACGGGTCATCATAAATATGATCGTCGCAAAGCTCAGGCTTACAGTAGACACATACTGGGACACTTTTCTATTGTGATCCAACGTATGACTGAAAGATACACGTGTGAAACTCAATGGAAACATGGCTAAAATCCGTGACCAACTGTTCCACCCACAGACACACAAGGGCCTGCCAGCTTACTGTATGCTGTGCTCTCCTCCTACTGTCCTAGGAGTGATTATTTAACCATGAAACTCATAAGAATTAAGATTAAGAAACACTGTTTTTGCACAGTCTCTAATTGGGGATAAGGAAACTTGTATCCTTCTATCAAAGCAAACATAAAGACCCTCTGACTACGAAAAATGGGAGGATACACACAGGAGATGTCTCCTCTTCTGCTGGGTGTGTTTCTCCAACTTGCTTCCCCTGAGTTTTCACTATTGAACTGCATGAGCTTTGTGAGGCATTTAAAGTTGCAGTGCTATTAATGTAAATGTCAATAAAAACAATGTTTTTGTGTCCTCAGTTGTTCAGAAGTTGAAAACTCCCACAAGTTCCAGACCATCGAAGCCTTCAGCAGCGCATCCTAGGTAAGTCAGGGCACTTTTGATTAGTAATACATTTTCAACTTTTCAACTTCCGAACACATGACTGTAAGGATATACATGTAGGACATTAGGAGAATTCTTGAACACAACCAAGATGTACTTACTTTACATCCTACTTGTGTACAAGAATTCTCCTGTATCCTATATTCTACCAACCTGATGACATCATTTTCAGAAGACTGGATTGTAAGGTTTGAACCAGTGGGCCCTCTACACGCTTCTTCTGAACTTGACATTGCAACCCTGTAAAATATGGCCATCCTGCGCCCGCCCTGTAAAACTCATCAGGCTATGCAGTCTGTAGACAACCCTGAACCTTTAGATTTCAACTTATTAGTCAACACCACTTCAAGACCTCAGACTTCCTGTGTTTGAGGAGAGCCACACCTTGAGCATGTTAAAGAACCCACCACACTTTTAGAAAAGAGTAGGAGTCCTTCCCGGTGTGAGTGGATCAAATAAATCTGTCTGGATATGCAGCTTGTACTGCTCAGTACAAACCTCAGGTGTGTTACACCTTAAGGCTGTTTACCGGTAATGCAAAACAAAGAAACAAAGTGTACAGTTTGCATCTCAAAAGAACGTTGTTGATACCTCAAAGTGAGTACTGTACATGCTTCTTGTGAACTTGACATTGCAACCCTGTAAAATATGGCCATCCTGCGCCCGCCCTGTGAAACTCATCAGGCTGTTCCGTCTGCAGACAACCCTGCAGTGCATCACACACGGGCGCAGCAAATCAGGATCTGTCGGGCGCGATCCGGCCAATCTGATCGTGACCTTGCCTCCGTGTCAGACAAGGTCACCAGGGAAGGGTAATCACGCGGCATCAATCAGACGGACACGATCAGAGAACGTCCTCTAAAGGTCCAGTGACCGGGCAGTTGTGAACATCTAACAAATCGAAATCTATCATTTTAACTCTATTAAAATGAATATTTATGACTGGCATTACTGATTTTGTCACACAGTGTGATCATGGTAGAGTCAGTTAACGTCCAGTTTACCCATGATAGTGTCATTTATTGTTAGATAAAAATTGAATAAGAAGCAAGAAGAAGTTCAACCTGTACATACTAGTACAATCTTACTAGTCTCTGTAAATGTAGTTCTAGTAAGGACTTTTTTTCTAAATATCAAGTTGTGCCATTAAGGCACTACAACCTGTACTTAGCTTATTTGAGCATGAATGTCGTCGTCGTATTCGTCGTATCCATTTTTTATTATACTGCTGCTGGGATCCCTGAGACAGGGTAGGCAGCAGTCGGATCATCAGTCTTCACACTGTGCTTCCATGCGGCTGGTCTGTCCAGTGAGTCCAGCAATGTTTAAAGGTTTTTCATTTCATTATACTTTCATTCCTTCCTTCCTTCCTGCAGTGTGGATGATTTCATCGTGGATGACTCCGATGATGACAGTGATGGTGATGATGATGTTTTTGGTCCGCGCCCCATCCACGTCATATCATCCTCATCTGATGAAGATGAGTTTCAGAAGGGAATCATCGCCCGCTACTGTAGCCCCAAACCCTCATCAGGTACCCAATTCTCCTCTCTCTGTAATTTATGATTATGGCAAAGGAAAAACCCTCCTGCCTGTAAGGCTTAACCCTTAAACTGCCAAACCCGGACATATCCGGCACACATATACATGTCCTGTGTGCCGTGCCCTGTTATATCCGGGATAGCGTATTCCCACGAAGTAGCAGCTTTGCGCACGTCTAGCGCACGAACCCCGAAATTAGGGACTTCGACCTTGATCGGGGGTTACTTTTTGGGGGTCAGCGGCCAACCCTGGCACTGATAGCATTTTATAGGGCTGAAACTCTCGCAGTTTAAGGCTTAAGAACAATGTTGTGTTTCCTGTTACCAGGGTACCAACCCTAGCGAAACCTGACGACCCTGCATCCCTTTTTGGGCCGGCCGTGATTTTTTTATTCCAGATCCTCTCACACTGTCACAGCCCCCCTGTTTGTCACACTCTGTTGTCAACAGATTAAGGATTTAACAGTTCAATACGAGCCATCGCGATGATGTCACGGTGACGCAGTGGTAGGCAAAAATCAGGTGTTTGGCAAAATATTGATTTACATATTAACCAGTAATTTGAGCCGCTAATTTGAATATCAATTTTTAATCCAATCTACTGACATCCTGGTAGGCACCAGTCGTTGAATACCCCGGATATAAACAACAACAGCGATCGCTCGTATGTTGACATATGTATGGAAATTTTACTTCTTTCATCAGTTTTTTATAAATGTAGTAATGCTTGCAATGTATGGCTGTATGATTACATGACTCCACAGTATGATGTTGAGAATACCATGGTATTACTATTAAACTTTGATGGATGACTTAAAAAAACAAGAGAGAATACAAACCTACTGACCCAAACCTTTTTCAGGACGGTATCAGTAACTTACAATAAATTTTCATACGCCTGCAGGGATGAATCTCCTTGAAACTCAGTATTCTGGCCATGCAGGACATTTGTGTTTATAGCAGGCGGCTATAGTTTCTAAGGTATCGCTGTGAGACTTCAAATTGGAGGCAGATGAAGATGGCCACTTCAGCAATGTACTTGTAATGGTCAGGCCACTTTGATTTCATTGGTTGGTTTCTGATTTTAGAGAAACACTGCTATACTGAAACAGAGAAACACTGCTGTACTGAAACATTGACTCCATAAGACAGAGTCTGTATAGAAACAGTGTCAGTATTTTCCTCCCCTTCTGGTTTCATCTTGCTTGCTTTTTGTGACCCAGAGCCAGGGGTCTAGCCAGCGTCCGTTTTTCCGTCAATTGACGGAAATTCGCTGCGTCTGACAGAAAAATTTTAAAACCAATCCGTCAACCTTGACGGACAAAAATCCTTGGTGGAAGCTACAGGCGGCTTGGGGACGCCATCCACGGCCGTAAAAGCCACACACTGTTTGTTTTGCTATTGTTATGATTGTTGACAATGTGTGTCGGCGCCCTTTTGCATACGATAATCTCATTAAAACCCGTTTTTCAAGGTTTCAGTTCAGTCCTTCTAATTAATTTTTGCGGTTTTCGCGACGATTGTAATTGGCTGACGGAAAAAAAATTCGAGCTGGCTAAAGCCCTGCCCAGAGCTGATGAAATGAATCGTCAGGGACTCTGCAGTGCGCAAAGATTGGTTATATGCCAGGTATCACCTGGAATTGCAGTGTCAGATGTGACCTGTTGGTGATGATGGCTGCTTCTTCGTGTCCGAAGATCTTTGGGAAGGTTGTCCTCGGTCTCCCCTGCACGCTCTCATGTGGCTATGTAGTCCAATCCTCTATCCGCACCTCCTGGTGCAGGATGGGCAAATGAAGCCCTGTGCAGATGGAGGCTGGTCGGCCACAGCTTTCCTTCGTCTTCTCCTCTCCTCTGCTCTCTCTCTTCGAGCTGCCTTGAAGCTTTCAGCTCCTCTCTTGCATGCAGCTTTCCAGGCTTTTCTGTCTGTGGCAATACTTTCCCATTCCCTGACTGGAATGCCGGCTGAGCTGAGCTGGTGTTTCAGTTGGTCAGTTGAGGGGACAAGGACAGTCCTTAAAACCTGACCTGTTGGTACACCAGGCTTATTTGAACCATGAAGACATGCCTTCCCAAAGCTCCTACATGTAAGAGTGATATTCTAACGTCTGCACAAAATTGCAGCATCCCACTGCCACTTTCTTGTACAATTTGTCCTTCTGTTGCTACCAAAAATTGGTTATGTACAAGGCATTGTCTGGAATTGCAGTATCAAATGCGACTTGTTGCATCATGCTTATTTGAACCTGCTTACTGAATGCACTGCTCCAAGGAAGGACTTAGGAGTGATATTTTGATGTCAGCACAGAATTATGATATCCCACTTTCTTGTGCATCTGTTATATACATTACTGTTATGTGCAAGGCTTTGCCTGGAACTGCAGTTTCACTGGGACTTGTTAATGTTAGTACCTCGCACTTCGCACCATGGAGACATCTTTATGATCACCATAGTGCACTGCTCTTAGCAATGATATTGCGATCTCGGCACAGAATTGTGCCATCCGACTTTCTACTGCCTCTGTTACTGCCAGGGAAAGCACTAACACTGTCCGTAACTCACTCATATTCCACAGAGTGTCTCCCCATTAAATTCTTCAAGCTACATCCTATGAGCCAAGAAGCAGAGTGAATGACAACGGTTCCATTTGGACTCTGTGGAAATGACGCTTGTAACCGGCAGCTTTCTCTGGGTCCACTACAAATGTATTTGTCTCCTTTGCAAAACTGACAGAAGTGTCCTAAAAATGCATATGAAGAACTTGTTGCATATTATTCTATATTGTACAGCTCACCCAAAACATGTACCCGATTTATTAATCTGCCACCCCAATTTAGAGACTGAAATCTTCAGATAGAAAGATACAAAAATGGGAACTTCCTCTGCAGAACCATAACAGGCTGCAAGGGTGCCCAAAATGTAATAGTTTCAAGGTCTCATCGCAGGCACACCCACATAGAAAATATCCACACAATCTTGCCAATAGAAACACACAAATTCCTCCAAACACACCTTCTTGACAAAGGCAACAAAACCTTTACCAGGGCTCGAAATACTTTTTTCTGTCTACCTGCACTGGTGCAGGTAGCTTTTGAAATTACCTGCACCAGAGAAATTTTACCTGCACCATTAAAAAATAATCAAAAAGTACATAAAACAACCCACACTTTGTACACATATTTACTACCTTCTTTACAAACAAAATAGGTATACCGGTATTTACGGATTTTATCATGAAAAATCACACTGGAAGCTGTTCATTTGACATCTTTATTATTTATTGCATCTCTTTTTTGCAGAATGACAATCAGTACAGACTGTACAGCAAAGAAAAATCTACTTTACGATAATACATGGTGCATAACCTGGTGCAGGTTAGGTGCAAGTAGACATCAGAAATACCTGCACAGCAAAAAAATCACCTGCACTAACGTGCATATGCAGGTAGTATTTCGAGCCCTGCTTTACTAAACATACATTTTCCATTGTTCTTTAACCCTCCAGGCCTAAGGGGACCAAAGAAAACCAGCTGCAGCAGGAAGGGTTCTTGCCATGTTCTGGAGATGTTTTACTATCAACTGCGAGAGCACCTATTCTATAATCAATAGAAGAAACATCCCCCAAAATCTGACCAGTGAATCAATTTTTTTGTGGCATCTATAACTGCACTTCAATATCCTGCCACCAGCCGCAAGACCTTACTGATCAACCATTTCCATTGTTGTTTAACCCTCCAGGCCTGAGGAGACCAAAGAAAACCGACTCTGGCAGAAAGGGTTCCCACCGTGTGCTGAGCAGCTCCTCCAGCGATGATGATCAACCCAGGATCCCCTCCTGGAGAGACAACACCCCCCTCAGGAAGAACAACACCCCCTTAAGGAAGGAAGACACCCCCCTAAGGACAAACAACACCCCCTTAAGGAAGGAAGACACCCCCTAAGGACAAACAACACCCCCTTAAGGAAGGAAGACACCCCCCTAAGGACAAACAACACCCCCTTAAGGAAGGAAGACACCCCCCTGAGAAAGCAGGTGCTCCAGAAGGCCTTCCTGACACCACAGGTTCCCCCAGGTGTGAAAATGTTACACCAGAAATCTCTGTGATAAAAGTTGACGTCACCAAGCCTTGATTTACTTCATACGTTTCCCGTAAGAGCCACTATATGGGATTAGCCTTATGAGGCTTGCTAAGCTTTTAATCCGGCCTGTAAATTTTGGTGATGCATCGTGTCAATATTGCTGGAAGTGGCTGCTATAAGACACTGAATTCAGAGTAGTGGATTCAGGATATTTGTATTCAGGGACAGGGAAAGTGATTTCAGCACTGAGGACAGGGAAAGTGTTTTCAGCACCAGGCACAGGGAAAGTGTTTTCAGTACCAGGGGCAGGGAAAGTGTTTTCAGCACCAGGGAAAGTGTTTTCAGCACCAGGGGCAGGGAAAGTGGTTTCAGCACCAGGGACAGGGGAAGTGTTTTCAGCACCAGGGACAGGGGAAGTGTTTTCAGCATCAGGGAAAGTGTTTTCAGAGACAGGGAAAGTGTTTTCAGCACCAGGGACAGGGAAAGTGTTTTCAGCACCAGGGACAGGGAAAGTGTTTTCAGCACCAGGGACAGGGAAAGTGTTTTCAGGGACAGAGAAAGTGTTTTCAGGGACAGGGAAAATGTTTTCAACACCAGGGACAGGAAAAGTGGTTTCAGCACCAGGGACAGGGAAAGTGTTTTCAGTACCAGGGACAGGGAAAGTGTTTCCAGGGACAGGGAAAGTGTTTTCAGCACCAGGGACAGGGAAAGTGTTTTCAGGGACAGGGAAAGTGTTTTCAGGGACAGAGAAAGTGTTTTCAGGGACAGGGAAAATGTTTTCAGCACCAGGGACAGGAAAAGTGGTTTCAGCACCGGGGACAGGGAAAGTGTTTTCAGCACCAGGGACAGTGAAAGTGTTTTCAGCACCAGGGACAGGAAAAGTGGTTTCAGCACCAGGGACAGGGAAAGTGTTTTAGTACCAGGGACAGGGAAAGTGTTTTCAACACCAGGGACAGGGGAAGTGTTTTCAACACCAGGGACAGAGAAAGTGTTTTCAGCACCAGGGACAGGGAAAGTGTTTTTAGCACCAGGGACAGGGAAAGTGGTTTCAACACCGGGGACAGGGAAAGTGTTTTCAGGGACAGGGAAAGTGTTTTCGGCACCAGGGACAGGAAAAGTGTTTTCAGCACCAGGGACAGGGAAAGTGTTTTTAGTACCAGGGACAGGGAAAGTGTTTTCAGCACCAGGGACAGGGAAAGTGTTTTCAGGGACAGGGAAAGTGTTTTCAGCACCAGGGACAGGGAAAGTGTTTTCAACACCAGGGACAGGGAAAGTGTTTCCAGGGACAGGGAAAGTGTTTTCAGGGACAGGGAAAGTGTTTTCAGCACCAGGGGCAGGGAAAGTGTTTTCAGCACCGGGGGCAGGGAAAGTGTTTTCAGCACCAGGGACAGGGAAAGTGTTTTCAGCACCAGGGACAGGGAAAGTGTTTTTAGTACCAGGGACAGGGAAAGTGTTTTCAGCACCAGGGACAGGGAAAGTGTTTCCAGGGACAGGGAAAGTGTTTTCAGGGGCAGGGAAAGTGTTTTCAGCACCGGGGGCAGGGAAAGTGTTTTCAGGGACAGGGAAAGTGTTTTCAGGGACAGAGAAAGTGTTTTCAGGGACAGGGAAAATGTTTTCAGCACCAGGGACAGGAAAAGTGGTTTCAGCACCGGGGACAGGGAAAGTGTTTTCAGCACCAGGGACAGTGAAAGTGTTTTCAGCACCAGGGACAGGAAAAGTGGTTTCAGCACCAGGGACAGGGAAAGTGTTTTAGTACCAGGGACAGGGAAAGTGGTTTCAACACCGGGGACAGGGGAAGTGTTTTCAACACCAGGGACAGAGAAAGTGTTTTCAGCACCAGGGACAGGGAAAGTGGTTTCAACACCGGGGACAGGGAAAGTGTTTTCAGGGACAGGGAAAGTGTTTTCAGCACCAGGGACAGGGAAAGTGTTTTCAGGGGCAGGGAAAGTGTTTTCAGCACCGGGGGCAGGGAAAGTGTTGGTAGCACCAGAAGGAGTGATGTTTTTTCAGTGCTTTCTCTCATTCACCATTCATGATTGATAAACTAATGCATCAAGTAGGTCCCACATACTCTACAATAGATATGATTTACTTCTTTTATTCCTTCCTTTTTCCACCTAGGTTACAGCAGACCCACCCTGCCTGTGCCGAAACTCTCCACAGCGGCCAACCCCAGGTCCAAGTCCACCTCAGAGACGAGCCTCAGCGCTGCTCCCAGACAAAACTCGGAGCCGGCGGATTTCCTGTCCTCTCTCTCCACACCTGCGCGGGGCAAGGCTCCGTCCTCCCCGTATGTCTCAGACTTCAGGAAGAACCGGGAGGAGTTGGTGAAGAAACTTTACCAGCTGTACAACGAGACGGTTTTCGACAACAAGGTTCGTGTGGGGTCAGCAGGCTGACCCAGAGTTTGTGGCACACCGTTTATCAATTCCATTTTGGTTAGAAAAATTGCTGTAATTACAAATTTACAGAATATCAGATATTGATTAGATAGATATTTTGTACACAAGTGTTTTATTTCCACTGACATTTTGGTGACTGTCTGTCACCTTCCTCAGCACAATTCTGACTGGAACATGTTGTACTGCAGCTAGGTGTCCCTGCTCACAGATTTGGTCCCAAATATAGATTATGTAGATCAGTTGCCCGGTGATGCTGTGTTTACAATGTGGCCCCAAATGTAAAGGACTAATACTAGTATGTAATGTTGAAAAGTAGCAATGATTATTCATGAAAACTCAAATCGTCCTGCAGTCATTTTGCATCCTTTGCGGTCATAAGGTCATCAGCTAAAGAAAAAGGTTTATTTGTCCCCCCCTGCAGCTCCCCTCAGACTTGAGCGTCACCTGGAACAACAAGATGCGGAAGTTGATGTTGATGACGACGATGATGATGATGATGATGATGATGATGGCAATGACGATGATGATGATGAGATGATGATGATGATGAGGGATGATGATGACGATGACGATGATGATGATGATGATGAGATGATGATGATGATGATGGTTAATTTGTCCCCCTGCAGCTCCCTGCTGATATGAGCGTCACCTGGAACAACAAGATGCGGAAGACGGCTGGGTTCTGCTACACCGGACGCAGCAAGCTGAACCGCTCGCTTCTGGTCGCCAGGATCGAGCTGTCCGAGAAAGTCTGCGACTCCGCAGGTATCAGATGACTCATTTGGTTACTTTTTGTTGCCAAATCGTCTGCCCTAGTCTTCTGACATATGTAAATTGCAACATCAGACACAGCTTAGTACAGGAACAACATGTCATAAGTCAAAGTCCTTCCTGCGCCAAACGGTGCATAGAATGGCACCCATCGCCGTCTCTGTAGCCTTGGGCCACTCAGCTTTCGTGCAATCACTACAGCAAGGGGCTAGTGTACTGGCAGTGTTCTGTGTGTTCAGTTACCATGATACTTTTCCCAAATGCTGTGTGCTGAGATGATAAAGCAGTGGTTCAAACTCATATACTGAATGCAAGGCAAACACTCCACTCACTTGGCCATTGCACTGGTACAGAAACAGCAGTGTACCTCCTAGAAATATCTAGAGTTCTTGTGAAATTCCTAATGCCATAGCCCTAGCTTTTATCATGGGCTATAACGATTCATGCTCAGCAAGACCTAAGCTACACAAGTATCCCAAACTGAGGTTATCTAACTAGCTGGACAGATGCACAATCATGAAGAAATTAGGGCTCAAAGCCAAAAACTAAACGATGGAAACATTATCAATATGTCACACCTATTTTTAGAAACAGATGAAAGCTTCATTTGCCAGTTCAATCCAACTTTCTTTCTCCAATCCAAAGATTGTCACACATTGAAAGCCAACTTTCGTTTAAAAAAAAGTGATGCACAATCCAACGCCAACTTTTCCACAATAAAAATTGATTTAACAATCATACAGAAATTACGGCACCAAGGCAAGAACAGTGACTGCAATAACAATCAATATCCCATCTATAGATCACACCATAACTGGGTCAGAGTTTGCGGTGACACATTTACGACTTGACACCGCCATAACTCACGAAGGTCGCAGGAAAATCACTCCGGTTCAAATAATTACCTTCTATTGGTGCCGGTGCCATTCTTCATTCTCATATGCTTACTATAGGCCACAACAAGTTCATTTGTTGGTTCTCGGATTTTATATGAACAGAAACTTTCTTTGCAAGTTCATGCCGTAAGGCTAGTTGGTAGAAACAGAAAGGACATACATGTGACTATAAACAGTTGATTGACAATCATAACAAAATACTAAACAGATACTAGTGTCGGAACTAAAACTTTTTATAAAAATGCATCGCCATTGTGTTCTTTTTCACACACTTTCAGGGATTTGATAGAATTGAGCGAGGTGCAGGTCTTCCTCACAGCTAGACCTCCTGCTCAATATTAAACTGCCCAGATATGCAACTTGTGCTGTCCAGTACAAACCTGGTTGTTATGGCATAAAGCAGTTTACCAGACATACAGCTTGTGCTGTCCAGCACAAACCTGGTTGTTATGGCATAAAGCAGTTTACCAGGTATCAAAGTGAAACAAACAACGAACAAAAATGAAATCTTTATTTAGAAAGTCTGAGGACCGAGGAACTAACTTGGTTTGGCCTCGGGAGTGTGTTGTTAACGGTTATGTGTTTATGTGTTTATTTGAATTCATCACACAGTGATTGGGAGGGCAAAACAGGTTGGAACAACCTTTACAAGTTGCCCTCCCTCACATAAAAATGACACCAGTACATACAAATCAATAACATACAAGCAACAACATCAATACATACAATACAGGTCATAAAAATTAATACAGGTCATATATATATATATATGGAAAGCATAATCTGGGTAGCACTACTTATAAAACTATTGCCTAGCGCGGCCTCAAAGCCACACATGAGCCACACCCACAAGAAGTGGACCAAGTGCAAGGTTGGTCAAGACTGTATTGTAAACTGAGTCTGTCGTAGGCAGACTTTACCAACTTGTGCTTGAATGCTAACGCATCAGATTGATTGGCTGCTAGCTGTGTGAGTTAGAATCAGTTAATGCAGTAAATCAGGTTTGTAGTCGTGACACTGGATAGTGATTAGGATCAGGAGTACAGAAAAGTGTCATCAGAGCCTTCCTAATCTATCGTCGTGCACCCGGCGATGCACAGTCTCGTCAAGCTGGGCGCAATTAAGTCCCAGCGATTGGCTAATCGGGAAAGCAGAGGCACGATGTGTTGTCTGGCTGGGAAGACGATTGTCTGCACGACAAGCTAACGTCACCAATGCCCGGCCGGGCTGTTTGTGGAAATAGAAATGTATGCGTACAAATATGCACAAATAATGCCCACGACTTTCATCTTTACATCTTGTGTAGTTTGGTATCTTTTATATCATACTTTTACTTTAGTATGTCTTTTGTGTCATACTTTTGCCAGGCCGGCCCCGGTTTAGAAATGTGACGTAGGCCTTACACAAGCTGACAGGCTTAAAGCCGTTTAATTGCATGTAGCGTGTTTCATGCAATTATCTGGCTGGTGCAATAATGCAAAGTTATCCAGCTGGATTGCACCAGTTTGGGAATTGGAGATTCTGTTAACAGAAAAGGGTGCTAATCCATTGTGCAATAAACTAGCCTGTACTGTACTAGATCACGATGAGCCATCCGTCTGAGTCACGCTCAGTTGTTGCTGTTGTCCCAGTAAAACCTAAACGGGGAAGTGTTCATGGCAGGGAACTAAGAACACAACATAACTACACGCAGTTCAGATGCAGGTCATCCAGATTCAGAAATAGCACACTACCTTTTATTGTAGCAATGTTGAACGAACTGTAATGAAATATTTTAACAAATGTTTGTGTCTCATACCCCAATTCAGCCTTTCATGACTGCAATATAATGTATTTGCATACACATTTTGTCACTAAAAAAACAGTCGTTCATTCATTCATTATTGGTGATAATCAAGAGCCTGGCATTGTTGTTGTTGTTTTTCCATCGGGCGTAGTCAACACCTTGAAAGAGTCTTTCAAAACTTCCTCTGCCCTGTAGTGTATTCCACAGCTCCAAACCCTGCTGGGTGACTTTAATGTTGATTGAACCTCAGGTAGTCCGCAGGAAATGGGTTTTTCATACAGAGCAGTGAAAACCTGGTTAGAATGAGGTCACCATTTTGCTCTTTTCGCCATTGAAGTCCGAATCTCTCAGGAGCCATTGTTGCTGTAGAACTTGATGAGAAACGGTTCAGTTTGAACCCCTGGTGTGAAACATGGAGTCATTCATCTTCCTCTATCACTTGAAGTCCGTGTGTTAGTTATAATCTGACATGAAGAGGAGGAAAGTGATCATGATATTCCTCCTAATAGAATCAACTCTTTGTGATTATTCGTTCAAGAAAAAATTGATGGTAAACAATGATAGGATCTTGTCTTCCATTGGGCTAAACAAATTCTATTCTGGGTTTTCAGATATTTTGCAGAATGTTGATGGAGCAGACATGCAGATAAAACTGTGAATCTTGACAGGAGCAACTTGATTTCCTCATGTAACACTGTCATGATGTTTCCTATAGAGACACATGATATTTAAGATCATATTCCATTAGACTAGCTAAATTAAACTACTGTATAAATTTAGTTGTTTTTATTCCTTTTCACCCATTAGACCACATGTGGTCCTTTGTGTGTTTGTGCCTACGGGCATGAACATGCAAAAAAGATATTATTATTTTACACCCTGCCCCAGTCTATAACGCTGGTATTTCTCGTGATGTGGTCTGTCACTGCTGATTTGCTCAAGTTCTCTCAACTCAAATCCTTCTTTCTGTGTTCACCAAAACATTGTTGGAAATAAACGGTAGTGAAAAAGTTCCCTTCATTCAGTGACTGAAGTACGGTAGCCTGATGAAGCCATTCCTGGAGTGATCTTGACGCTCCATCTGATAGATCATTTCCCTTTCACTGACGTGTGATCTGCTCCTGTTAGCTGAGCGATGATGGCATCTTGGGTGTCCATTAAACAGGAATCATCATCTCCGAGAATAGCTTCATCAGGTTGGCAATTATTCATATAGTAAGGTTCTTTCAGCACAACCAGAAAATAACTTACATCCAACGTTTCGGTGTCTGTCAGACACCATCATCAGGGTGGAATGACGGGAACTACTTCTTGCTGCTACTTATAGCCGATGTAGGTGGCGTTGCAGCAACAAGAATGCCGTCCCAGACGTGGCTCAGCTTGTATGCCCCCTCGTCTCTGAAGTAGTTCCCGTCATTCCACCCTGATGATGGTGTCTGACAGACACCGAAACGTTGGATGTAAGTTATTTTCTGGTTGTGCTAAAAGAACCTTACTATAGGAATCATCATCGTTCACCGTGAGTCACGTTTCACTCCCAGCTGGGTTCGATGGAAAATCTCTGCCTGGTGAATTACGACAGGAAACGTTGATGAAGGTTACACATCCATCATCAACAACTGGATACGGAACCCATAACATTAGATAGTGTTGGATTTTAATGTGTGTATCATTTGTCAAGCTTTCATTCAATCATGTTTGTACTGGACAGAGATTGCAAGTGATATGCAATCTCCTTGTCTTCTAGTACCTGGTGCTTAACTAAATTCTTAATTGTCAATTTATTCATGCATATTTTCATGTTTGCATCATACGTCAAGCTTTCTTCAAGTTAGTACTTGCAGAGATTGTAAGTGATAGATAATGCAGCCTCTGGTTGCAAGGACCAAGGTATTTACTATATAAACTATGCTATTGTGAAAAACAGAGTCCGGTGTTCCAGAGAGCGCTGGTTGTCTGTCATCCGTGAACTGTGAATGACATGAAAAGTGGATGCCTCTTTATAGGTCCGCACCATATATAGAGAGATGCTATAATCTGAAAAATCAAAGGACCATTAAGAAAGCCAGAGTGGCAGTCTGTGGTGTTGTTTATTTGTTGCTTCAGGCGAGTGCAAGACATGCTGACCAGCCCCTTCAGCCCTGTCCTGCCACTTGCTACTTAGGATAATCCTATTTATTTCTTGTTGTTTAGAGCATTGCGGGACACCCTGATCCATGAGATGTACCATGCTGCCATGTGGGTTTTGATCAGAGTTGTTGTTGGTGTTTATCTGTTGTCGTTTATTTCTTGTTGTTTAGAGCATTGCGGGACACCCTGATCCATGAGATGTGCCATGCTCTCATCTGGGTTTTGATCAGAGTTGTTGTTGGTGTTTATCTGTTGTCGTTTATTTGTTGTTGTTTAGAGCGACTTTGGGATACTTTGATCCACGAGCTGTGCCATGCTGCCACCTGGGTGCTGAACGGAGTTGTTGTTGTTGTTTATTTGTTATTTATTGTTGTTTAGAGCGAGTCTGTGACACCTTAATCCACGAGCTGTGTCATGTCGCCACCTGGGTGCTGAATGGAGTTGTTGTTTAGTTGTTGTTATTTATTTGTTGTTGTTTAGAGCGAGTCTGTGACACCTTAATCCACGAGCTGTGTCATGCTGCCACATGGGTGCTGAATGGAGTTGTTGTTTATTTGTTGTTATTTATTTATTTATTGTTGTTTAGATCGAGTCCGTGACACCTTGATCCACGAGATGTGTCATGTCGCCACCTGGGTGCTGAATGGAGTTGTTGTTTATTTGTTGTTATTTATTTATTTATTGTTGTTTAGATCGAGTCCGTGACACCTTGATCCACGAGATGTGTCATGTCGCCACCTGGGTGCTGAATGGAGTTGTTGTTTATCTGTTGTTATTTATTTATTGTTAAGACCAAGTGAGAGACACCCTCATCCACGAGCTGTGCCATGCAGCCATCTGGGTGCTAATCAGAGTTGTTATTGTTTATCTGTTGTTATTTATTTGTTGTTGTTTAGATCGAGTCCGTAACACCTTGATCCACGAGATGTGCCATGCTGCCATCTGAGTGCTGAATGGAGTTGTTGTTGTTTATCTGTTTATTTGTTATTTAGAGCGAGTCCGTGTGACGCCTTTAGATGTGTCATGCCGCCACCTGGGTGCTGAATGGAGTTGTTTTTTTTATCTGTTGTTATTTATTTGTTGTTTAGAGCGTGTCCGTGACACCTTGATCCACGAGTTGTGCCATGCGGCTACGTGGGTGCTGAACGGAGTTGTTGTTGTTTATTTGTTATTTATTTGTTGTTTAGAGGGAGTACGGGACACTTTGATCCATGAGAGGTGCCATGCGGCCACCTGCCATGGTTGCTAATCAGAGTTGTTGTTGTTTATCTGTTGTTTATTTTTTGTTTAGAGCGAGTCCGTGTGACGCCTTTAGATGTGTCATGCCGCCACCTGGGTGCTGAACGGAGTTGTTGTTGTTTATTTGTTGTTGTTTAGAGCGAGTCCGTGACACCTTGATCCACGAGCTGTGCCATGCGACCACGTGGGTGCTGAACCGAGTTGTTGTTGTTTATCTGTTGTTTATTTGTTGTTGTTTAGAGCGAGTCCGTGACACCTTGATCCATGAGCTGTGCCATGCGGCCACTTGGATGCTGATCGGAGTTGTTGTTGTTGTTTATTTGTTATTTATTTGTTGTTTAGAGCGAGTCCGTGACACCTTGATCCACGAGCTGTGCCATGCTGCCACCTGGGTGCTGAATGGTGTGAAGGATGGACATGGGCGCTACTGGCAGTTCTGGTCAGTACTGCAGCTTTTCTTTGATAAAGTTACACACCTTTTATAAACTTTTCAAAAGTGAAAAGGTACTGCAAGTTGTTTCCACTGTCTGTACATACCAGTACTTTGGTGTCATGAAATGAAATTGATAAAAATGTATTTTTGAAAGCTTAACACTCTCTCTCTGTGGAGCTCGCTCAGAGTCACTCCTTGACTAGTTTCTCAACACCTATTTGTCGTCTGGCACTGCGGAATGTTGCAGTAGAATACAGTATTATGATAAAAAAGAAAGAAACTTTTCGTTGAAAATAAGGTATGTTGTATCTAATAAACCCACAATGTAAATATGACTTCCTTTACCCAAGTTTCTGAGATTTGTTTTTACAATTTGACTTTCAGCATCCTTTCTCTCTTTCAGTTTCAAAACAATGAATTTTGTCTGTTGATTTCAGGGCGCGAAAAGCGAACCAGACGCACCCCGGCCTCCCAACAATCACTCGCTGTCACACTTACGCCATCAACACCAAGTTTACTTATCAGTGCACCGAGTGTGGATACAAGTTAGTACTCCATCTTACACCAAACATCGTAACACTCGTTTGTGAAGATTAGACAATATTCAAATACAATTCAATCTCTTACAACTGGAGAAAAATGGAAATTTACTTCCTGGCGTGATGTCAGTGCAATCTGAACTTAACTATTGTATTGTGATGTAATTACTTGACATACATACTTTTGTAAAATGTTCTTGACGTGATAGTCGTTAATCACGTTTTATGACGTAGCAGCAAGGATGAGATCCCAAACATGGCTGAGTTTATACCCCCTTTCGTCTCTATTCTGATCCAAATGGCTTCCTTGACCCAACTGGTGCATTTGTTGTCCTCTCTGTCTATGACCTGACTGTCCAGTTCATATTGCACCGATAGTATTTGTTTCATTTTGTACTGACGAAGGCAACAGACGGTCGTTGAAATGTTTACGGAAGAATTACAAGAAGGTTGTGTGACGAAGAAGGCTTTGTTGAGGTGGTAGATGTTGTTTTGTAACTGTTCCCCGTCCTGCCCCCCTCCCCAGACTGGGCCGCCACTCCAAGTCTCTGGACCTGGACCGCCAGGTGTGTGGGTACTGCCGCGGGCGCTTCCAGCTCGTCAACAAGGACGGCACGCCCGCCAGGACGCGAGCGCCCAGCAAGTTCGCGCTCTTCGTGAAGGAGCGGTATGGCAGCCTGAAGAGGGAAAACGCCGGGGTGCCTCACAAGGAGGTCATGCGGCTGCTCAGCGCGGAGTTTGCCACAAAGAATAGAATATCCTCATCATGACATAAAACAAGTACTTTGTATAAGCAATAATTATTGTTTTATTCAACCTATCTGTCACCTTCTTCAGGGCAATTCTGAATGGTTAAAACTCTTGGCTCTATTATCCAGCCTCATGAAACTATTCACGGATTCAGTATATCTGTCAATCTTTTTTGCCACAAAGAATAGAATATCATTATCATGAAATATAAAATGTCCTGCACTATTGATAATAACTTTGAATGTAAAATTTACAGTACACTGCCTTGAACATGTAAACAGGTGAAAGGTCCTCTGGTCTGACATTGAGGAACGCATCTTGCTATGGGTTAGCTTTTTTTATGTATGTATATTGAGTAAAGAGTTTGCCACAAGGAATAGAATATCCTCATCATGGCATATAACAGGAATACAGGAAACAGAGGATAAATAGATGGTTGTTTCTTTTAGACTAAGATGTGTGCGTGTGTTAGCTAGTGTAAACAACTTTTTTTTTAAATTCAGTACATTTGGATAACAATGTTCTTTGAACCTATAAGCAATTGTTGTATTCAAGCCGTCTGTCACCTTCTTCGGGGCAGTTCTGACTGATTAAAACTCTTGGCTGTGTGCAAAGAACTTTATTATTCAGCAATGTACCACCATTATGAAGCTATTCACAGATTCAGTCAGATTCAATCTTTTTGCCACAATGAATAGAATCTCTTCATCATGACAGATAACAAGTGCTGCACTATTGATAATACCTTTGAATGTAAAATTTACAAGTAATACACTAGTCTGAACATGTGAACAAGTGTAAGGTCATCTGCTATGATAAATTCAGAAATGTAGCTATTAGTTGATCAATTTATTTTTAGACTAAGAATAAGATCTAGTTTGTTTGCTACAAAGAATAGAATATTATATTATGTAGTTATAATAGTACTACTGTAAGTATCCAGTATTTGATTATACAAGAACAGCTTCGAAGTAGAACAGCTTCAAAAACATTCAACATGGGCATACTTCATTTCAGTTTGCTGCTGCATGTGATTCTATTTTTTTAGGTAAAAATGACCCTGCAATTTCAGAACTAGCCACTAGGGGGCCCAAAGTGTTTCCCCAAAGTATTCAGTACAGTTTCACCACAGACCTTAGTTTGATATAGATAGGCTTGGCAACTTGAGTAGGGTGTCATTAGTCAACCCTTATGCCTAGGTTACACATAGCCGAATTTGGCTCCCGACTCTCTCCCGACTATGGTTTAGGAGTGATTCGGGAGCTAGTCGGCTGTAGTCGGCTGGCGTTCGGCTGAGTCGGCTGGCGTTCGGCTGAGTCGGCTGGTGTTCGGCTGCTCCATCCGAATGTTTTGAAATGTTCAAAACATTCGGCTCTGAACGGCAACTCTGGAATGGGTCGGTTGGTGGTCGGCTGGTGATCGGCACGGTCGGCTAGTGTTCGGTTGGTGTTCGGGAGTAAGTCAGCAGTCAAATTAAATCTTAACCACGCCATAAACATTGCTGATTTACTTCCAGCTTGTTTCCAACTTACCAATGATTCACCCCAAGACCTTAGACAAATCTCTGCTAACTCATTCCCAAGCAAAAAGACTATTGCCAGAACGTAGACGAATCACTCCCGAACCTCACACGACAGACATCCAGCCAAAAGCAAAAAGACCCATAAATGCCGCGCTGGAGCTATATGTGATCTAAATTTGATCTCTTGGTGATGTTTACAAATAGAACAAAGGATATTCTTGATTAAAAACGAAAATGAGAACTCTTTTGAAAATCGCTGATTATGTCTATTTCAAGTCGAAAAAGGGTCGGCAATCGGTTGGGGATCAGTCGGGAGTGATTCGGCAGTCTGCGGCTAGAGGTCGGGATGGTTGGTGATAGGTTAGTTAGCATTTGGGACACAGTCGGGAGTAAGTCATTTACTGGTCGGGAGGTGTTCGGGACATGTTCGGCACTAAAAAATAGGCGTGGCCTAAACTGGTCAGACTACTCCCAAACTACTGCCGACTTGGGTCGGCTAAGAGTCGGCTAGTGTTCGGGAGCCAAAGTCGGCTATGTGTAACCTAGGCATTAGATAGGGACATGCAGTATAGGTTTCTTTGCCAGGTGAGGGGTATTGATGTCGCCTTGTACGGGGTCTGGCATCCAGGCTGGCTTTTGATATATTTCTGTTGCCTGTTGAAGTGTCATATATAACTCTATGTTCATGATATCTTGCCGTACTGCAGCCAATCCAGGGTGTTGTGGCTTAAGCCTTATTGGTAATGTTAGGGCCCAATATACAGGCATGTAGAACCTGTCCCATATAGAGTAGTCCCATATAAAGGGTGACCGCATCGACACTTGGTTCACAGTTCACCCGTCCCCATTTCATTTCTTTGTCCCAAATGTATGTTTAAGACATAGTACAAAATAATGTTCTAGTTCGTGTAACCGAATGATTCAGGAGATTCCTCAGGGCACAGGTCTGTTGCACAGACTGAAGTATTAATGGAACTTTCATATGTGATGATTTGAAATAAAGATTATTTTTTTCCAATGACACACAAGAAGTTCCATTGATGTGATTACAATCTCCATCAAAATCAAATCTATTGAAGGAAAGAAGTTGAGAAGAAATTGTTAATGATATGTATTAGTATGTCAGATATGGCTGAGCAAACAGACTTAGATTTATCCATAAATAAGGTAAGTCAGACACAGTTTGCTTTTTTGGGAAATGTTTGCAATTTCTGAGGGACTTCTTACCGGTTGAATTTGAAGCTTTGTCCACAACAATGCACTCACAACATTCCGCATAAAGATTAAAGCATCAAAGCCACATACAAAACCTTTATACAACTGTAAAACAAATCAATCATTTTCGTGCAACTGTCATCCCTATATTTCTATAAGTCCTCAACACCACATTCATATTATACCACGTCATGATTACCACCTCAAAGTTGTGACACGACTTCCCATCATACAACACTCCAATGGGACAAAATGGCTGCACCCTTGGATGCAAGCGAAACCAATACTGCTTTTGCTATCGCTAACCAGTAATGACAGCAAAAATTACTGCTGGACTGACTTTAATTTGAAAGCTCGGACGAAGTACTTGATTGTATATCAGCAACATGCACTCGATTTCCAACCACAGAGAACTGCTCAACTTCAAGTTTGACTCCCCTATCGGTCGCCAGAGGGCGTTTCAGTAGTATGTGCAGAAAGTAATCATCATCAACATGGCCGCCGCAGATCAGGAACCACACCACGCTGTAGTTCATCCTCGTTCCTACCAAGACGAGAGCTATCTGCGCGGGTTTCTTGGAACTGTGGGTGACTTACAGAAGGCTGGGGTACTGCAGGATGTCGTCCTTGAAGTCGGGGACCGGCTGTTTCCCTGCCATCGGCTTGTTCTGTCCGCGGCCAGCCCCTACTTCAGGGCCATGTTTACAAGTGACATGGCGGAAAGTCGGAAAGAGACGGTTGTTTTAAAGGTAGGGTAGCCGTTGGCGGAACGTTTAAAGCTTAGATTATAAACTATAGAGGGGATTTTGATTCAATACTAAGGCCTTTTATGCAAGGCTACGCGGGTCACGGGTTTCTCACTTGGCTTCCAGTGACGAACATATTTTCAAAATGGCGTCGTCACTGGACGTCCAGCGACGAAGAAAGTTCGTCACTGGTTTCCCAGTGATGAATTGCTTTGCTCCAGTGATGAAGCTCTCTCAGTACTGGAATTCCATTGATGAACCCTGTCACGTCACTCTATTCTACTCTAATACAAATGCATGTAAAATGTAGGCAAATGGGATGTAACATTGTAATGCATTACTGTAAATGTATTTATTTAAGTTCGCAGGGATTTAATTTCGGGGTAGCGGGGGAAAAAGGACTTTTCGCGGTGGATTTAATTTCGCGGTAGGACCATGCACTGTAGCATCTTACTGCCATGGAAAATGTTCGCGGTGGTTTTAAATTCGCGGTGAGCGGCCACTGCGAAAACCGCAAACATTAAACCACCGTGAAGGTTTCTGCATTTACAGTATATCAAATGTTTTTGTGTTAGTGTGTAAACATTGCTGTGTCATGTTGTTCTACAGGGTCTGGATGCAAGCATGTTGGAGGATATCCTGAGTTACATCTACTCGGGAACCCTCCAACTGTCCCTGGACAAAGTGCAGCCCCTGTACCAGGCAGCCGACCTCCTCCAACTGGACTATGTGAGAGACACCTGCAGCAGCTACATGGCCATGAATGTGGAGCACTCCACCTGTGTGGACCTGTACAAGTTTGCTGATGTCTTCTCTTTGGACATGGTGAAGAAATGTTGTCTAAAGTTAATCTGCAAGCACTTTGCTAAGGTTGGTCTTCCTTTATATTATAAGTTATATTGACATTATTGACTCTAAGTTGTGTATGATAGAAAAATAGTACTCATCCAGTCCAAATGACCAATCTTGTAAAATATATGATGGTAGCAAATGAGAGCTTTCTGTAAGCAGGATGAAAAAAATTTGGTACTAGTCATAATGTTACCCTTATAACTCGATCATAGCCATATATTTGAAATGCAGCTAAACATATTAGTATGTTGCAAAACTGTAGGTTATTGCCAGTGACGAGTTCTGCAGCCTGAGTGTGAATCAGCTGACTGAGATCATCAGCCACGATGAGCTGGATGTTAAAGAGGAGACAACAGTGTGGGAGGCTGTGGTGAGATGGGTGCAGCACAGCAGAGAGGACAGGTGAGCTCATTATCATGTTTGTAGGTGTCTTCCATTTGTTTGATTAATCAGTAATTATGTGGATACATTGTTTTCTGTATGATATTTACAGTTGTGTGCATAGTATGTGCATTTTTTCTGGCCAGTTCAGACACATGTTGCAATATCCCAGAATTTTCTGCATACATGTACTAGTAAATGAGTGATGCCAAAACTCAACCTCTTCCCTGTACCCTACAGACTGCACCACCTACCCAGAATCCTTCCTCACATCCGCTTCAACCTGCTGACCTCAGATGACATGGCAGCCATCTTGGAGCATCCCCTGGTCAGGGAGGATCCTGGAAGATCTGAGGTCATCCGAGATGTACAGAAAGAGAATCCCGACCTGAAACCGAGGCTTGGGATGACCACAGAGATGGTTCTGGTGTACAATACAGAGTGAGTATATACTTACCTCTTCTTCTTGGTCAGAAACAGTCTTTGCACAATGTTATTCCACATTTTGTGGTCCTCCAATGCACATTCATGATCATTATCATCTACACTGCATATGAGTGTTCTTTGAGGCAGGCCTTCATTGTTCTGCACATTTCCACCATCTCAGTGATGTAAATATAGTCACCAAATCCACACTTACCCTGATGAAGCACATTTCTCTTAGTCTAGAAGATCAGATTTCATAGATAACATTAGTGTATGCTGTATATAGTAGAGTAAATTCATTCCTCAAGCTCCTGACATCTTGCACACTGCAGTCATCCCTCAGAAAGACATCTGGAGCAGCATAGTTCAAGTTTTGAACTTTTAATCAGCCTGTCGGCCAAACTAGTTTTGCAATGACCAGCTTCTTCGGTGGCTAGAGGCTAAATGACACAGGTACAGTAAATTAGTGTATGCTGTGGTTATAACGAAAGGTCTAAATTTCCCATCCAGTTTTATTGACAGTATCTATCTGATGTGCCTTATTCAGGGCAGAGGAGCTCCTCTTCATGAACCCCCGGGAAGGGAAGTACGTTGGCTGCTACTGTGATCCTAACATCATTGCTCATGCTACAAGTGTGACAGTCACCCGTGATAACAACATCTACATTGTCGCTAGTGAGCCAGAGGGTGCTGATCCGTTGTCCCTGTTTGAGTACAGCCATGCAGAGAATGTGTGGGAACGTGTTGGTGTGTCCTCACCATCAGCATCACTGGAACTGGCTACTGATGGGGAGCGCTTCCAACAGCTCTCTATGGAGGTTGATCAGGTTTTATACCACCTTGTTGTGGAATGGAGAGGAGTCAGAAGACGTACCGTGTTGTGTATGGCAAAGTATGACCGGCACACGGACCAGTGGCAGACGTGTTCACGACTGAAACTCAACAAAAAGTATGTCCTCATGGTGGCATTGTCTTGTGGTCCCAACCTGTATTTCCTCTCAGGATCAGAAGTGCATCGCTACGACCCAAGCCAGGACCGTTGGAGCGAGAGGACCCCTCCGAAACTCATTCCTGACATCTGTACAGCTGTTGCCATGGGAACAGAGATCTTCTGCACAGACAAGGAGTTCAGCAAGACGATGGTGTACAACACAGAGTCAGATCGCTGGCAGAAACTGTCAGGCTGGCCAAACCCTGAAATCCTCCCTCGTCATCTTGCTGCCATTCCCAGGCTTTTCGCACTGGAGAACCAGTTGCATGTATCGTTAGCAGCGTTTGACATTTACCTAAAGCCATCAGAATATATGGTCTATGTGTACGACAGGTCTGCTGATGACTGGAGAGACTTGGAGGTCACGCTGCCTGATAAGACTAGTGTAGGATGTGGTTTCCCATGCCATGTGGCACGTATGTACTTACCGTTTCTTAAGGGGGCACAAAAACACATCATTGAAGTGTTATAATAATGAAATGAAATACAGCATATACAAATAGCTTTCACCCACTAAGACTCATGCGCTCACTCACACTGACTCACTCACTGACCTAGTCACTCTCACTCACTCACTCACATTCATTCGCATACTGACTCACAATAGTTAGACCTGCTTGTAAAATTATAGATGTTATGGCCTGATGGCAGACTGCCGGGTGCCTCCATTTCTTTTTAGATAGAGACATTTGTGATGTTGTCTTTGACTTAATGTTAATGAGTGTGAACAACATTGAAACATTCAATATATTTTCAAGGTTGATTAAAGAGGGTCAATCTTGTCAGTTTGCAGCAACATCTGATTCAATGATGTACCAACTTGCTGAGTCTGAATTGGTTTAGCATTGTAAGTAATGGAATATTGGAGATTTCTTTTTACTCACGTACTCAGTTACTCACTCACACTCACTCACATGTACTCACACGCACTCACTCACTCATTGCTGGTCCCATCTCACGAGGGTTAGACCCGCTTGTATAGATGTGGCTTGATAACAGACTGCTGGTGTCTCCATTTGTTTTTGGACTAAGATATTTCTGATTTTAACTTTAAATCAATGAGTGTGAGCAAAACATTTGATTATCCAATTCATTTTCCAAGTTGATTAGAGAGGATCAAACCTTTATTTAAGTTTGCAGCAACATTTGCTTCAATGATGTACCAACTTTTCGAGTCTGTATTGTTTTAGCATTGTAAGTTATGGAATATTACACAACCAGCAAATACGTTTGGATATCTGTCAGGCACCTTCAGAGCTTCTGTTGTTCTACTTCTCTGTTTGTAGTTTTTTATTTTATTTTATACAACGTCACAAATGTCATGTTTTGAATGCCTATTGTTAACTTATGAAAGAAAATAGTAGTTGTAACACAGCTTTTGATTAGACAAGAAAATCTTACAAACATTTTGACCCTTCAAAGTATGCTTGTGTTTCAGTGTCTTAGAACTGTATGTTATTCTACGAAATACAATATTGTAATGTAGACTGAGTGCATAAGTACTAGTTAGGTAACATAATTTTAACTAACATGCAGCTAGTTTGGGATGCAATGTACAAAATTTTTAATAAACCATTCCTCATTAACATAATTATTAGTTAATTAGCATAAGCACTACGATGTAGGTTAGACATCCAGGTAATAAGATATGCCAGAAAGCAGTTACCCCAGCAACTGGATATGATTTTGGAAACGGTCAGACGTTTCAGATGGTATCCACCATCTTTCGTCAGTGACACTGAAGAGATCTGAAAGAACTGTTCTTTTATACCCTATTAAACTATGAATGAAGACAATTTTAGATGTCCAAAAGGAGACAATGTTACACAAAGTCAAGCTGAAGTCAATGTTGGGTTTCAACAGGAAAAAAGGCTAAGACACAGTTAATGCAACTAAAACAACAGGAGCTAATTGACTCATTTACATTGTCTTCATTCATAGTTAGTGTATAAAAGATCAGTTCTTTCAGATCTCTTCAGTGTCACTGACGAAAGATATTTCTCGGTGGTTTTATTCGGTGGTTATAGCAAAGGACCAGGCGTTATGACACCATATACAACTCGGGACGGGTCATTAACCCTTAATTAGCCAATATAACACTACCCTACAGAATAGTTCAGGAATACTGTGCCATATAGAGGAACTGCACAAGTTCCATGAGATACATACAACCCTCTTCGTCGCCAGATGGCGCTCCTGTAGGCTGTACAGCCCCGTAATCATCATCAACATGGCTGCCGCAGATCAGGAACCACACACCGGTACACACCACGTTGTAGTTCATCCTCGTTCCTACCAAGACGAGAGCTATCTGCACGGGTTTCTTGGAACTGTGGGCGACTTACAGAAGGCTGGGGTACTGCAGGATGTCGTCCTTGAAGTCGAGGACCGGCGGTTTCCCTGCCATCGGCTTGTTCTGTCCGCGGCCAGCCCCTACTTCAGGGCCATGTTTACAAGTGACATGGCGGAAAGTCGGAAAGAGACGGTTGTTTTAAAGGTAGGGTAGCCGTTGGCGGAACGTTTAGAGTGTAGATTATAAAATATAGAGGGAATGATATTCAATACTAAGGCCTTTTATTATGTACAACCATAACAGGGGAAGAGGTAGTCAATGACTATTGCTATTCAAACTCGATTCTTCAGATTGTTATTCAGATTGCATTGCACGTTCCTATAGCCGGTTGCTGTGATGTAGAGAAGCTGTGGGTTTGCGGAACACCCACTAACGACGACTCGATACGGCGCCTAGACTTGCTACTATTACCATAATTTTAATGCGATCTCTAACATGTATAACAGTACTTAGAATGGAGACAAGATGGCGGACAGGAAGCATGCCGCTGCATGACCCGGAGGTCAAGGGTCTTGACCTAATCCTAATTAACATAATATGTTGGCGTAGTATTAGTAATGTTAACATCAACTCTACTCTAGTCTACTGTACTCAAATACAAATGCATGTAAAATGTAGCCAAAGTAGTAGGATGGGAAGAAAAATGGTAATTCATTATATCACATGTTTTTGTGCTAGCTGCTATGAGGTAGAAACATTGCTGTGTCTTGTTGTTCTGCAGGGTTTGGATGCAGGCATGTTTGGGGAGATCCTGAGTTACATCTACTCAGGAACCCTCCATGTGTCCATGGACACAGTGCAGCCCCTGTACCAGGCAGCCGACCTCCTCCAACTGGACTATGTGAGAGACACCTGCAGCAGCTACATGGCCATGAACGTGGAGCGCTCCACCTGTGTGGACCTGTACAAGTTTGCTGATGTCTTCTCTGCAGATATGCTCAGGAAACATTGTCTGAAGTGTATTAGTAAGCACTTTGCTAAGGTTGGTCTTCTTTTACATGGTGATTACAGACTCTACGATTTATATGAAAGACAAAAAGTGCCTTCTTCAGGTCCAAATAACCAATGTCATAAGACACAGGATGTTAGCAAATGAGAAAAGCTTTTGCAAATAGGATGAAATTCTTTAGTATTGGCTATATGATGATGATGATGATTGGCTATATACTGTAGAACTAAATCATAGCCATGTATTTGAATTGCCACACATCTAGAAATATTTTGCACCTCCACAGGTTGCCTTTTGTGAGGAGTTATTTAACCTAAGTGTGAATCAGCTGACTGAGATCATCAGCCACGATGAGCTGGATGTTAAAGAGGAGACAACAGTGTGGGAGGCTGTGGTGAGATGGGTGCAGCACAGCAGGGAGGACAGGTGGGTGTCATTATCATGTTTATAGGAATCTCCCAGTTGTTTAATCAGTCAGTAATTGTATGGATATATTGTTGATGTTCATATATGCTTTCTGTCTGGCCAGTTCAGACACTTTTTTTCAATATCCCTGAATTTTCTGGAGAGATGTTATTAAATGATGCCAAAGCTCTGCCCTTACACTGTACCCTACAGACTGCACCACCTACTCAGCATCCTTCCTCACATCCGCTTCAACCTGCTGACCTCAGACGACACAGCAGCCATCTTGGAACATCCCCTGGTCAGGGAGGATCCTGGGAGTTCTGAGGTCGTCAGGAATGTGGTACAGAAAGGGAACTCCAACCTGAAGCTGAGGCTTGGGATGACCACGGAAATGGCTCTGATGTTTGTGTACTACGATACAGAGATGTATGTACTTACTTCTTCTCCTTATGGCTTTCTATGCCAGAGACTGCTTTGTTATGTGGTCTAGCAATGCATATTTCCACCATCTCAGTCATGTAGATACACTCAACTTATACTGGAGCACATTGCTTGGAGGATACTAGTAGAAAATCATATTGTATAGATGACATCAGTGAATGCTGTGGTTGAAGAAATGTCTGAATTTTTTATCCAGTTTCATTGACGGTTTGCGGTGTATTTTATCCAGGACTGACTGTGACATGCTCTTCATGAACCCTCAGCAAGGGAAGTACATCAGCTGCAGCTACGATCCTAACATCCTCCGTCTTGCTAGAGGCGGCACAGTCACCAGTGATAACAACATCTACATCCTCGCTTGTGAGTCCGAGGATTCTGATCGGTTGTTCCTGTTTCAGTACAGCCATGCAGAGAATGTGTGGGAACGTGTTGGTGTGTCCTCACCAACTGAGACACTGGCACTGGCTACTAATGGGGAGCGCTTTCACTATCTCCTTGTTGGAGTTGGTCAAGTTTTGTACTTCCTTGCCATAGAATGGACGTTAGGTAATACATATTACATGTTGCGTATGGCAAAGTACAACCGGCACACGGATCAGTGGCAGGAGCGTTCACACCTGGAACTTAACAAAAGGTGTTGCCAAATGGTGGCATTGTCCTGCGGCCCAAACCTGTATTTCTTCCCAATGAAAGGGACTGAAGTGTATTGCTATGACCCAACCCGGGACAGTTGGTGCAAGCGTACCCCGCCAAGGATCAGTACCGACATCTTCACTGCTGTTGCCGTGGGAACGGAGATTTTCTGTACAGGCCGGGACCGTGACGTCACCCAGATGATGGTGTACAACACAGTATCAGACAGCTGGTACGAACTGGCTGGCTGGCCAAACCCCGGAGTGCTCCCTCCTGATCTTTGCATTTTCCCCAGGCTTTTCATACTGGAGAACCAGCTGCATGTATTGTTAGCAGCCTTTGACATGTTCGATAAGCCATCAGGCTGTCTGGTGTATGTGTACGACAGGTCTGCTGATGCCTGGAGAGACTTGGAGGTCACCCTGCCTGATGAGGCTGGTGTAGGATGTTGTTTTGAGCGCTGTGTGGCACGTATATACTTACCATATCTCAAGGGGGCACAAAATCACATCACTGAAGTATCATCATGAAATTAAATACAGGATGGAGAAATAGCTGTCATTCGGTCACTTACTCACTCACTCACTCACTCGGTTCCTGCCAGCTGACACTCACTCACTCGCTCACTCACACACTCACTCACTCACTCTCACTCACTCACACACTCACTCACTCACGCACACTAACACTATTTGTCCCATCTCATGAGAGTTAGACCTGCTTGTATGGTTATGGTATTGTGGCTTAATGGCAGACTTCCCCACTTCTTTTTGGAATAAGATATCTGTGATGTTAACTTTGACTTTTAGTTTATATCAATGTCTGTGAGCAACTTTGAAAACATTCAAATATCCGATATTATTTCCAAGTTGGTTAGAGAAGATCAATCGGTTTGCGGAAACATCTGATTCAATGATGTGCTAACTTTTCAAGTCTGTATTGTTTTAGCATTGTAAGATCTCAATGTACCTTATGCAAATTTCATGTTTTGAATGACAGAAAATAGTAGTTATAAAACAGCTTTTAATACCATAAGGAGATTTCACCAATATTTTTACTTCCCAAAGTATGTTTGCGTTTCAGTGTGATAGAACTGTATGTTATTCCACCAAATACAATATTGTAGTGTACACTGAATGCATAGGTATTAATTAGTTAACTAGCATAATCACTAGTTTATATAATAAGTAACATTACAACTACATGTAGTTATCAAATGATTTAGGATATTACTCAGGGCACAGATCTTTTGTACTGATTGTACTTCAGATGCTGTGATGATTTCAATAAAGATTATTTTCTCCAGTGATTTGAAAAGAAGTTCCTGATGATGTATTTACAATCTGTATCAACATCACCCCCCCCCCCCCCCCTCAGAACAACAGGCTTCTAGTGGAAAGTCCAACATAGTTTACTTTAGGAAATGTTTCAATGACTTTGACTTCATTTTGATCCACAATTAGCTTTACATTAAACTATTCATTATTGGGGGTACTTACCTTGCAGTTTTGAAGTATATCTGAAGTTTTGTGGGACTTATAAGTTTCTACCAAAGCCAATAATTATTATCAAGAAAAAAGATGTGAAAATGATAATAATCTTTATTGTCCATTCATTCCCCATGGTGGTATGAAATGCAAATGAAACCACACATGGTCTAATTAATAAAAAGAATCATAGTAAAAACTTTCACATATATTAAGTCGAACATAATAAACATGACAAGTGTTCTACCGTACATCTAAGTTCTAAGTAGCTTTTATCTTTTAAAATATTGCGAGAAGATTACACACTTCATTAATGTTACATAAACATTTGTGCATGATAACCATTAATTAAAACCAGATATTGTTTGACACATTTCTTAATCACATTTTCTATGTCCATATAGCACAGACAGCAATCACTCATGACATACACTGTGACCGTTGATGCAGGTTTTGGTACTAACGAAAATTGGCACAGGTCAACAACACACCACCTTGTAACATTTCTCGCCAGAGGGCGTTTTTGCATTGACGTCGTTCCGGGCATCCTGCCCTACCCCGCTCACACAGTGGGCACGTCCAACAAACATGGCGGACCGTCCCGTGGCTTTTCCTCGCAGCTACCAAGATGACAACTATTTTTTCGGCTTTCTTGAATTTGTAGGTGGCTTCCAAATGGCTGGGATACTGCAGGATGTCGTCCTCGAAGTTGAGGACAGAAAGTTTCCCTGCCATCGGCTTGTTCTGTCCGCGGCCAGCCCCTACTTCCAGGCCATGTTTACAAGTGACATGGCGGAAAGTCGGCAGAAGACGGTTGTTTTACAGGTAGGATCGGATGTTTAAAGGTTAAGTTTGAACAAAAACAGACACTTACTAAGAGGCCAGGTATCATGAAACGACAGAGCAGCTGTGTTGCTCCCCCAAATCAACAAATGCTATAAAGTTTTAAACTATGTGATTCTTGACTCCAAGCCGCCCCCCTCCACATGCCTCAATTTTAAGGTAGCAGAACACAGATTTTCGCCTCCTTGTTCGCCAATAGGGATTTTCATGTACAGTTAAATGTCCAAAAAGTCTCATGGATTGTTCAAGGTGGTTTAAATGAAGAAATGTTAAATCAAACATTTTTTTTATTCCCAATGAATAGTTGACAGATACAGAATACAATGTCAAAGAAGTTATTGAACAGGTTACTGTACGGGGTAGACCTCTGAGGATTATTATGTTGTGATGTTCTGCAGGGTTTGGATGCAGGGATGTTTGAGGAAATCTTGGAGTACATCTACTCGGGAAGCCTCCAACTGTCCCTGGACAAAGTGCAGCCCCTGTACCAGACAGCCGACCTCCTCCAACTGGACTATGTGAGAAAAGCTTGCATTGACTACATGGTTATGAACGTGCAGCGCTCCACCTGTGTGGACCTGTACAAGTTTGCTGATGCCTTCTCTGTGGACATGGTCCACAGGCGAAGTATGCAGACTATCCACATTCATTTTGCCAAGGTTTGTATTGAGATTATTAGTAAAGCCATAATGATGTGCTGAATAGCATTGATAAAAATCACAATCGTGTCTATCTTATTTCCTGTAGATGTTTCCCTTGTTCTAATTCTAGTGCATACACAAGATAGTTAAGTACAAGTGTATGTCAAACTTTGTTCTAACCATGATAATGAAACTAAAACTTGGCCTGTGATGAACATTTACACAGCACCAAACATGTACATGTGCTCTGTACCTTCACAGGTTGCCCTCAGTGAGGAGTTATTTAGCCTAAGTGTGAATCAGCTGACTGAGATCATCAGCCACGATGAGCTGAATGTTAAAGAGGAGACAACAGTGTGGGAGGCTGTGGTGAGATGGGTGCAGCACAACAGGGAGGACAGGTGGGTGTCAGTGTTCTGTGGGTCCAGCTGACATAACCAAGGCTTAGTGTGGTCTGTTATTGTCATATTGTGGTTGGTAATTCATGAAGAAGCTGATGTGATACAGGAACTCATCTGAACCCGCCCTTACCCTGTACCCTACAGACTGCACCACCTACCCAGCATCCTCTCTCACATCCGCTTCAACCTTCTGACCTCAGATGACAAGGCAGCCATCTTGGAACACCCCCTGGTCAGGGAGGATCCTGGGAGTTCTGAGGTCATCAGGAATGTGGTACAGAAAGACAAACCCGACCTGAAGCCGAGGCTTGGCATGGCGACCACAGAGATGGCTCTGGTGTACAATATAGAGTATGTATGTGCTTTGCCACTTGACTTTCTTTGTCGAGAACAATCCTTGCTCAATGCCATTTTCCGATCTTGCAAGACACATTTCTACTGTCACAATCATGTAGTACTCTGCACCTAATTCCTAACTTATACTGACAGCTACAAGATCATATTTGATAGATGGCATCAGTGCATGGTGTGAAGAAAGAAAAGGTCTGAATTTCTGTAGAATTTTTTCACAGTTTGTGATGTGTTTTATCTTCTGCAGTAGAAATCGGCTCCTGTTCATGAACCCTCAGCAAGGGAAGTACATCAACTGCAGTTATGAGCCTGGGACGCTTCCCAATCCAGTTGCCACCACCGTCACCAGTGATAACAACATCTACATCCTCTCTCGTGTGCCTGGGGGTGAAGGCCGGTTGCACCTTACTCGGTACAACCACGCAGAAAATGTGTGGGAATGTGCTAATATGTCTTCAGTATCCAGGTTAGAGGAACTTAGAAGAGATGGGGTTAGTGTCGATCAGTACCTTGTTGAAGTTGAACAGATTTTGTACTACCTTGCCCTGGAAAGAAGGAAAGACAACACTTCCTTGTTGCGGATGACAAAGTATATACGGGAGACAGACCAATGGCAGGAGTGCTCACGGCTGCTCCTCGGCAAAACTCTCTACGACATCCTGTCACCGCAATGCGGTCCATACCTCTATTTCCTCTCAGGGACTGAGGTGCATCGCTACGACCCGAGTCAGGATCGCTGGATCAGACGCACCCCGCCAATGGTCCGGACCGACCTCTGCTCTGCCGTTGCCATGGGAACAGAGATTTTCTGCACCGATCGTTACTTCAGTCACACGCTGGTGTACGACACAGAGTCGGACAGCTGGCAGGAGCTGTCAGGCTGGCCAGACCCGGGAGACCGGGATGTTCGGACATTGACCACTCCCCAGCTTTTTGTACTGGAGAACCAGCTGCACATACTGTTCGAAGCTCACGACCCTGACCTGGACGAGGCACCTTCAGAATATCTGGTGTACGTGTACGACAGGTCTGCTGATGCATGGACAGACTTGGAGGCTGCCCTGCCTGATGAGCGGTATATCGGACGTGATCCACTGTGCCCTGTGGCACGTATGTACCTACCATATCTGCAGGGGTCATAGAAATATACTACTGAAATCTCATCATCATGAAATATGATAGGTAATGGAGTATGGAGCTCACATTCCCTCACCCGCTCACTCATTCACACACTCAGTCACTGTCAGGTTTATTGTCTAACAATGTCTGTTGTACCCATGTTGCGAGGGTTAGATGTGCTTGCACACACATCTCGTGGCTTAAAAGTAGGTTTCTGTTCCAGTTTCATCTACATGTATGTTAGCCCATCAAATGTGACATTGTAGATAGAGTTCATTAGTGCTTGTCAATGTCAACTAATGTAAGTAATATTTGACTTAACATTAGCACAAGATAAGTGCTAGTTAGCCAAAATAAGTGCTTTGTTACCTAAATGCTAGTCAAACAATATCAGTACTAGTTAACTAGCCTTAGTGCTAGTAGGATTGCTGTAGTGCTAGTTAACAAGCATTGGTGCCAGATAACCAACCATAATGCTAGTAAACTAATGTTAGTACTAGTTAACCAGAGTAAGTTCAAGATAACTGAAATTAATTTAGTTCTCGTTAATTAATATTAGTTCTAGTTAACTACCATGGAGTTAGTGCTTCTAGTTGACTGAATTAAGTGCTAGTTAACTAACGTTAGTGCTAGTTAGTGTAACCAGAAGGTTCAGTAGATTTCTCAGTGCACAGATCTGTTATACAGACTATAGTTCAGACGTTGTCATGATTTGAATAAAGATTATTTTTCCAGTGATGTTTAAAAGTATTGCTGATGTGTTTAACTGCTGTCTCACAATCAAAATTATGTCACATGGTTTTGAACAAGCAGACTTCTTTTTATACAATGTAATTCTAACCAAAGTGGTTTAGAAAAAAATCGAACACAGTTCAGTAAATGTTGTTTCCAAGCAGCTTGTGTAACCATGACTACCATCATTACAGTTCTGTAGAATCACTGGTCTTGTGTAACCATGACTACAATCATTACAGTTCCGTAGAATCACTGGTCTTGTCATATAGAAATATCTCTTGGTTCTGCAATCACAATTATTGATAGACTTTCAGTTTAAAAGCCAGGACTAGGTGTATGCAAACTAGATACACAAATTCCAAGCATACCTGTAGCAGCTTCATATATGTGATAGTTGACTGACCAATTTTTCATAGCTTTGCTTGTTGCTTATAATCTTAGATTATAATCTAAGCGCCAACATTAGACTAGCGAAATGAGTACTGCCAAGGAATTTTTAACCTCCTTTGTACTACAAATCAAGGAACGTCGATCTTAAAGTGACCTGTAAGTTCAGCTACATAACACCCTCCTAATCGCCAGAGGGCGCTTTCTTACTGCTTGTCATGTGAACCTCCCCTGGGAGCACCGTAATCATCATCAACATGGCTTCTGCAGACCAAGAACTCCACGTCAGCGCAATTCGTCCTCGTTCCTACCAAGACGAGAGCTATCTGCACGGGTTTCTTGGAACTGTGGGCGATTTACAGAAGGCTGGGGTACTGCAGGATGTCGTCCTTGAAGTCGAGGGCCGGCGGTTTCCCTGCCATCGGCTTGTTCTGTCCGCGGCCAGCCCCTACTTCAGGGCCATGTTTACAAGTGACATGGCGGAAAGTCGGCAGATGACGATTGTTTTACTGGTAAGGGTTGCGGTATGATTCTCGAGGCTAGAAGTTAAATTTTGATGCAATACTACAAAACCATTTTGGGAAGCGCAAATGAACGAATATTGTTATTCAAACTTAGTTGCGATTCTTGACTCCTGGAGTCACCTTGCCCCCTCCCCATTTTGTTTGAAGCTCTGACACTGAGTTGAATTTATTGAGTTTATAGTTGCGTAGTACTCTGAGTTAGCCACTCGAATCGCTCTTCCAACCCCTCGTTTTCATGCTCAGTCTGTGCACATCTTTTTCTGAAGTTCTTCAGGTCTTGACATCGGGAGCTTGAACTGATACTTCAGGAAAGTTGTCACCGCTGGTTTTCGATCCTGCTTCCCTTCTAATGCCTTTTAGGAAAGAAGGCGTGAAATTCCTTGATCAGAACTAGACCTACTGCATATTTGCAGGATAAAGAAGCGCCCCTGTTCCCTGTTGTTGAAGATGACAGGAGGGTCCAGGTAAGTTTGCTATATGATAGGCATGTTCAATCTCTTTTCAGCACGTATGGAATCTGCTGTTCTAAACTCACTCTTGTGTGGTCAAGTAACATTTTGAAAACGTGGAAACAAAAAATCTTTTTTTTTTTTTCAAAATGAGCTTAATGAAGAACTGATGATGTTTTCCCTAAATTTGTCCAAAATTCAAGAGGGGAAAAGTTTTTTTTAGTTCTTCCAGTAGCCTGGAAGGAGAGGGTGGACTTGGTCCAGGCAAGCAGCCCGCAATGATGATGATGATGATGATGTGACTGGTCACGCATACTCTGTAAAACTTTGTATCAAATAATTTGTGGACTTCGCTACTAGTATAAGCACAATTCCGTGTAATGTATGGATGTCCAGCGACAAGACTTGCATTGTGGGTAATATGTCAGAGGTGAGGCCCCAGCTGGGACATACACCAATCACGTCTGGACATTGACATGCAACTCAAGGCATTGATCGAGAGGAGAACTGTTTACAAGCCAACCTTTGACGTATTACGCAAAGTTCCTGTCGATGCACATGTGTACACCGAACTGCCAATGTGCTTATGATTTCATGCCTGTATAAAGTGTAAATTTATTCCTCTAAGCACTCTCAAAGAGTCCCTTCCAAAATGTAATTGGGCCCCAAAAAGGGTGTGTTTATGTACTAGTAGATCATAAATTCCCTTTTATCAACCCCACCTGATATCAAAAGGATTCTTTCATCAGTTATATCAAATGATACACAATAATAAAGTTTGCAGTATCATCATTGAGCATTCTAAAAACTTAATTGTATATTCAGATTGCAGGTATATAGTCAATCTGTATGCATGTAAATTGTAGATTACATAAGACAGAATTGCTTAAAAAATGTCATTCCTTCTTTTTATGTTTTCATGCTAGCCATTGTGTTGTTCTACAGGGTTTGGATGCAGGCATGTTTGAGGAGATCCTGAGTTACATCTACTCGGGAACCCTCCATGTGTCCCTGGACAAAGTGCAGCCCCTGTACCAGGCAGCCGACCTCCTCCAACTGGACTATGTGAGAGACACCTGCAGCAGCTACATGGCCATGAACGTGGAACGCTCCACCTGTGTGGTCCTGTACAAATTTGCTGATGTCTTCTCTCTGGACATTGTCCGGAAACGTTGCATGCAGTCTATCCAACGTCATTTTGCCAAGGTTTGTAAACTGGAATTATTTATGAAGCTACAATCTATGTTGTCAAAAATATCCCCTGCAGATGACAAAACCGATGCAAGGGGGTAAAAATATAACTTTTGTGTTTGCTACAAATGTTTAACAATATTGTTCATGTTTCCCTCTTTACAGAGGCAAAACATGACAGAAGAAGAAAGAAAAGAACACACCAGGAAAAACAATATGTTTCCCCTATGCTCAGAGCATAGGGGAAACATATTGTTTTTCCTGGTGTGTTCTTTTCTTTCTTCTTCTGTCATGTTTTAACCTTCAAGATGTCAACCCAGGCCAGAGATCAGTCTGTACGTTTGATCCACTCACACTGTGAAGGACCCCTGCTATTATAAATGTGGTGGGTTTTTTAACATGCATGGGGTTTGGCTATCCCCAAACAAGGGGCCTCCATCCGAGGGAAGGCCCTAGCCATAGCTAGGTACTCATTTTTCACCTGAGTTAAGTGAGGAAAGTCGTGTAAAGTACCTTTCCTAAGGGCACAAGATCGGTGGCAGGGCAGAATTCGAACTGAGGACCTCTTGGGTCTGGGCCGAACACCTTACAGATTGCGCCACACGACCCCACTGTATCACTGGGAGGGACACATCATACCTTTCTAGTTTTCTTTTTTAGCACCAGAAAGTGTACACAGAAGCTAGTACAAGTGTATATTTGTATGGCCCACATTGTTATAACAATGGCAATGACAGGAAAAACTAGCTTTGACACACATTTCCAGTGACAAACATGTAGCTGTACTTTGTACCTTCACAGGTTGCCTCCAGTGAGGAGTTCTGCAGCCTGAGTGTAAATCAGCTGACTGAGATCATTAGCCATGATGAGCTGGATGTTAAAGAAGAGACAACAGTGTGGGAGGCTGTGGTGAGATGGGTGCAGCACAGCAGGGAGGACAGGTGGGTCCAGCTGACATAACCAAGGCTTAGTGTGGTCTGTAGTTGTCATATTGTGATTGGTAATTCATGAAGTGCTGTGATACAAGAAATCATCTGAACCCACCTCTACCCTGTACCCAACAGACTGCACCACCTACCCAGCATCCTCCCTCACATCCGCTTCAACCTGCTGACCTCAGACGACACGGCAGCCATCTTGGAACACCCCCTGGTCAGGGAGGATCCTGGGAGTAGTTCTGGGGTTGTTAGGAATTTGGTACAGAAAGGAAACTCCAGCGTGAACCTCCGGCAGGGAATGGAGACCATGGAAATGGTTCTGCTGTCCACTGAAGAGTATGTTGTAGTATCTTCAATTGGCAGGTCTAGGTCAGAAACAATCCTGGCACAATGTCCTTTCACATTTTGTGTCCCGCAATGCACATTTGAGTGTTAGTCCTGTAAACATACAAATCCGACAAAAAGTGACCGCAATGGCCAGGTGACCCCTATATACAGGTACACCTAAACTCGTATGCACCTTATTTGCAGAGTTTCGCTTTAATGAAGCACATTTCCTTGAGGATATATCAGATTAGATTAGATTAGATAGATGGCATCAGTGCTATGGCCTGTGTTACACACTCTCCTGCTGTCGGGGCCTGATTGGGCCTCCTTCCTGAGAGCTTGTGGCCATACACCTCTAAGTCTAGAGAAACCATTATTCAGTCCAGTGTTTTTTGACAGTTTGTGATGTATTTTATCCAGGAGAGACGAGCTTGTCTTCATGAACCCACGGGAAGGGAAGTACATCAGCTGCAATTACGTTCCCGGAGACCTTCACTATGGCAGGGTCATGACAGTCACCAGTGATAATGACATTTACCTACTGAGTAGAGAGGGAGACGTGGGCATTGATCGGCTCTCACTGTTCAAGTACAACCATGCAGAAAATGGGTGGGAACCTGCTGATATGTCTGCAGAATCTGGCTTGGTAAGGCCAGTAGGTGGTTGGTCCCAGTGTGATGAGCTCATTTTGGAAATTGATGGAAGTTTCTACCTTGTGGTTGCAATGATAGGAGAGAGCCCGGTGGTTGAGATGAGAAAGTATGATTGGCACAGGAACCAGTGGCAGGAGTGTTCGCGGCTACACCTAAACACCTCACAACGCACACTTCAGCCCTGCGGTCCCCACCTGTATTTCCTCTCAAACACGGAAGTGCATTGCTATGACCCGAGCCAGGACCGTTGGAGTGAGCGGTCCCCACCAAAACTCATTCCTGAAATCTGTTCAACTGCAGCTATGGGAACCGAGATTTTCTGCACAGATCTTGACTTCACCCAGACCATGGTGTACAACACAGTGTCAGACACCTGGCAGGAACTGCAGGGCTGGCCAGACCCAGGAAACCGTGCTGTTCATAGATTTTGTATTCCCAGGCTTTTCGTACTGGAGAACCAGCTGCACATTTTGTTTGAGGCCCATAAACGGCATGGATGGTCATCAGGAGAATACCTGGTATATGTGTACGACAGGTCTGCTGGTGCCTGGAGAGACTTGGAGGCCACCCTGCCTCATAAGAGAATAGCAAACAGCTGCCCGTGTCCGGTGGCACGTATACACTTACCATATCTTGGGGAGTCTCAAAAACACATCACTGAAGTATCATCATCATCATGAAATGAAATGAAGTAAGGAAGTACAGAACAGAGAAACAGCTCCCACTCACTCACTCACTCACTCTCACCCACCCACTCTCACTCACTCTCACCCACCCACTCTCACTCACTCACTCACTCACTCACTCACTCACTCACTCACTCACTCACTCACTCACTCACTCTCACTCACTCACTCCATGTTGTGTTGTTCACCATCCTGTGAGGGGTAGATCTGCTTATACATTGTTGTTGTAGTTTGATGGCGGACTTCAATGTTCCTCTATTTCTTTCTGTACTAAGATATCTGTGAACAACTTTGAAAACAAAATATATATTTCAAGGTTGATTAAGAGGATTAATCCTTTCTTTTGGTTTGCAGCAACATCTGATTCAATTATATACAAAGTTTCCTAGTCTTTATGATTTTAGCTTTGTAAGTTGTTAAGGTATTTTCTGCAATCTCACAAACGCAATGTTCTGAATGCCTCAAGTTATGATCGAAAACTGTTGTAAAGCAGATTTGATATGACAAGGACATTTCACCAATATTTTGACACCCCAATGTATGTTTGCATTTTAGTGTCATATATTATCGTATGTTATTCCACCACATACAATATTGTAATGTAGGCAGAGTAAACGAGTACCATAGCTAACTATCATAATTAGCTAAGTAACATTTTTGAATAAACCATTCTTCTTATAAGATAATTACTGTACTAGTTAATTAACATAAGAACTAGTTTACAAATGTTAGTGTAACCATCTTATTCAGTAGAATTCTCATATCAGATGATGATTTCAATTAAGATTAGCCACGGGAATTGTTTACATTCTCTATAGAAATCAAATCTGTATTTGGAAGATAGAAGTTGGAAAAGGCCGCATGTGTGTCAGGTACTCTTGAACAGAGCGATTCCCGCAGTTTTCGTTGGAAGGGGGGGGGGGGGGTCATAAACTTTATGAAATTAAAACCAGTTTATACCTGTATTGCCATTCAAAATGTACATAGTTTTGTCTCTTTTTAAACAATAAATATTTACTGATGAATACAAAGGAGTCCTTTTCTCAAGTGATATTCAAAGGTCAATTGAAGATAAACGAACTTCTTATAGATGTAGCGTTTGTACCTAATCAATACTTGACCTATTGTCAGTCAGTCTACATGTAGATATAATAATGAGACGTAAATTGCGAAAAAAATTGCAATCATACAAAATACACAGAATTACACTCAACAAGAAAAACAGATCGCTGTTGCTAGTGAGCAGATATCGATCTCGGTTAACTACATCATACTGCTACATTGTAGGGATAATCATGGTACTTTTGGGAAGGTACAGCATCATCATCAAGACTTTCTGGGACCAAGAAGAATCAACGACGAGTACTGTTGATACAATCAGCAGAGACAACCAATCGCCAAAGGTGTTTTTTTTCTCACCAATGACAAGTCAGGATTATCAACGTCAATTGACCAATCAGCAAAAAACAGTAAATTGTTGTTGCAATTTTGCAACTGTGGAAATCCCTCACCAGCCCAATACATTTGTACCTTGTCACCGAAGATTGCATTGTCTGTGACAATCATCAACATGACTTCAGCAGACCAGAATCTTAGTGTGGACTGATCATGACTCCCCTGGCCAATTTCCATATTTTTCTCCGAACTCTACGATTCCTGTACCCCTGTAGGAAGGCCTGGTGGAGGCAAGTTCTTTCAGGGTAAACTCTTACATTTCAAGCTTGCACCTGGATATGAACATGAAAACTTTGAAAAAGGTAAATGTACTGGGACAATCTTGGAACTTCCTACTAGTAGTACTACTGTTAGACTTTACATTCCAGAAATTCATTCCAATTATTCAGCAATTTGCCAAAAAAGCAGTTACTCAAACAACTGGATATGATTTTTTTGGAAACTAGTAACTGCTTCTTGGCATAGGCCTGTACTGCAATGAGTCCAAGACTGAGTTTATATATACAGGTACTTCTTCAGAACCAGTAGAACTTGAATCTGAATCTGGTGTTTGCTTAAAACGCGTCGGTGATTTTAAGTACTTAGGATCATCAATTATGGACTCAGAAAAAGACTTCACAGTAAGGAAAGCCATAGCTTGGGACGCGTGTAATAAACTCGACAAAATTTGGCTCTCAAATATTAGTGACAAACTCAAGACACAAGTTTTTCGCACCACTGTTGAACCTGTACTTCTCTATGGCTCCGAAACTTGGACATTGACCACACGTCTAGAGAAGAGACTTGATGGAACATACACCTCACTTCTGCGCAGAGCAAAGAACATCAGCTGGAAAGAACATGCATCCATCAAGACCATCTACGGCAATCTTCCCCGAGTATCCCACAGCCTCAGGCAGAGGCGTGTCCAGTTTGCAGGTCACTGTCATCGCGCAAGTGAGGAAGTGATCTCTTCACTCCTCCTATATAGCTATGGAGGCCGAGGGGAAAGACCTACTCGAGAAAGCTCACTTACCCAGCAACCATCTCCAGAGACACTGGGATTAACACTGAGGACCTGGGAGCAGCTATGAACGACCGAGTGCTGTGGAGAGATATTGTGCAACGCCTTACCCCGCCCGGCAGGGACGACAGATGATGATGATTTGGCATATCTTATTACCTGGAGGTCTAATCTTCATCGACATACTCAGCAATTCATTCAGCAGTTTTGGAATACATTCAGCCATTCATTTGCCAATTCAATTAACAGTACATTCGCCAATATATTGAGTAATCAGGCAAGTCATTCAACAATTCAGCAATCTATTCAGAAAAGCATTCAATAATCCATGCAGAATCTCTTTCAGCTATTTATCCAGCCATTCATTCAGCATTTTTGGAATTTATCGAGCAGTTCATTCAGCAATTGATCAGTTCATTCCGTAATTCATGAAGCCATTCAGACATCCATTCAGCAATGCAACAGCTTATCCAGCAATTCATCAAGCAATACAGTAATTTATTCAGCATCGCATTTATACATTCAGCAAACCATTTAGCAATTCATTCAGTAACTCAATACAAAATTAAACTTTCAACAATTTATTCAGCAGTATGCCGAGTTTATGATAGTTTACTTTCAATAAGACAAATGCAGGGATTCAACCAGTGTATATGTGTTCTGCTAGATGATGTTGGTTCAAAGTTGAGTTCTGTGCTGCAATCACATTAATATTGATCCTACCACTTTACTCTAACCAGCGCAGGGGTGCATCCCAGGGAGCCACCAACATAGCCCAGCATCCAGCCGTATCATAGCTCCCGAGTCTCTTCTGTCCTGAGTATAGCTTCTGACAGGACAGAAGAGACTCAGAAGCTATAAAAATATGGCTCGATACCAGGCTACCAGAAACACAACTTGCTAAAACTAACACTGTGACAACATAGAAATATAAAATGTATTCTTTTTTTACCTGCAAGACATCAGAGTGGAATGCCCTGCCTGGTCACTACAGACGACCCCTTGCTTGCCTGCCCAAGCTCAGGACCTCGCCAGCCCCCCTCCCCTTACTTTGTACTTGATGGGGTTGTCTGGGGGTAACTTTATGCAGATGCAGAATTGCACTGGTCACACTTGTAGGGTGTGTCTCCTGTGTTCAACTCCGGCATTGGGATAAGTCAGGCCCAACCGGTGTGTTTTGTTAGATGTTGGTCCAAACTGGATTTCTGTGCTGCAGAGTAGTCACACTGGTCACATCTATACTATAGGGTTTTTCTCCTGTGTGGGTTCTCATATGTGTGGATAAGGTCGACTTAAGAGCTGCCCTGTACCCACACTCCCCACACATGTAGGGTTTTTCTCCAGTGTGTTTTCTTAGATGTTGGTCCAAACTGGATTTCTGTGCTGCAGAATAGTCACACTGGTCACACTTGTAGGGTTTTTCTCCTGTGTGGATTCTCATGTGTTGGGATAAGTGGTACATTTGAGCTGTCCCGTATCCACACTCCCTGCATTTATAGGGCTTCTCTGCAGTATGTTTAGCAAGATGATGTCGAGCCAAACTGGATTTTCGTACTGAGGTATAGTCACACTGGTCACATTTGTGGGGGTTTTCTCCCATGTGAGTTTTCATATGTTGGGATAAGTGACCCTTTTGAACTGTCCTGTACCCACACTCCCCACACATGTAGGGTTTTTCTCCAGTGTGTTTTGCTAGATGTTGGTCCAAATTAGACTTCCATGCTGCGGAATAGTCACACTGGTCACACTTGTAGGGTTTTTCTCCTGTGTGAGTTCTCATGTGTGTGGCCATGGAAGACCTTTGAGCTGTCCTATACCCACACTCCCCACACATGTAGGGTTTTTCTCCTGTGTGTTTTGTTAGATGTTGGTTCAAAACAGATTTCAGCGCTGCGGAATAGTCACAGTGGTCACACTTGTAGGGTTTTTCTCCTGTATGAGTTCTCATGTGTTTAGATAAGGATGATTTTAGAGTTGCCCTGTACCCACACTCCCCACACATGTAGGGTTTCTCTCCACTGTGTTTTCTTAGATGTTGGTCCAAATTACATTTCTGTGTAGCAGAATAGTCACACTGGTCACACTTGTAGGGTTTTTCTCCTGTGTGGACTTTCAGGTGTTGGGATAAGCGGTACATTTGAGCTGTCCCGTATCCACACTCCCTGCATTTAAAGGGCTTCTCTGCAGTGTGTTTAGCAAGATGATGTCGAGCCAAACTAGATTTCCGTACTGAGGTATAGTCACACTGGTCACATTTGTGGGGTTTTTCTCCCGTGTGAGTTCTCATATGTTGGAATAAGTGACCCTTTTGAACTGTCCTGTACCCACACTCCCCACACATGTAGGGTTTTTCTCCAGTGTGTTTTGCTAGATGTTGGTCCAAATTAGATTTCCATGCTGCAGAATAGTCACACTGGTCACACTTGTAGGGTTTTTCTCCTGTGTGGATTCTCATGTGTTGGGATAAGTGGTACATTTGAGCTGTCCCGTATCCACACTCCCTGCATTTAAAGGGCTTCTCTGCAGTGACACCAGTGTGTTTAGCAAGATGATGTCGGGCCAAACTGGATTTCCATACTGAGGAATAGTCACATTGGTCACATTTGTGGGGTTTGTCTCCTGTGTGGGTTCTCATGTGTTGGGACAAGTCAGACCTTTGAGATGTCCTGTATCCACAATCCCCACACATGTAGGGTTTTTCTCCAGTGTGTTTTGCATGTTGGTCCAAGGTAGATTCCAGCACTGAATGGGATTCATTCGTTTCTGTCCCAGGATCTTCCATTGTGACGCTATGTTAAAAGGAATAAAAAGCAATAAATTTGAATCTGCTTTACTGTAGCTGGCTGTAACAAAATCCCGAATGTTCTTGGTGTCTGCCAAACACAACTTTGTGGCTTTAGGATACAATTTCTCAAATCAGAATTAAAGTGTTTATGACACCAAATACAACATTTTTCTGTTAACTCCATTGATAGTATCGTTAACCATTAATAGTATCATTCAAAGAACATACACATTTGCACCAAATACTAGTATACATCCTAATTCTGATTATTGAACATCAAAGCACCCAATATCATACTTCCAGCTCTTGAAACCTACCACGAGGTAATTGAATTAAACATTGATCATAATTACTTGATGGCATCACAGGGAACCAATAGTGGCACAAAGGGTACAAATCACAGCATAAAGGATACAAATCACAGCATATAGGGCCCAAATCACAGCATAAGGATATAAATCACAGCATAGGGGAAACAAATCACAACATAGGGGATACAAATCACAGCATAGGGGATACAAATCACAGCATAGGGGATACAAATCACAACATAGGGATACAAATCACAACATAGGGATACAAATCACAACATAGGGGATACAAATCACAGCATAAATGATACAAATCACAGCATAGAGGATACAAATCACAGCATAGGGGATGCAAATCACAGCATAGGGCCCAATCACAGCATAAATGATACAAATCACAGCATAGGGGATACAAATCACAGCATAAATGATACAAATCACAGCATAAAGGATACAAATCACAACATAAAGGATACAAATCACGACATAAGGGATACAAATCACAGCATAAAGGATACAAATCACAGCATAAAGGATACAAATCACAGCATAGAGGATACAAATCACAGCATAGGGGATACAAATCACAGCATAGAGAATACAAATCACAGCATAGGGGATACAAATCACAGCATAGGGGATGCAAATCACAGCATAGGGGATGCAAATCACAGCATAGGGGATACAAATCACAGTGAAAGAGCCCCCTGTGCTCCACTTTGCTGGCGAAAACCCTGAACATGTTATAGATGGTACACACCACTGAGCTCACCTTTCCTTTAGCCTGTTTGCACCTGCTGTACCTGTCTGGTCCTCTCTGCTGTCTGTCTTTTCCTGAAGATGGTCCATCTCAACACTACATTTTTGTATATATGGTACGAAAAAAACAAAACTCAACGTCAAACCATATTAAAGTTGATGGCATTTCCATGATACAAGAAAATTACTAGTACAAGAAAATGCATGCTGCCTGTTTATCAGTTACTAGTATATGCAATTCACCTACGTTTATGCCATCATCATGCCGTAAATTTTGTATTTTCACTCGGGCCCACTCTAATCTTCTCTTCTTATTGTACAATAAACTTCATTGTCATTGTCTTATTACATGCTAATTTTGCAAAGACCAAGGTAAGGTTACACGAAATTACATAATTAGAATAGAAATCATATAATTTCGTAATTCTGTAAGTCAAATCAAAAGAAATGTCATTGGTAACATGACCAAGTGTGAAGATCGGGATTTACAGGCGTCGCCTTCTTCCCGAGGATGGTATCAAAGTAATTTTACTGATAGATAATTTGAATAAACATGACGTTTTGTACCGTCCCGGATTCCCTCCCATCCAATTTCTGCCAACCAAAAAAGACAATTTTTGGAATTTTTGAATCATCCAGGGACCAAATCAAGAAGGATTATCAAATTATGAACGTAAAGCCAGGCATTTAGCCTAAAGACCAAGTCTAGCGAAACAACAAACGTTAACGTTACACAATGAAGTAAAAGTTCGAGCCAGCGCCAGCCGAAATACTTACGAAATGTAGCAAACGTGGAACAATACAAGACATCATATCAGTGAGCCAGCCATGGGTGACCTTTAACTTTTGACCTTTTACCTCATACACACCTATATATCACGACCAGATCCACAAAATGCCCCCAAAATTCCATGGTTATCTATTATTTACGATTTGGATGTATCATAAGTTATTCTAGTATATCCAGTTACCGACATTTGTGACAAAATGTTTAAGGATTATTTTGTTGACCGCGGAAGGATGTGAGATGCACACCGGCCCGTAGCACATGTGTGCCCCCCTCCCACCTTTGCCGGCCACCATTGCTGTTTCACGGGCCTTTGTTCTCGCCAGTCGGCGCCTCATAAATCCGGTTCTAACCCTCCCGGTCTCAAGACAGATTTGCAAGATGTCTCTGCCCAACAAGAAGCTGCGGGAAGATGGAAACGGGAAGCAGATAGGTGGTTGTTTCTAATATTGTTGTTTACTCTATCTGTGGATGCGATCATGATCACCATAATATCTTCATAATATTTATTTATTTATCTCAAAACAGGTGGGTAGCCCCTTCAACTTTTGAGAGTTGATTTCCAAGGGGGCCCACGCCCACCATACCTTTGACTTGATTTGACTTCAGTCAGGATTCACAGTCCAAAACCTTGCTGTGCTCAGATGATGTCTACTAGTATCTTAAGTAAGTAAAGACACGAAGTTTGGTGTAAAGTCTTGACCCATCAAAGAAATGATTAGATTTAAGGACTCCTGGCAGCTTTCCTCAGTACTGCAGTACCTTTTTCTATAAAGTAGTCAACAATAATATTAATATAGACGCCAGCAATATTCTGAAGCCTGCCCAAGGGCGCACCCGGGGTAGTCACGACTTCAAATATCAACACATATTCGCACGCACCGACATCTACAAACACTCTTTTTCCCACGCACAATTCCCGAGTGGAATGCCCTGCCTGGCACGGTTGTAAGTGCTCCCAACGTTGAGTGCTTCCGTGCCAGGCAGGCGGCCTGCCCGCCCTATAAACCCGGGAGCCTCAACTGCCCCCCTACTTTGCCCCTCGCGGGGTCATTTGGGGGTAACACCATGTAGATGTAGCTCCCACATTATCCTCCTTCAAAGCCAAAGTTTGGCTCTCCTCGGAGATCTATGCGATTTTTATCGTATACAGATTGTTGATTTATATGATGTAAATTTGTAACCATTATTGGTAATGTTAGTGATTTTATATGTAACTAGAGTTCCACGAACACATATCTTTGCCAAATAAACCAAGTTTGTTATGTAGAATGATGTCTGTAGACAAATGTGTTACTCATTTTATTTTATAATCATATGCTTGGAGTTGGTTTATAAAATTTCGGTTTTTTTTTCGGTTTATTTGGTTGGTTTATAAAATTACCAATAATAATTGGTATCTCATTATGTAGGTCTTCACTTACGCTAACTACATACCAAAAAACATGATGATCCGTCAACAGGTTCATATTTTCTCATTAATTCTCACAGCACTTACTCCCTGCCCCAAGGGCTACCTACCACTCAAAAATCATGACCACAGCATGTCCAGAACACGAGATATAAAAAATTGAGTTTCCGCTGCAGTACCTTAGCAAGCCGCTAGGGGGCCCATTATCGAACTTGACCTTCGTTTTCCCGACCCCTACCCACCTACCAAATATCATCAGGATCCATCCATGGCTTCTCGAGTTATGCTGTTGACAGACACACACACAGACACACAAACACGCCCAAAACATAACCTTAGCCATTCTGGCAAAGGTAACAACTAACATGTATTTTTCTCTTCCATGGTTAGTACTTGGCAATAGCCCATGGCTAGTTGGGCAGCCCTGGCTGTTTGTAACACTAACAGCTGAACAAATAAATAAATAAATAAACTTCTGGTTTGAATTTCTGGTTCCGGTTGCCAGGCACCCATGATGGCACGTTCCACTGTGACGAGGCTCTTGCCTGCTACCTGCTGCGGAAACTCCCGCGGTACAGCGACTACGAGATCGTGCGCTCCCGCAAACCCGACGTGCTGGCCGCCTGCGATATCGTGGTGGATGTCGGCGGACAATACGACCCTGCCACACACAGGTACTGCATTCTAATCTCCAAGCAGATGCTACAACGACATAAGATAGTACCAAACTGGCCAATGAGTGTAGTCAGCCAAGAGGTGTACATTTGCCATGTACATCTGCCTCCAGTCGGCTAGAACAAAGGCTATTAACATCCAATTGTTTCCCAATCAAACTGTGCTTGTAATGTAGGTGCTAATTGCCCTCCTTCCTGTTTGGTGCTATCTTCCAACTGGGACATGTGCTGGTCACTGACTTTGTCCCAGTGCATGTCGCTCGTAAAATAATTAGCACATGGCAACAGGGTGCAGCAGCAACACCATTGTTGAATAGAAATGCTCCTCCCTGTTTCAGTGGAGGCAGATCCCCGGTAGCAAAACACACTCCTACGCCGGCTTCACTCCTCTGGCAGCTTTTGATATTGTCTTATGCTACCGTAGGATCTGCTTTGAGATTAACTGCATTCTTCAAGATGCTCTTAACATAACGGAAAGGACCGAAATGAATGGACTCAAATCATGTCTCTTGCTATTACTATTATGTATTTTGTACCATGTATCTAAAATTGTGTACTAGTATATGATTGGCTTGTAAGACTCATCAGGACTTAAAACTGTGTCTTTGTTACATACATTGTATGACCCTTGCCTCTTCCTTCATTACATTTTGTACCTCAATGAAAAGCGGCCTGCAGGCTGATTTGAGCTTTCATGAATAAACATTTAGGTTCAAATAAACAAATTATCTATAGCTTTACCTTTTGTATAACGCCCCATCTGCTGTATCTATATCTATATCTATATCTGAACTTCTGTACCAAAGATCTGCACCAAAATCTGAACATCTGTCATCATGGCATAGAATTGATGAAAATGTATTTTTTAAAGCTCAAAATAACGTGTTTAACAACGAAAATTAAGAACATGTGCTCCTAGACAATGCGTGGGACGGAGAAAAAGCTGAAGCTAGAGAATAAAACACTCTACTCTTCCACAGATATGACCACCACCAGCGGACGTTTAACGAGACGATGAACAGCCTTGCACCGGAGAAGCCGTGGGTGACCAAGCTGAGCAGTGCGGGGCTGGTGTATCTGCACTTTGGTCAGGAGATCATCGCGCACATGCTGGGGGACGGGGCAGACAAGAAACTCTGCAACGTCGTGTACAACAAGGTCTACCAGGTAGGGTCTGAGATTTTATTGTAGGAAGTCCAATTTTCTTAGCGCGGTAGGGTCCGGGGGCATCCACCTTTCAGGGTGCAGAGTTTCTGAGATTTTTTTTTTACTCGCACAAACTACTTTAGGGCGAACCTAATATAGTATCGAGGGAAAACATTCTACATTTTTGCAAAAAATGTTGCTTTTCTAGTTCAGGGCTTGAAATACCACCTGCATATGCAGGTAAGTGCAGGTAAAATTGTAGCTGTGCAGGTATTTCTGGTGTCTACCTGCAACTAACCTGCACTGGTCTATGTACTGGGTTTCATACATAAATGTCATATGATGCAGGTGTATGTGGAGTTGTTATTAGCTGCATTGACTGTTACCACCTGCATATTATAAAATTAAAAAAATAGCAATGGTACCTGAACAATTCTAGTATGATCCATACTTTATAAGTTCAGAGCGTTACAGGTAAAATTTGTCTGGTCCAGGTAAGTTTCAATGTTGCAGGTATGCAGAAAAAAGTATTTTGAGCCCTGTAGTTTCTACTTGTTTTTTTTCCAGAACCTGATTGAGGAGATTGATGCGATTGACAATGGTGTTTCGCAGTTCGACGGCACCCCTCGGTACCTGATGACCACAAACCTGAGCGCCCGCGTGGGGCGGCTGAACCCGGCCTGGAACGAAGAAGACCAGGACACGACAGAACGGTTCCACAAGGCCATGGCCATGGTCGGGGAAGAGTTCGAGGATCGCGTGCGGTACTACAGCCAGGCCTGGTGGCCGGGCAGGAAGCTGGTGAGTAGAAATGGTTTATTATGAGTGATTGTTAAACCGAATAGTTAGTGAGTGAGTGATTGTGAATGAGTGAACTTATTATTGGGTGAGCTGAATACTCCCTCTTCACAGCCAGGCAGGGGCTGATTTATGATCAGCTATGAACAGATTTAGGTTCAGGTGCTTGAACAGATTTTGATCTGTATTTTTTCTGGTTTGTTACCTAGTATTGTAGTGTGGGTGACCAGGTGACAGTTACATACAGTCAAATCTGGATTCAGCAACCATTCAAAGTACGGAGGAAAATGGTTGCTGAGGACAGGGTGGGGTTAATCATGTGTAAATGGACTGGAGTCAAAGGACTGTGGCTTGTGTTGTGACTGGAGGTAGTTGCCTGGGGCTGGTGGTTATCTTCCATGTAGGTAATCAAAGATTTAGATAGCCTTAGTACCATCCCCTGTAGTGTGTACTCCAGGAAGAATAGTGGTACAATGTACCACTAATGGAGATCCTAATAAAACAAACGAAAGACCAATGGCTCAATAATTTCGCTTGCTAACCACCGAGGCATGCAAAACATTTCACTGCGGAGGATGGTACTCAGGCTAAATCACAGAATCATACAGACAAATATTACAGTTACTGTACATTTAAAAAGATAGCGTCACTGTTCCTGTGAGTTAAACTCACACACACACTCACTCCCTTACTTCCAGGTGCGAGATGCACTGGAGGCGAGACACGGCGTGGACCCGAGCGGAGAGGTGATCGTGATGGAACAGGTGTGTCCGTGGAAGGAGCACCTGTTCGAGCTGGAGCAGGAGATGCAGGTGTGTAAAACGGGTAGAAATCCAGGGTCTTTTCTGATGCTACTGTAACGCTGTGATTCATATCCCCTATGCTGTAGTTACTTTCCCCTTATGCTTTGCTCTGTATCCCCTACATTGTGATTTGTATCCTCTATGCTGTGATTTGTATCCCCTATGCTGTGATTTGTATCCCCTATGCTGTGATTTGTATCCTCTATGCTGTGATTTGTATCCTCTATGCTGTGATTTGTATCCTCTGTGCTTTGATTTGTATCCCCTACGTTGTGATTTGAATCCCCTATGCTGTGATTTGTGTCCCCTACATTGTGATTTGTATCCCCTATGCTGTGATTTGTATCCCCTATGCTGTGATTTGTATCCCCTATGCTGTGATTTGGACCCCCAAAAACTGTTTCAGCCAGCGCAGGAAGCTTTTCTGCCTTCTTGTAACAAAAAGGTAGAAAACTTTAGAAGGAAAATGCAGGAAATAGTATTTCTTAGGGTTATAAACTTCAAAATACCTGGTAAAATTCTGAATCTGAATTCCCTGCTACAGGTGGAGCCGTCCATCAAGTACGTGCTGTACGCGGACCAGAACGGGAACTGGCGCGTGCAGTGCGTTCCCGTGGAAACGCAGTCCTTCCAGAGCCGACTGCCCCTCCCCGAGGACTGGCGAGGAGTCAGGGACGACGAGCTCAGCAAACTCAGCGGGATCGACGGCTGCGTTTTCGTGCACGCTTCCGGGTTCATCGGCGGGAACAAGACAAGACAGGGGGCGCTTCTCATGGCACAGAGGGCGCTACAAATGTAGCAAAACTGTTACAAGAGCGCTACAAAGGGCAAAGTAGAGAAACTGTTTACCACAAACAAACAAACAAACTCAGCGGGATTGACGTGTTCGTGCACGCTTCCGGGTTCATCGGGGGGAACAAGACACGCTCCTCATGGCACAGAGAGCGCTACGAATGGCCAAGTAGCGAGACTGTTTACCACAAACAAATAAAAAAACAAACTCAGCGGGATCAATGTGTGCGTTTTCGTGCACGCCTCTGGCTTCATCGGGGGGAACAAGACAAGACAGGGGGTGCTTCAAATGGCACAGAGAGCACTACAAAGGGCTAAGTAGCAAAACTTTACCACAGACAAATAAACAAACAGACGGAGCAAAATTAACGGCTGTGTGTTCGTAAACACCTCTGGACAGGTTCATCAGGGAAACGACCAGGGAGGGGCACTTCTCATGGCACAGAGGGCGCTACAAATGGTCAAGTAGCAAAACTGTTCACCACAAACAAACAGAGCAAAATCAACAGCTGTGTGTTTGAACATGCCTCCGGGTTCATCGGGAGGACAAGATGAAGGAAGGAGTCTTCCAAACAAACAAACTTTCCATGGCACATAAAGCACTACGGATGTCCAAGTAGAGTCTATTCAAAGTCACCAATAGGGTTTTTTAAATGATATTTGTGATAAGTATGAAATATTTCAAATAAAAGAGTATTTCAGTCACAGTAGGTCAGAATTGTTCTTACAATTAAGAATAAAAGTTTGAACATATTTTGGACTATATATGTTGAGAACATTTTGAAAGTACAGTCAAACCTGTATTAGGGGCCACCTCTGCAGAAGGGCCACCTGTCCATAGTGGCCACTTTTTGTCGGTCCCTTGGGTATTTTATCTACAAGTTACCACCTCTATACAGAGGCCACCTGTCTATAGTGGCCACATTTGTCCGGTCCCTTGAGTGGCCACTATAGACAGGTTTGACTGTAATAGCATAAATTACTTTTTATTTAGAACAAATTTAAAACATAAGAGAGTTTGTGTTAATGTATGGGTCACAACACCAGCAATCGCTGCCCGTGACCTACGTGTAATATTGTATTGTCTACAATCTGAATAAATTCAAAGTTAAAGAACACTTCAATCAAAATGTCCAAGTAATGAGCAGTGAAAGAGTTTACTCCAAACGAACAACATGACTAGAGAAGCGCCCCTCTCTTTGCACAGGGCGCTACAAATGTACGCAGATTTTATCAGATCATACAAGTCAGAGATGTGGAGTCTGTCGAGATGATATACATACATACATACTCTTCTCGAGTTGTAGCATTAACAAAGTTCCGCTTCCAGTGCGATTCATCACTACAGTTATATATATACATACATACATATATGTATATATATATATGCAAGCACACACACACACATATATATATATATATATATGAGACGCTCTGCAGTTGCCTGGTCTCTCGACAGATGTCACCTTCGTAACTTTCGTGCCACCGTGACGTCAGCTCCAGGGAATCAACACGCCCACCTAAGCTAGACTAATTAGACATTGTTTTCTCAATTCCGTTCCGTAACGGCCACACCGAGCTCGCATCTGGGAGGAGGCACAACTGCAACAAGAAGTCTCAGGACAGCCCTTCGTGACGGCCTTACCCAGAAAGTGGCGACTGAAGATGTTCTGTCCAAGTTGAGAGGTAAGTTTAGAGAAACGGAAGGTAAGTGCATTATCAGAAATATCGAAAAATAGATGCCGTGCCTGTAGCAGACGGCTCCCCCTAAACAGTGTGTGGTGTTTTACTGTGTTGGCACCTTGGGAGGGAGATACGAGGTGGTTTAATGCAGAAACAAATTTCCTGGTGTAAAGTAGTTCTTTATACCCTAATAAGGGCTGATGGGAACTGCCAAAAAAAGACCATGTCCGCATTTGTAACAACTATGTTACTTCCAACTAACTTTTCAAACTGGCGAAACTCTTCATAGCCTAGCTATTTAACCCCTTGACAGGTCGCGATCGTTGGAAAGTGCCTTAATACCCCTGTCACATTTGGCGGAAATCGATCGGACGACGATTCTGCGGTAATCGTCCGAGAATCTCTTATTATGATAACTTTATTGCACAACAATTGTACAAGATACAAAGTATGACTAATATGTGACAGGGACGGTTTCAGGTGAAAAATACGTGCAACCCTCTGTCGATCTTAACTATGGCCGATCTTACATCGGTACGGCCGAAAATCGTGGATGATGTGACAGGGGTATCACACGAACTTGCATGTTCCCGACCAGCTTCACCACCTCAGCGTCTCCGTTTCGGCTCAGTTACAACGATTATATTTTTACTAAGTTGAAACAGATTTAATTGATCTAATTAAACGGATTAACGCACACTTCCGTTAACTGTACAGAATGCCAAACAGACGCGCACCAGCTGGTGCAATAAAACATTGCATTATTGCACCAGTCGGATAATTGCACGAAATACACTGGCACAGGCTGTGCAATTAAACGGCTTCTACTGTATATACACGAACCGTAAATGCTCATATTGTCGCTCCACCAGTGAGTGCTGTTCTTCTTTGTTAATTGTTTCATTTTGTTGATCCACTTAATATCTAAAATGTAATGCTCAAAATCCCAGCCAGCATAGAGTATTGACTTTGGCTCTTGACGACTGTTCCCGGTCTATATGAATTTTATATAACAGAGAACCTGATTCTTGTTTACTTCTATTTCACCCGGCCACTCCGTCTGAGAACCAAGGAATTACATTGATGTGGCCTAATCTTCTGATCTGCATCAAACGGCGTCATGAAAATGTCAGTGAAAAACAAAACGAGTAAACAACCTCCATATTTAATGTTAATATTCAAGCCGCCAGTTGCAGACAATCAACACAATCGTATCAGTTAGACTCAATCTAAGGCTCTTAAGATACAGCTAGTGAAAGACTTATATTACAAGCGTGATAACAACAACCGCAGCCTTTAACAAATATTAATACTGCCGTGGAATGAAAACTCATGTCTTTCCTTGGTAGAATCCAAAGTTACAAAGTTTAAGTTTTGTTCCAACACAAGGGAATCACTCACCATGAATTTTAGCTGATCTCGCCCACCTTCATCAGATTTACTGCGCAGAAGTTCCGGAAGTCGGAAGTTTGATGACGTCAGAAGCGAATCAAAAATTACACTAGAGTACATAAACCCTCACTGAACAATGAAGGCGAACGATTCCGCCTCCCCGCTATTTTGGATTCGCTCCTCATTCATACAGAGCGCTTTAGAAAATCAACACAAGAGTCTGACTGCTTGAAATATTTTGTTTTGTGATGGTGCGTATGGTGTGTTGTGGGGTTGATATGGTTTGACGTTTGGCAAAATCATTCAATCATTGTTCTTAAGTTATATATCTATCTATGGTAAACGGTGAGATCCAAAACTACACCTTTCTGGTGTCCTCACCATTTCATTTTTTTCCTATTGTTATACCTGCACCTGGCACATACATTGCATCTCAATGTGTCTACAGCATACTATACAGAGGTGACAGGGATGGTCACAGTTACTCTTTTTTGCTCCTTGGAAGATTTTGACCAGAATGGCCCTGCAGTTCTAGAGCAAGCTGCTAGGGGGCCAAAACATACATCACTTCTTCCTTACATCAAATTGGCTTTGACCTTCGTCTTCCCAACACCTACCCAAATACCAAAAAGTCATTACAATCCTTCAACAGGTTCTAAAGTTATGCTGACCACAAATGCGGAAACACAAACAGACACACAGACACACCAAAAACTATACCTCCATTTTTCATGGAGGTAAATATCCCAATCACACGTTCTGTTTTGGAAATATAGCACTGGAAACGACCCTTTCACACACTCCCACGCTACTGAAAACTCAAAACAGATGTCACAGCTGCTAGCTGTCCCCAAGGAGGTTGAAAGAGACGGAAGGAGGCCAGATCATTCCATATCAGAAAAAGGGGTGTAAATATTTTTAAAACACGAACCACAAAACTGCAGCAAACTTCTAATGCGCGCTATAGCACAATGGCTCACAATATCTATCCCCATAGCAAACGTGATCGCAATCCATCCACAAAGATCCCTACCAGAATCAATACCTGCTTTTTTCAAGCAGGTAACAATGATACCAAAACCAGATCAGTAAGACTACTGTAAGGCTCGAGCTTCATTTAGGAACAGCTACTGTTGCGCTCTTTTAGAAATGTTTGTATCATAATTGTTAGGTTGTTTTGCATGGTTTGATTTTTTACCAATTTACCGTTTATTTAATTTTTATGCTAGTAATGTGTTATTCCTCTGCAAATTTTGTTTTTAATTGCTTTTATTTGGTTGTTTTTGTACAGTTTTCCGATATCTCCCTTTACTAACTATGATAGTAGGTTTTCTTTAATCTTATTGTGTAGTTTGTCCACATTATATTTTGATGTTGGTGGTATGATGATAATCATGAATCTATTATTTCTATTTTCTATTTTAGTTTACTACCATAACCTTTGCAGTTTCAATTTTACAGCAATGATTAACATATTGTGTATTGCTGGTACCACGCCAATTATTACCCTCGCCAAGAAGGTTATATTTTCGGTAGCGTTTGTTTGCATGTATATATATATGTATGTGTGTGTGTAGAAGACTAGCATAACTAGAGAACGCTTAGAAAGAATGTTTTGATATTTGGTATGTGGTTAGGTCTTTATGAGACCTAGAAACGATTAGATTTTGGGCCCCTAGCAACTTGTTATGGTACTGTAGCGGAATTTCCTGTTTTAATATCTCGAGTTCTGAACATGTTGTGGTCGTGATATTTGAGCGGTAGATAGCTCTTGGGACTGAGAGTAAGTGGTGTAGATCTAGACCCCCTAGTGGCTTGTGTTGCAGCTGCAGGGGCTGGTTTAGTGTCAGACTTTGAAAGGGAATAACTCAAGACAGGGTTGACAGACCGTCATGATTTTTGGTATGCAGATAGCGTAAAGTGATATGTCATATAGTTAAGTGTTAATTATGCAAATCAGAATCTAAATAGCATAATTAAGGAGGAAATTGCCTAATCCCGGTTCGTTCCATTATAGGGCTGTAGCAATATGTGACATTGGTAAACACTGATGGATAAATATCATGCAAATGTAGGCCTAATTTGCATAATTAATGAGGAAATGCTATAATCCCATTGTGGTAAATGACAGGATTTTCCTACTTGTGGCATTTGTAAAGGTTAACATCATTAAAGATAAGTTATGCAAATGAGGTCCTCATACATTTTGAGAAATGCAATGAATTCCTTCTTCTCACCATAGATTGTTATTTGGGAAGAAGATGATCAACTAATATAATTTATGAAAATTAGGACCTTATTTGCATAAGTAATGAAAAATATAACTAAAACCCCAGATGTAAAGGTTGAGATCATTTGGCGAAGGTATGGGGTCGTGAAACTCTAGACATTACTTAATATATTATCATTGCTTAGAAGGCCGTATTGTCGGTTAAGTTTGTAACGGTATAACTGCGTTTTCCGCTGATCAAGAAATTTATAGATAATATTGTTAAGTTCGATGTGTGGTTAGCTCTTTTCCTATGAGACAAAGGATTATTTTTTATTTTTTTTTGTATATTGTATTCAATCACAAACCTGGTATACAAGGGTGTAAAAATGTGCCTAATAAGTGTACAAGCTGAGTGCATCATCGAGACTAAGAACACTTCACTGTTTACTTTATTTCTTTATCCAGCACACACTCACGTTTTAATTCTTGCATATTGAAACGAAGTGTATGACGAAGTTGATGCTATCATATACTTTAACTGTTTTGAAGAGCCGTATATTGTTTTGCTCAGGTAACCAGACACCATGGGAAGAAAGCTGCGACACCTGCTGATGTTCCTTCTCATCATCCTGAAGGAGCCCAACACGCCAGACGCCGGCTGCAGCTGCGCACCGTCATCACGCTGCAAATGCCTGAGCAACCGGGGCCTCACCAGCATCCCTCAGACCCTCCCAACATCCCTCACTAAGCTAGATTTGAAACGTAACCAGATAACAATGATTAAGTCTAGTGCATTTTCAAATCTATCCCAGCTACAAGAGTTGGACCTGTCTAACAACCAGATAACAATAATTCAGTCTGGTGCATTTTCAAATTTAACCCAGCTACAAGATTTGGACCTGTCTAAGAACCAGATAAAAATTATTGAGGAAGGTGCATTCGTAGATCTACCCCGGCTACATGAGTTGAACCTGTACACCAACAATATAACAATCATTCAGGCAGGTACATTTGGAAATCTACCCCAGCTAAAAAAGTTGGTCCTGTCCGGCAACCAGATATCAATCATTTCAGAAGGCACATTTGCAAATCTGCCCCTGTTACAAAAGTTGATCCTGTCCGGCAACCAGATAATGATTCAGGAAGGTACATTTACAAATCTACCCCAGCTACAAGTGTTGTGGCTGATGTTCAACCAAATAACAATGACTGAGGAAGGTACATTTGCAAACCTGCCCCTGTTACGATGGTTGAAGCTGTCCCATAACAATATAACAATGATTCAGGAAGGTACATTTGCAAATCTAATTCATCTCGAACATGTTTCCCTGTCCCACAACCAGATAATAATGATTAAGGCATGTGCATTTGTAAATCTAGCCAAGCTTCAAGTGTTGTACCTGCTGCACAACCAGATAACAATGATTAAGAAAGGTACATTTGCAAACCTGCCCCTGTTTAAAAAGTTGAACCTGTCCTACAACAAGATAGCAATGATTCAGGCAGGTACATTTGGAAATTTACCCCAGCTACAAATGATGACTCTGTCCTCCAACCAGATAACAATGATTCAGGAAGGTTCATTTGTAAACCTACCCCTGCTATATTTGTTGGAACTGTCCAACAACCAGATAACAATGATTCAGCCTTGTGCATTTGTAAATCTACCCAAACTAGAATGTTTGGACCTTAGTAACAACAAGATGTCCGCTATTGCCCCTTTAGCTTTTGGCTTGTTGCCCTCAAGTCTGACCATACAGCTCAATGGAAACCCCTGGCAGTGTGACTGTACGATGGCTCCCTTCAGGCTAGATTCCACTAAATTTCATCTACTTAAAGACCAGATAATCTGTGCTGAACCCGCCAAATTCCGGGATCAGAAGCTTAGGGATGTCAACCCTGAAGAATTGTTATGTGCAGAGCAAACCACATCAGCACTGCCAATTGATGTCCATGTGACCTTTAACAACTATGGTACAACAGCAGGCTCAACAACAGGTCCTGCAGGCAAAAACAGAGCAACACTTACTTCACCTCTTGCAAAGACTCATGAAATGATAGAAAACAGCTGCAGTTTCCACGAAGATTTCCATGTAACCTTTAACAACTGTAACAATGGTACAACAGCTGGCTCAGTAACAGGCCCTGCAGGCAAAAAGAGTAAACCAAGAGCAACAATAGCTTCATCCTTTCAAACAAGTTCAGACAGATCGCAAACCGGCGATAGAGGCAAAACAATACCAACAATAGGTTCAACTCTTCAAACCACTTCCAAAGAATCTGTTTCCAGTTTCCCCATACCTATTTTCTATTCTATTGGTTCAATAGCTTGCATAGCCCTGATCGGCACCGGCATTCTGACAATCTGGTGCAAAAGGAGGACCGAGAATCCCGCTTCAGACCTGAACAGTGGCCATGATAACGAGTATGAAGATATAGACAAACTACACAATCAGGCAGGGCAGGGCCAGTCTCAGGCCATCACTCAATCCAACCCAAACACCAAAGCTGCTGTAGTGGCCAATGATGATGATCACCAGTATGAGGATATAGACAAACATCGCAATCAGAAAAGGCAAGGCCAGTCTCAGGCCATCACTCAATCCAACCCAAACACCACAGTTGCGGTAGTGGTCAGTAACCATGATCACGAGTATGAAGATATAGACAAACATCGCAATCAGACAAGACGGGGCCAGTCTCAATCCATAACTCAATCCAACACAGAAAACAACACAGCTGCTGTAGTGACCTGTCGGAGTGCTCATGATCACGAGTATGACGAAAAAGACCGACAAAATCAAACAAGACAGGGCCAGTCTCACACTAAAGGTCAACCTCTGAAATTTGAAGACCTGTCACATGACGAAGTGCTAGCTGCCTTAAAGCCAAATCCTATGTACACAGGTGTGGGAGCACCACCAAGGTACCAAACATCTACAGCAATGATTAGTGGTCATGGTCAGACAGGGCAGGGCCAGTCTCAGGCTATCATTGAGCCTAGAAACCAATCGTATGGCACAGGGCAGATTGAGTCAATGCAAAGTCCCCTGTACAAAGTCGTAGGTCAGCCTCAGGCCATCGCTGAATCCAACACAAACACCAAAGTTGTTGTAGAGGTGAGTGACCATGATCAGTCTAAAGGGCAGGGCCAGTCTCAGGCTATCATTGAAGCTAGAAACCCATCGTATGGCACAGGGCAGATTGAGTCAATGCAAAGTCCCCTGTACAACGTCGTAGGCCAGTCTCAGGGCACCACCGAATCCAACACAAACACCGTACTTGTTGTAGAGGTGAGTGACCATGATCAGTCTAAAGGTCAGGGCCAGTCTCAGGCTATCATTGAAGCTAGAAACCCATCGTATGGCACAGGGCAGATTGATTCAATGCAAAGTCCCTTGTACAAAGTCGTAGGTCAGCCTCAGGCTATCACTGAATCCAACCCAAACACCAAAGCTGCTGTAGTGACCAGTGGTCATGATCACCAGTATGAAGATGTTGACAAACTACATAATCAGACAAGGCAGGGTCAGTCTCAGGCCATCACTCAATCCAGCCCAAACACCACAGCTGCTTTAATGACTAGTGATGATTATCACCAGTATGAAGATATAGACAAACAACACAATCAGACAGGGCAGGGCCAGTCTCAGGCCATCACTCAATCCAACGCAAACACCACAGCTGCTTTAATGAAAAGTGGTCAAGATCATTAGTATGAAGATATGAAATAACATAATCAGACATGGCAGAGTCAATCTTGGCCAGCACTGAATCCAACACTTACACTAGCTGAGGTAGCTCTATTTTACCTTTTTTTTAAGTCCATTCGTGCCCGGGGGAACTTTTTTTCTTAATTCAATTTTGGACTGAGTTTCTTATACAAAAGGCTATGTTTTTAGTGTATTTCTGAACTGGTCTCTTGTGCAAATTTCATGTTCATTGGAAGAATCTATTCTTGCACGGGGGGATTTAGTAAGATACATTTATTGGCTAAAGTGTGATTAGTGATTCTTAAGCAGTTTTCAATTTTTGCACATGGCTGATTTTGGAACTATTGTTGCATGGGGAGATGGCTGAAAGATGCTGTATTTGTTCTCCAGCAAATGTCGGCCTTTCTAGTTTTCTATTGTCTTTGGTGGCACTGTTGTGCACTGTTGTTTTGGCACTCGAATTGTACTGATATTTTGGCGGGATATTTTTTGAATGCACAATATCTATTAATTTTGTGGATATACAGTAGATTTTTTGGCTGAGAATACAGAAGCAAGTCAGTAATAGCTCAAGCATAGTGTGGAGTAGTAAGGGTGTTAAAGCTGTGTGATTTCATTAAACACATAAGTTTTTTTTCAATCTTGTACATGCATTATGTTTTTGCAATATAGACCTTATTTCCTGATGGCACCGCTGTTTGGGCAGTGTAGTTGTGCTAAGGAATTGGATTGCAGTAGCTAGTCAATTGCCATCCAAGCACTGTAATGTAAAGTACAATACTATACAGTACTAGAGATTTGCTAGGGGCCGTACATTTGTAGATGAGATGCCATTTGTCCCTGTATGTACCAAAGGAGTCCATCTTCGCAGACACAGTGCCTAGTCTGGTCTGGTTGTTTCCATGACAACAGAACTCTTTAGGATCAAAGCAACAAAACTGTTTAGGATCATGTCAATAGAATTGTTCCACAATCATAGCAACAGAACTGTTAAGAGTACGCTCATAGCAACAGAACTTTTCACGATCGTAGCAACAGAACTCTTTAGTGCATTCTTTATGATCATAGCGTTAGAACTCTCTATGTTATAGAGAACAAACCCAGAAGAAGGGCAGATAAGATAACAGACAACCTTTAGATGTAAAGATTGTTAAAATCACAGACGGGCTTTAAAGAGCATTTGAAAGCAGCACAGAATATACGGGTATAGCCCCAGTCATTACACATTTAGAATTGAGTAGGACTTTTAGAGACAGAAGTAACAGATGTGTTTTGTTCATGTAGTATTACGGTTCTATGATGTAATTTCAGACCTTGTGTGTTTTATTACCAAGAGTGCCTGTGTGTACGTCAAAATCGATTAGACATCCAGGTAATAGGATACGCCAGGAATCTGCTATTGCCATGTGGAGTACCTGTGGATGCTTGTTTTTATAGAACTCGCTCTGGTTTATCATTTTTTTTTGTTTTCTCCGCATTTATGCATAAGAAGTATTTAAAAATCCTGTACCAAAATGTTAACTGTAAGAGTAAGGAGGAAGGCCCCTCGTAAGTAGTGTCATCACGTTGCTACATGGACGAGTGAAGAGACTCTTTTTACACAACCACAGCTTTATTTCCACTGACGTTTCAGTGACCGTCTGTCAACTTCCTAAGGGACATTCTGACTGGTTCACACTGTACCGCAGCGATAAGTGTCACTGATTACAATGCTGTCAAAAACGTGTATATGTAGATACTTTGCGTTTATGATCGCATCCGTGGAGTAAGGGTGCGAATGTCTGCCACGGTCACCGAAACGTCGGTAGAAAAACTGGTTGTGTAAGATGAGTCTCTTTACTCTGTAAGAGGGTATCTACTACTATGATGTTCACGGGTTATCAAACCAAGTAATATTGTTAGTGAATTCAATCTGTTAAGCCCCTCGCAGAACAGACTGGAGCGGGTCAAGGGATGGGTTCCTCCGAGAGAGTGAAAATGTATCAAATAAAGCATTACATGGTACCATAAGAATCACTTGTGTCCTTGATGTCATTCAATTGACTACCAAAAAGCTGATATGAATTGACAAAGACTACAAGTAATACAACAGGTCACACGCCAATTTTGCACAGTAAGTACAAATCATACAAGATGGGACTGCAAGGTTGGATCCAGTCACACTTACATGGACTACTTAACTTATTTTTAAAGATATACAATCTTTGTTGACACGACAAAAGTACAGCGACTTTCGTAAGGTCTACATGTATAACAACTACTTACAGTACAACTAAACACACATATATGGATATCTATAGGTATGATTAAATCAACATAGTGGAAAAATGTCTACGGGTCATTTTTGTTAATTGTCCTGACTACAAGCTCCGCCCCTCCCCGGGGTGCCAGGCGAGCACATGGTACGGGCCTGGCGTCGCCCCGCTCATTCCCGCCCAGGACGAGACCGCGGGCAGCACTCCTCGGTAGTCCGCTCTGTCGTTCTCTCAAGTTTCTTCGTTTCTCGGTCTTCTTCTCGACTCTCACGGACCCAAACGCGTTCATGACGGGTACGAAGTCTTGTCGGGCCTGCTCCCTGCCCGTGAAGGGACACCCGGGACCTCATGGAGTTGGAAAGTGCCAAGTGTATAGTCCACGCATTCGTCCCCGCTCGGAGGAGGAGTATGAATCCTTGCGACGGGACAAATCAGTGCGGCGCTCTTTGGGAGACCTCCATCGCCGCAGTCGTACGAGAGATTTCGCCAAGGACATGTGGTCAGAGGCCAGTGACTCCGAGAAGGACGTGAAGAAAACCGTTCGGGATTTACGTGCTGATGATGAGCTGAAAAAAGAGGTTGACAAAACCATAGATGAACTGCTCGGTACTCTCACTGAGCAGGACCTCCCACGTCACTCCCGCCAGAGCAACCGCGACGGCAAGGCGGCGAGTGCTCGGACGCCATCTCGTTCTCCTCCACGTCTCAAGTCACCACCGAGCGTTCGCAGGAAAGACAGCTGGCCCAGGGCACGGGACACGTCGTCCCGCCGCGACTCTGGCCGGCACCGCGGGGCGAAGTCAGGCCGACGTGACGCCTCCAGTTCCTCCGAGTGTTCCAGCTCGTCTCGGTCTCCTTCTCCACGTCCACGCCGTTCACACCGCCATCGCTCCAGCCCGGCCCGGTCACCCCGCCGTGGTTCCTCGCGTCACCGATCGGGTCCGTCACGGTCAAGCCGTCGCGCTTCGCGTCGACACCGCTCCAGCCCATCATCTTCGCCCCGCCGCCGCTCGCGCCGTCACCATGCTTCGAGCTCGTCAAGGTCGCCTCGTCGCAGCGCCAGTCGCCACCGATCCCACGCCCGCTCTAAATCGCGGAAACAAGGTAAGAGCGGCCGCTCATACACTATCAATGACAATATAGGGCGCAAAGTCAAGGTCAGCTGGCCCCAGTGGAATGTCCACTTCCCTGGGCATGGGAAAGGCGGCGCCGTCACATATGACGAGCTGACCTTGCCAATGTTCGTATGCGGGTTTATTCGGAATGTTCTGGGTGAACATCGCATGAGCTCGACTGTCAGTAGCAAACTGTCCGTTCTCGCAGACGTAATGTATGACTCAGAATATTATGATTGGCCTGTGGTTCATGAAATGTACGCTTCCATCATGTATTCACTTGAGAAGGGTTCTTTCGGGTGGTCTGACTTGGATGCCATCGAGGGTGTTAGGGACAGACATTACCGAACAGCGGGGGCACACCAGTCTAAGCATGTGTCGAGCAGCCAGTCTGGCGCCAGGTCACACCGAGAACCGCCGGTAGCCATGACAACGGGTCTCTCCAGCACTAGACCGCGGTACTGTGGTCCGTATCAAAACAAGACTTGCAATCATTCATCTGACCACTGGGACCGGCGCTGGGGCGGCCAGGTTAAGCACATCTGCAACATGTGTCTGTTGGTACGTAACGTTGAAGCCAAACACCCGAAGGCCGACTGCCGCTATAACGACAAGTCCTTTCGTGACGCCCCCGGTGACGGCGTCAACTCACAGCCCGGTCCCGGTGTTGCCGGGGGACGACCTTATTAGTTTGTATAACGCAGTGGCTAGTACCGGGGTGCCTAATTATATGGGTGCCCGCATCCCGGTAAAATCGAACTTGAACATTGCTGCGTGGCGAACGCTTCTTCAGGATTATGACAATGCACATATTGTGGACTTTCTGGAATTCGGGTGGCCGATTAATTTAGACCGTTCTCTGTACTCACCGCCTGTGCACTCTTCACATGACAATCACTACTCCGCTAAAGCTTTCCCTGATCACGTGGATGCATTTATTCGGACTGAACTGCAACATGGCGCCTTGGCTGGGCCTTTTGATCAAAATCCTTTCCCATTTTCCGTGTTCCCGGTGCCATTACAAACCGTACCCAAGCGTGACAGTGAGCAGCGCCGGCTGGTTGTTGACTTTAGTTTTCCCCCCGGTCACTCGGTTAACGATGCTATACCTAAAGATACCTTTCTAGGGGAGCCTGTCACTTTAGTTTATCCTTCGGTAGATACGCTGACGGACATGATCTTGGACAAGGGTAGGGGTTGTCTCCTGTACAAGACTGATCTCAGTCTAGGGTCTAGCATGTCATTAACACTATTAGTTCTACGGTATAAACATTCGTGGATATATTTGCCTACTTGTACACAGTGAGGGTTATCGCCTCCCAGAATGTAGTTGAATTTATCTATCGAACAGAGAGTAGCAAATTCTTTAGAACAAGCGGAAAGTAATGTGAACAGCTCTGTGCGTTTATCATTATATCGAGAACAATCCATAACAATCTCATTTGGGCAAAATGGACAAAACCTCTGGTCACGGGGAATTTTAGTATATCTTCCGGCTTCTATATTTAGTTTGTGACTACTGATTCTCATCTTTGTAATTGCTCTACGAAGTTCGAAACTGTGTACATTCGAAAGATACTTCTTTTGTCCGTATCTTTCCTTTAGCGTAGAATAAATGCAAAGTTTTGAGTTATTCTGGATAGAAGAATGCCATTCTTGTATGTATATATCCTGTAAACGGAGTCGTAATTGGTCGGTTAGCATATTAACATGATACAACCTCCGGTTTGTCCATACATGTCCAAAACCATTATAGTTGAGAATGTCAGTTACGTGATTTGTCCAGTCGTATTCGCCGGAAAGTAAAACATCATATGCTTCACGTAGTAAAGAATCTTCGGGTAAGTTTGCTAGACGGTGCCAGTATTTGATTAATTGTATCTCAGCATTGATCGAAATGGGAAAGGTTCCTAACTCACCACGGATGCCGTCATTTGATGATTTCGCATGTACTCCGAGTAAAAATTTTTGGAAATTCATGTCAATGGTGTCAAATTCTGGGATACTAGTATGTGAAGGAAGTCGTATATTTTCAATTGCGAAGTTGTCATTTTCTAATTTCATTCCTGATGCCAGTGACAATAGTCTATCCTTGTCTGATCTTTTCTTAAAATGGATGACGTAAGTATGAGTGAGGTCCGAAGACACACTCTTCCTAACAGTTGCTGGGAGACCTCCCTCTAGATGGAGTTTGTTTAAAAAGGAAGAGAAAACAGTTTTGGGTGAAGATTCTGGAATTTGTTTTGATACAATAATTTTGATTGCTTTAGAAGTTTGGTCAAAACATGTGAGTTCGGCTCCGTACAGTAAAATAGGCAGTACAAACTTGTTGAAAAGGCTCATTCCTAGGTGAATTGGAATGTTCTTTTCTGAGAATAAAAGTGACTTTAGTTTGAATAAAGCTCTCATGGCTTTATTCTTTAAATATTTCCTGGCTGCTTTAAACTGTCCCGAAGAAGTCAGGGGAATACCAAGGTAAGTATAACTGTCGGTTACTAGTATTTCTTTGCCATATATATAGAATTTGTTTGATAATCTGTTAATAGAACCTTTTGTAAAAACCAGTACTTTCGTTTTAGATACATTAACCCTTAATTTCCATTTGTTGCAATAAGATTCCAGGTTATTGATACAATTCTGAAGCCCCTCTTTCGACAATGAGATCAAGGCTAAGTCATCTGCCCAAGATAAACAGTTGAGTGATTTAGAATTCAAAATTGCGGCGTCACATTTATCAGCAAAGCATTGAGGTAGGTCGTTAATAAAAATATTGAATAATAATGGACTGAGATTGCAGCCTTGTCTTACTCCGCATGTGGAAACAAAGGGGCTTGACAAACTTATTTTTAAATGCGTGTTGTATGATTTTAGTCCTCCGAGAGGTCTCGTAGAGACTATACTGTATCAATGTAAAGCATAAGTGCGTAAATGTTAACATTCCCGTAACTTGTTCGGAAGTCTTCGCCATGTCTTCTTCTTCAGTACTGCCTATCCGCTTTGGAGAGATTAACGGCAGTTGTGCATGGGTTATTCACAACAAGTGCCAGGAACAATATAGACAAGGAAAACAGCCTGAAAGCGCCAGATCCCAAGTACCAGATAGTTCCATACGTAGGCCCCCCTTCCTGTTAAGGATGAGATTGTATCTTCTCTCATATATAGCCTTCAGACTCTCTGTTCGACCCAGAGGGCTTCGCGGTCGGGTATTGGTGTTTTTGGTGGTGGAAAATGGCGGAGGAGTAGCCGTTGGTGCTGGGTTTGCAATGTTCTTTGAACCTTGCTTTTAGTGACCTGTTGGTCTCACCAATGTACGTATTGTTGCAGTTGGGTTCTTCACAGTTGAGGCTGTAGATTTGTCTTCTTGCATATTAATTCATTGTTAGGATACACCTGTTAGTCAACAAGATCTCTTTTTCATATCAATTCACAGCTAGGATATATAAACCCACTCCAACAATATTTCTTCATTGTCACTGACCAAAACTAGTTGATTCTAGCTGAAACGTATGACAGTTTTCAAAATCATATCCAGTTGCTTGATTGAACGCTTTTTGGCAAAGCTGTTGATATTAATTTCAAGCCGTAATGGCAAGCCCTTCCTGTATTGACAAGAGACAGTCCTTTTTAAAAAAAGGCGTCCCAGTCTAGGTCTAGGTGTACATTAAATGAACCCACTTACAAACAAGCTGTTGAAGCTGAATTTCATTTTAACTGCTCTTACGGTACCAAGACCAGATTTCAGAATGTCCACTGTTTTGCCGATGAAAACGAGAGGTTCTCTAGAATATTGATTGCTCGGGCCAAAATATTTGGAAATGTGAGTTTGAAAACCATACGAATGATGTCATCACTACCATTTTTTAACCCTTCTATGAGACGCTCTGCAGTTGCCTGGTCCCTCGACAGATGTCACCTTTGTAACGTTCATTCGAAGAGCCATCATGACGTCAGCTTCAGGCAATCAATACGCCACCTAAGCCAGACTAATTAAACATTGTTTTCTCCATTCCGTTGCGTAACGGCCACACCGAGCTCGCATCTGGAAGGAGGCAGATCTGCAAGAAGAAGTCTCAGGACAGCCCTTCGTGACGGCCTTACCCAGAAAGTGCCAACTAAAGATATTCTGTCCAACTTGAGAGGTAAGTTTAGAGAAACGGAAGGTAAGTGCATTTTCAGAAATCCCCTGGTGTAAAGTAATTCATTTTGCCCTAATAAAAGCGGCTGGAAGCTGACAAAACGTCGCGGAAAAAATATATCTGCATTTGTAACCTGAACAGCAACGCTACTTCCAAATAAATTCAAATTTTCAAACCGACCAAACTATCCATAGGATCAATCCCTTGAGAGGTCCCAATAGTTGGAAAGTGCACTTTATACGAACTTACCTAAAATTGCGGTATGGCATGTTCCCTACAAACCTTTACCACCTCAGCGTCTCCGTTTTTTGATCAGTTACACCAATTTGATTTCTCTGGATTTCTTTATCTTTTTTTCTGAGTTGAAAAAAAAAGCTTTTGCCATTTAGGACAAAACCTGGTGGGGCAAATACACATATTGTCGCCCCACCAGTGAATTTTGTTCTTGCTGCCTAATTTTTCTATTTTATTGATTCACTTGATATCTAAAATGTAATGCTCGAAATCCCAGCCAGCCTTGAATATTGACTTTGGCTCCTGACGAATGTTTGCCGGTCAAATATATAACAGAGTACCTGATTCTTGTTTACTTCTATTTCACTTAAAGAACCACGGAATTACCTTGGTGTGGCCTAATCTTTTTATCTGTTTCAAATGGCGTTATGAAAAACAAAAACGAGTAAACAACCTCCTTGTTGAACATTAATATTCAAGCAGCCAGCTTCAGACAATCAACATTACCATATCAGTAAGACTAATCTAAGGCTCGTAAGGTACAGATAGTGAAGTAAATATTCTACATGCATGATAAAAAACAACCGGACTCAACAAATGTTCATATTGCCTTCCAATAAAGAGCCATCTGTGTTCTTGGTAGAAGTCTAACGCGCTATTTTAGAAATGTTTGCATCATAGTTGTTATGTTCTTCTGCGTGTATTTGTTATTGTTCTCCATTGTTTTTTTGCTTTTGTTTGGTTGTCTTTGTAGTTTTCCGATATCAACCTTTCTCCCTTTTCTACCTGTATTATATAATGATAATAGGTTTTCTTAACTCTGCTCGTATCTTTTGTCCGCGTTATCGTATAACTGCCTCGTCGGCTTATGAAGAAATGTATGGATAATGTTATCAAATTAGATATGTGGTTGGCACTTTCCCTATGAGATAAAGAATTATTCTATGATATTTTTTATGAAGGTTAGACATCCAGGTAAGCAATATTCAAATACAATTCAATCTACAACTGGATAAAAACGGATATTTACTTCCGGACGTTTCGAGTGACATCCATCACTCTTCTTCAGCTTTGTGGGACCCCACCTTGCACCACAAAGGACAACAGTTTTTTTCCTATGGTGTTGTTTGGACCATAGGAACTATGCTAACATGATTTACATTTGTGTAACCTTTTGCATACGATCCTAACGATTTAGTGGTTAAACCAGTTTTTTCTAGTTAGCTGTACTGGTATTGAATTGTTCTGGCTAGTTCATTCTACTATAGCTGAGGAAGAGTGATGGATGTCACTCGAAACGTCCGGAAGTAAATATAAGAGTAAGCGTAAGAGATTAAATTGTATTTGAATATTCTATGATATTGTATTCAATCACAAATCTGGCATGCAAGAGGGTAAAAAGGTGCCGAATAACTGAACAAGTTTAAGAGCTTCATCATTAGTAGTAATAATAATAATCTTTATTCCATGTTCATGCCCGTAGGCTAAATGCACAAATGAACACAAGTCTAATAGGTGACAAGAAATAAAAACAACTAAGCTTATACAGTAGTTTCAGCTAGACTGATGGAAAATGATCTAAAATATCATGTCTCTCCATAGGTCATATCACAATACTATTGCTAATCGCTACATCTAATATTTTCTTCTCTCTTTTTGAAACTCGTGGAGATATATTTAAGTACTGCCTTTATCACATGATCATCCATACATGACATCCGGTACTTAAAAGTATTCTGCTTAGACATTTGAGACAGTGTGACTAAGAACACTTCACTGTTCACATTATTTCTTTATCCAGTTCATAAGTGTATAACAAAGTGTATAACAAAGTTGATACTATCAAATTCTTTAATTGTTTAGAAGAGCCTTTTATATTGTTTTACTAAGGTAACCAGACACCATGAGAATAAAGCTGCGACACCTGCTGATGTTCCTCCTCATCATCCTGAAGCCCAACACGCCGGAAGCCGGCTGGTTTTGCAGCTGTGCACCATCACCAAACTGCAAATGCCTGAACAATCAGGGCCTCACCAGCATCCCTCAGAACCTCCCAACATCCTTCACCCGGCTAAATTTGGAACGTAACCAGATAACAATGATTCAGCCTGGTGCATTTTCAAATCTAACCCATCTTAAAGTGGTTTACCTGTCCTACAACAAGATAACAATGATTAAGCCGGGTGCATTTGCAAATCTACCCCAGCTACAAGTGTTGTGCCTGTCCGACAACCAGATAACAATGATTCAGGCTGGTTCATTTAAAAATCTACCCCAGCTACAAGAGTTGTCCCTGTCCTTCAACCAGATAACAATGATTGAGCAAGGTACATTTGCAAACCTGCCCCTGTTACGAATGTTGTCCCTGGCCTTCAACCAGATAATAATGATTGGGGAGTTTGTATTCGTAAGTCTAACCCAGTTGTGGCTGTCCAACAACAAGATAACAATCATTCCAGAAGGTACATTTGCAAATCTATCCCTACTACAAGATTTGGACTTGTCCTACAACCAGATAACAATGATTATGAAAGGTACATTTGTAAATCTACCCCAGCTTCAAAAGTTGCGCCTGTACTACAACCAGATAACAATGATTCAGGAAGGTTCATTTGTAAATTTATCCCAGCTACAAGAGTTGTTCCTGCACACGAACCAGATAACAATCATTCAGGCAGGTACATTTGGAAATCTACCCCAGCTCCAAGAGTTGGACCTGTGTTCCAACCAGATAACAATGATTGAGAGAGGTACATTTGCAAACCTGCCCCTGTTACAAAAGTTGTGGCTGTCCAAAAACAATATAACAATGATTCAGGAAGGTACATTTGCAAATCTAATCCATCTCAAAAAGGTTTTCCTGTCCTGGAACCAGATAACAATGATTCAGGCAGGTACATTTGGAAATCTGCCCCAGCTACAAAATTTGCACATGCGCGACAACCAGATAAAAATGATTGAGGAAGGTGCATTTGCAAATCTACCCCAGCTACTAGTGTTGTCCCTGTCCTCCAACCAGATAACAATGATTGAGGCAGGTACATTTGCAAACCTGCCCCTGTTACAAACGTTGTCCCTGTCCTGCAACAAGATACAAATGATTCGGGAGTGTGTATTCGTAAGTCTACCCCAGCTTCAACTGTTGTGGCTGTCCGACAACCAGATAACAATGATTCAGGCAGGTACATTTGCAAATCTACCCCAGCTACAAGACTTGCGCCTGTTCAATAACCAGATAACAATGATTCAGGCTTGTGCATTTGTAAATCTACCCAAACTCAAACGTTTGGATCTTCGTAACAACATGATGTCCGCTATTGCCCCTTTAGCTTTTGACTCGTTGCCATCTAGTCTGACCATAAAACTGAATGGGAACCCCTGGCCGTGTGACTGTAAGATGGCTCTCTTCTGGCTCACTAAATTTCCTTTCTTTAAAGACCAGGTAATCTGTGCATTTCAATGCAACTTTGGGACAATAGCTGGCTCAACAACAGGTCCTACAGGCAAAAACAGAGCAACGCTTACTTCACCCCTTGCAACAACTCCAGAAAAAATAGTAAACTGCAGTTTCCACAAAGATTTCCACGTAACCTTTAACAAGTGTTACAATGGTACAACAGCTGGCTCAACAACAGGCCCTGAAGGCAAAAAGAGTAACCAAGTGAAACCAAGTGAAACAATAACTTCGCCCCTTCAAACAACTTCAGACAGGCCAGGAACCAACGATAGAGGCAAAACAATAACATCAAGGAATTCAGCTCCTCGAACCACTTCCAAAGAATCTGTTCCCAGTTTCCCCATACCGATTCTCATCGGTACATTAGCTGGCATAGCCCTAATCAGCACCGTCATTCTCACAATCTGGCGTAAGAGGAGAACAGAGAATGTCGCTCCAGATCCTTCTTTAGGCCCACATTCTAACATTCCTTTAAGTTAACTTAAGATTATCCAGGCAAGACAGGGCCAATCTCAGGTCACTCAATCCAACCCAAACACCAGCGCTGATTTAATGACCAGTGGTGATGATCACCAGTATGAAGATGTAGACAAACAACACAATCAGACAGGGCAGGGTCAGTCTCAGGCCATCACTCAATCCAACCCAAACACCACAGCTGCTTTAATGACCAATGATGATGATCACCAGTATGAAGATGTAGACAAACAACACAATCAGACAGGGCAGGGTCAGTCTCAGGCCATCACTCAATCCAACCCAAACACCACAGCTGCTTTAATGACCAATGATGATGATCACCAGTATGAAGATATAGACAAACAACACAATCAGACAAGGCAGGGCCAGTCTCAGGCTAACCTTCAACTTCTAAAATTTGAAAACCTGTCCCATAATCAAATTCTAGCTGCCTTAAAGCCAAATCCTATGTACGCAGGTGTGGGAGCACCACCAAATGACCACACATCTACAGCAATGACCAGTGGTCAGGATCTAACAGGGCCCGGCCAGTCTCAGGCCACCACCGAATCCAACACAAACACCGTAGTTGTTGTAGGGGTGAGTAACCATGATCAGTCTACAGGGCAGGACCAGTCTCTGACTATCATTGAGGCTAGAAATACATCGTATGGCACAGGGCAGATTGATTCAATGCAGAGTCCCCTGTACAAAGCAGCAGGCCTGTCTCAGGCCATAACTGAATCCAACCGAAACACCACAGCTGCTTTAATGACCAGTGGTCTTGATCACCAGTATGAAGATGAAAACAAACACTATAATCTGACAGGGCAAGGCCAGTCTCAGGCTGTCATTGAAGCTAGAAACCCATCGTATGGCACAGGGCAGATTGATACAATGCAAAGTCCCATGTACAAAGTTGTAGGTCAGATTCAGGCCATCACAGATTCCAACCCAAACACCACAGCTGCTTTAATGACCAGTGGTCATGATCCACAGTATGATGGTGTGGACAAACAACACAATCAGACAGGGCAGGGCCAGTCTCAGGCCATCACTCAATCCAACCCAAATACCACAACTGCTTTAATGACCAGTGTTTATGATCACCAGTATGAAGATATAGACAAACAACACAATCAGACAGGGCAGGGCCAGTCTCAGGCCATCACAGATTCCAACCCAAACACCACAGTTGCTGTAGTGACCAGTGATGATTATCACCAGTATGAAGATGTAGACAAAAAACACAATCAGACAGGTCAGGGCCAGTCTCAGGCCATCATTCAATCCAACCCAAACACCACAGCTGCTTTAATGACCAGTGATCATGATCACCAGTATGAAGATGTAGACAAACAACACAATCAGACAGGGCAGGGCCAGTCTCAGGCCATCATTCAATCCAACCCAAACACCACAGCTGCTTTAATGACCAGTGGTCATGATCACCAGTATGAAGATATAGACAAATAACATAATCAGACAGAGCAGGGCCAGTCTCAGACCATTACTTAATCCAACACAAACACCACAGCTGTTGTAGTGGGACTGGTCTATTTTATCTTTTTGAAAGTCGTGCACGGGGCACGTTTTTTAAATTCAATTTTGGACTGAGATTATTATACAAAAGGCCATGTTTTCAGTGAGAGTATTTCTGGACTGGTCTATTGTGCAAATTTACAGGGGGTGGATTGGAAGAGTCCATTCTTGTACGGGGGAATTTTGTAAGATTCATTTAGGGGCTAAAGTGTGATTAGTAAATGTGATTCTTAACCACTGTTCCATTTTCGCACATGGGTGATTTTGGAACTATTGTTGCACGGGGAGATGGCTAGAAGATGCTGTACTTGCAAATTTCAGGCTGTCTAGTTTTCTATTGTTTTTTGTGGCACTGTTGTGCATTTGTTTTTGGCACACTAATTGTACTGATATTTTTGAGTAATATTTTCTAATACACAATATTTATTCATTTTGTGGATATAACGGGAGGTGCCCCAACACGGTACGCTTTTTCTTGCGCTCAAACTCATGGCGCTCCATCGCCAGTTGCCTGAGAGTGGTCAACGTTTGATGACTGAATTTTTTACACATAGATTTGAACAACATACTTGAATAAGAAATGCATTCATGTGGTTCATGAACCTTTCGCGCTGCGTGTTACAAGCGGCAAACACTGTGAGACAATTTCGTGTATGTAACCTTCCAATTTTGTGCTACGCTGGACAGTGTGCCTAACTCGGTACGCTTTTTTACATTTTGCTCTCTTCAGAAGTAAGTGGTAAATTTAAGTACACAGAAAAAAATTAATAGTATGATATTTTAGATTACTTTTAATAGTAAAATCGTGACTGTATGTACTTTCTGTCTCATATGAGGAAGGCTGTACCTAGAACAATCCAGCTGATGTTTTTACGGGCAATGGGCTGAATGCACTGATTGTGAATGCCCGACTAAAAAAACCATTACGAAAAAACGACACCGCAAACATCAACAAAACTCTTTGTGATTATATGAAAACATCATATACATCTCTCTATCAAGTCTTATTGTCATAGACAGCACGAATCATTTGTTACAGTCAAATAAATCTTTGGAGCGTTCTCTTGTCTGCCACCTTCACGGTCACACTCCCTTGGGAGTACAATGGTGGCAATGTTTATGTCGCTTCCTTTTGGTTGCTTTTCTACTCAACAAACATTTGAAGACCCATATCCATAGTGTTTTATGGAGCTTTATTTATGTGTATCATGGCAGTTGTGTGACTGCTTGGACGAGTTCGTATAGTTAGCGACACGAGCCGCTAATACGCAGAGGCCGGTGACCGCAGTGATTCAGCACTGTCAACATTACTGTTAGAATTCTGTTTTTAAAAAACATGAAGTAAATATGTTAAAGTATACTTGGAATGCAAATCAAAGCTGTGTGCGTGGACTTGGTTTATTTACCTTTGTAATCAGCATAGTCAGTGGCAACAAACACGGTGTACTTATGGATAATAAGATCAGCAAAAAATCCGTACCGTCTTAGGACGGGAACCGTCTTAGGGCGGCCCCCGTTACAGTACATTTTTTTATGTGAATACATAATCAAGTCAGTAAAAGCTCAGACACAGTGGAGTAAGGGTGTTAAAGCTGTGTAATTTTGTTAAACACATAAGTTGTTTTTCTATCTTTTAAATGTATTACTTTTTACTATAACTTATTTCCTATGTTTAATGGCACCGCTGTTTGGGCAGCGTAGTTGTGCTAAGGATTGCTAAGGAATTGGAACATTCCAGTACTGTAATGTACAGTGCAGTACAGTACTGTACAGTACTATGGGTTTTCTAGGTGCCGTACATTTGTTGTTGAGATGGATCTATAGACCATTGCAAGTTTCGCCGCGGACCAACGTTTTCAGGAGTCCATCTTCGCACGTAGTGCCAGGTCTGGTTGTTTCCATAGCAACAGAACTCTTTAGGATCAAAGCAACAAAACTGTTTAGGATCATATCAATAGAATTGTTCCACAATCATAGGAACAGAACTGTTAATATTCATAGCAACTAACCTGTTTACGCTTATAGCAACAGAACTTTTTACGATCGTAGCAACGTAATTTAGTGCGTTCGTTATGATCATAGTTTTAGAACCCTCTATGTTATATGTTATAGAGAACAAACCCAGAAGAATGACAAATAAGAAAACAGTCAACCTTTAGATGTAAAGATTGTACAAATCAAATGGACGGTCAAAAGATTTGAGTAGGACTTTTAAAGACAGAAGTAACAGATGGACATATGCGTTTTCTTCATGTAGCATTACAGTTATATAATGTAATTTCACAACTTGTGTGCTATATTATGTTATTAAGAGTGCCTGTGGATACTTCGAGGACGGTCAGACATCCAGGTAACATGATATGCCAAGTATCTGCTATTGCCATTTGGTGTACCTGTGGATACTTTTTATATGGAACTCAGAAAGGCTAGTGGTATAAGGTACCACTAGCCTAATGAATAAACAATCAGTTGAAAAATGTTTTTATCATATTTAGCAGAAAAAATGTATCAATCTGAAAAAAATAGACGTTTGTTCTGGTTTATCATTCTTTGTTTTCTCCAAATTCATTCAAGAAAATAATTGTTTTTGCAATCCTGTACCAAAATGCTAACTGTAAAAATTTCATCAGGTTCTTACATCGAACGAAGAGACTCTTTTTACACAAACACAGCTTATTTTCCACCGACGTTTCACTGACCATCTGCCACCTTCATCAAACTTGTTCACGTTGTACCTCAGCAATAAGTATCGCTGCTTACAATGCCGTCCCATTTAGAATCTCTGATATGTATAACTCAAACCTCTCGTCATAAGTACTGATTGTGGTAAGCTGAGGTTCTATAAGACCTGTAAAGCAGCACACACTACAGAAACGTCAGTGGAAAAAACATTGGTTGTGTAAGATGAGTGACTTTACTCTGTAAGAGTAAGGTATTGTATCAAATAAAGCATTTCATGGTATCATAAAACACTTTATGTCCTTGATGTCCTTTATTTAATTATTTTATTTATTGCCGTCATTCTTACCCAGGGTAGTCCACTCAGTAATTTACACTGCTTTACGATGGAGCCCTGCATTACATAAATTGAAACGAAACATGTACATATGGTGACATACAAACAATAAATGAAATGAATGAATAACAATGAAACAACAATAATAATAATGATAACAAATAATGCTACTATTGATAACAATATTAATACAAATCATGACTGAACAATAATGATAATGAATACAATAATAATGATAACAAAATAAATACTATCATAGTCGTCAGTTTCATATCGTCATTGAGCGTAATCTTCAGCCCCTGGCAAGATCTGAACACAGAATAAGAAATACGCCACTTACAAAAGAAGCTGATAATATCAATTTCATACAACAATGGCAAGCCCTTCCTATATTGGCGAGAGACAGTCCATATTTAAAAAAGACGTCCGAGTCTAGGTCAAGTGTATATTCGACACAAATAACCCCACCAGCAAACAAGCTGTTGAAGCTGAATTTCATTTCAAGTGCTTTTTTGGTATCAATATCAATTAAGACGAGAGGTTCTACAGAATATTGATTGCTTAGGCCAAAATATTAGGAAATATGATTTTGAAAACCATACAGAAGATGACATCACTACCATTTTTACCCCCTTCTATGAGACACTCTGCAGTTGCCTGGTCCCTCGACAGATGTCGCCTTTGTAACGTTCATTCGACGAACCAGCATGACGTCAGCTTCAGGGAATCAACACGCCCACCTAAGCTAGACTAATTAAAAATTGTTTTCTCCATTCCGTTGCGTAACGGCCACACCGAGCTCGCATCTGGGAGGAGGCAGATCTGCAAGAAGAAGTCTCAGGGCAGCCCTTCGTGACGGCCTTACACAGAAAGTGGGAACTGAAGATATTCTGTCCAACTTGAGAGGTAAGTTTAGAGAAACGAAAGGTAAGTGCATTTTCAGAAATCCCCTGGTGTAAAGCAGTTTTTCATGCCCTAATAAAAGCGGCTGGAAGCTGACAAAACGTCGCGGAAAAAGATTATGGCTGCTTTTGTAACATGAACAGCAACGTTACTTTCAAATAAATTTTCCAACCCACAAGACTACTGAAAGGATCAATCCGTTGACTGGTCTCGATCGTTGAAATTTTACTTTATACGAACTTACTTAAAAATTGTGTGTCTGTGTGGGGGTGGGGGTGGATGGTGGGTATGTTTTAAACCAACCTTCACCACCTCAGCCTCTCCGTTTTTGATCAGTTACACCAATTTGATTTCTCTGGATTTGTTCATCTTAACCGCATTTACCAATTGGTACATGAATGAACCGCAAATGTTCATTTTGTCGCCCCACTAGTAAATGCAGCTTTTGCTTCCTAATTGTTTTATTTTAGTGATGCACTTAATATCTAAAATGTAATGCTCGAAATCCCAGCCAGCCAGAATATTGACTTTGGCTCCTGGCGAATGTTTCTGGTCTATATATAACAGAGTACCTGATTCTTGTTTACTTCTATTTCACTAAAAGAACCAAGAAATTACTTTGATGTAGCCTAATCTTCTTATCTGCTTCAAACGGCGTCATGAAAAACAAAACGAGTAAACAACCTCCTTGTTGAACATTGATATTTAAACAGCCAGCTGCAGACAATCAACATAACCATATCAGTAAGACTAATCTAAGGCTCTTAAGGTACAGCTTGTGAAGTAAATATTCTACATGCATAATAACAACAACCGCACTCAACAAATGTTCATATTGCCTTCGAATGAAGACAGAGTTCTGCGGCGCTCTTTTAGAAATGTTTGCATCATAATTAATATTGTTATGTTCTTCTGCACGGTTTAATTTTGTGCGGTTTTATCATCTTTTGAATATTTTATGCTAAGTATGTGTTATTGTTCTGCATAGTTTGTTTTCAATTGCCTTTTTTTGGTTGTTTTTGTAGTTTTCCGATATCAACCCTTTTCCCTTTAATAGCTCTATTATATGATAGTAATAGGTTTTCTTTAATCTGCTTGTATAGTTTGTCCACGTTATCGTTTAATGTTATAATGTATGATGATAATCTATCATTATATTTCAGCCATACCACAGGTATGGTGAACTATATTGTAAGTATATTTCAATCCATACATGGATTGAAATATATTGTCTTTTTATATTTCAATCCATACAACAGCATGGATTGAAATGTATTGTATTTCTATATTTCAACCCATACAACAGCATGGATTGCAATATGTTGTTTTTGCCATGTCTCTCCTCCTGCCAAATCTTCAAATGGATTCAACGTTTTCATTTTTGGACGAAATGGGCTGACAGTTGGTAGGAGAGATAGCAATATATATTATATGGGCCTTAAAAATGATTATATGGCCATTTTTAGACCAAATGTATATATTTTGGGCCCTGTGCCCTGTTAACGTTATTACATCCTAATGATCTAAAATTTGGAACAGACGTGCATTGGACATGTACCCTCAGGACGCCATCAACACTTTTTGCATACATCACTTCAAAATTGAGTTATTTTGGAGTTATCGGCCACTTTGGACTAAAAATGTATATTTTTGGCTATTTTGCCCTTATATTCAAACCTAATGACCTAAAATTTGGTACAGAGATGCATTAGACATAAGTTCCCAGAATGGCCTGAACACTTTTTGCATACATTACGTTGAAGATGAGTTATTTTGTGATGTTTGGCCATTTTTGACAAGAAATTTTTGGCTCCTATGCCCTTGTATCAAGACCAAATAACCTGAAATTTGGTGTGAAGGTGCGCAAGACACGTGCACACAGAACTTTATTTTCAATTTTTGACACATAAAACAATTAATCGTTGAAATTAGGGATTGTTGCCATTTTTAGTCTAACAATATATAGTTTTGGCTCCAATGCATTTTTATTAATACCGAATGACCTAAAATTGGTCATGAGGATGCGTACGGTATGTGCCCAGGGCTCTATTCATACCTGTGGTGTACATCACTTAGAAATTGTTAAATTTGTTTTTTTTTTCCATTTTTGACGAAAATGTCCATTTTGGCTTCTTTTTTTTCCAAATCAGGATCTTATGGCCTGATGTTACCATCATGAAGATGAAGAGCGGCCCATAGTGATAATTGTAGCAGCATCACTTCTCCCTAAGTCAAAAACATCAAGCTTCGGCAAGCTTGACTTCACTGACTCAATAGGCGAAGCAGGGGTTACGAGGGCTGCTCGGGAGATTCCCTACCCCATTTGGTTGGAATGGTGTGATCCGCTCACACTGCACCGTCGCACAAGTGGCGGGTTCTTTTACGTGCCTGGGGTATGGCTCTCCCCAAACACGGGACCTCCATTTAACGTCTTACCCTAGGGACGGCCCTAACCGAAGCTAGGTACTCATTTTCACCTGAGTAAAGTGATGTTCCTTTGTTATGAAAAAGCCAACTGATCTGGAATTTGGTATAGGGGTAGCTTTAGCGCTAGAAATGGAAAATGGGTCACATAAACCAGTCAATTTTGAATAGATAGGGGTGATCTAGAAGAGTCCATTCTTGTTTCGGGGGGGGGGGCTTTAAAAAAAGCTTTGAGTGGGATGATGTTGTGGAACAAGTCAACTCCTGCAAAAGGTTGATATGGAACAGTACATATTTGCATAGGGATGAAGATGGATTTGAATATGCTGTATTTCCTCCCGAGCAAATGTCGGCCTTTCTTGTTCAGCGGAAGTATTTTTGGACTGCTCCACGTTACATAGGGATATCACAGGAATAGTCCATTCTTGCACGGAGTTTTTATTTTTTTATTTTTCAAATTCAGTTTTGGACGGGTGATGATTCCATGACCATGCCACCTCGTAAGGGGCGGTATAGCCCCAACGGTGGTGTAATACACCGAATGACTATGGCTGACTAACTGACATTGGGTGCACTGGAAGAGTCCATTCTTGCAATGGGGGGGGGGGGGTAAAGATTAATTTTTAGGCTTTAGGGCAATTAGCAGTTAAAAGTCATTTTAAGCAGAACTTCTGCAGAAGTGTGCCCTTTTCGCACATGGATGTTTTGGGAATAGTCTATTTTTGCATAGGGAGGGAGATGGCTGGAATATGCTGTGTTTGCCCTTGAGCAAACGTCGGCCTTTCTAGTTTCTATATTTATATTTCAGCCATACCATAGGTATGGTGAAATATATTGTATTCGTAATGTTTCTTCTTCTTTCTTTCTTTCTTTCTTCTCCTGTCAAATCTTCAAAGCACACTATCTGAGTCATTCCTGAACCGAATGACTTGAAATTTGGCACAAGGGTAGAGTGGCCCAACGCCCCGAGGTTTTTTTTTATTATTTTGCTTTCATCTGGCTTTAAAATGATTTCATTGAGTTTTTTTGGCAATCTTTAGACCAAAACTGTATATTTTGGCCCTCTGTACCCTGGTATTACATCCGAATGACCTGAAATGTGGTACAGAGGTGTCTTGATCATATGCCCGTATAGATCTGATAACGGTTTTGGCATACTGTACAAAAGGATGCTTAATTTTGCGATTTTTTGGACATTTTCGGCTCCTGTACCCTCGTTTTACAACCAAATGACCTGAAATTTGGTACAGGATTGCCCTCTAAGTATGCGCACATGTCTTTAACAACACTTTTGGCATACAGTACAACAAAATGCTTAATTTTTGCGACTTTTTGGCCATTTTTGACCAAAAATGGACATTTTGGATCCTGTACCCTCGTTTTACAACCAAATGACCTGGGATTTGGTACAGAAGTGCCCTCCATATATGCGCGCATGGAATCAATAACAATTTTGTCATACAGTACAACAAAATGCTTAATTTTGCGATTTTTTTCCATTTTTGGACAAAAATAGGACATTTTTGGCTTCTGTACCCTTGGTTTACAACCAAATGACCTAAAATTTGGTAAAAGGGTGCTCTAGATATTTATTCAAATGACCCATGTATAATTTTTGGCATGAACTACTTAAAATGATATATTTGAGGATTTGGGGGGTTATTTTCCAATGGCCATGGACATATTCATATAACCAAGCCTGAATCAATATTTAGCTAAGAATCCAGTGGATTTGGCAGCCAATCAGCGAGCCTGGTGCTATCTGGAAGATTCCATTCTCGTACGGAGGGTTCTTTTTTTATACATCTTAGTCTTTCAGTGGGAGTATTTTTGGACTGGTCTATTTTGCAATTTTAAATGGGGTGTGTTGGAAGAACCCATTCTTGCACGGAGGGGGGTATTCTTAAAAATCCATTTTTGGACTTTGGTGATTATGTCTGTCCTAATTTAGCGGATGTATTTCTGGAATGCTCAACTTTACATAGGGGCATCACAGGGAGAGTCCATTATTGCACGGAGGGTGGATTTTTTTCAATTTCAGTTTTGGACGGGTGATTATTTAAAATTCCATTTTTCAACGGAAGTTTTTTAGACTGGTCTATTTTACATTTTCATGCACGGGGGACCTTTTTTGCTAAGTTTAATTTCGGACTGGGATTCTTATTCAGAAGTCCATGTTTTTAGTGGGAGTATTTCTTGTGCAAATTCACATGGGGTGCACTGGAAGTCCCTTCTTGCACGGGGCATTTTGTAAGATTCATTTTTAGGCTAAAGTGTGATCAGTAGAAGTGTTCCATTTTTGCACATGGGGGATTTTGGAACAGTCTATTGTTGCATGGGGAGGGAGATGGCTAAAATATGCTGTATTTGCTCTCAAGCAAATGTCGGCCTTTCTAGTCTTTTTACTTTAGTACCAAACCTTTGCAGAGGCCGTATTGTCGGTTAAGTTTGTAGCGGTATAACTGTTTCTTCGGCTTATCAAGAAATTTATAGATAATGATATGTGTTTGATATGTGGTTGGCACTTTTCCTATGAGGTAAAGAATTATTCTATGATATTGTATTCAATCTCAAATCTGGTATAAGAGAGGGTAAAAAGTTGCCTGATAAGTGTACAAGCTAAGCAAATCATCATTAGCGACACAAAGAACACGTCACTTTTCACTTTATTTCTTATATCCAGTACCTAAGTGTACAGTCAAACCTGTATTAGCGGCCACCTTTGCATAGTGACCACCTGGCCATTGCGGCGGTCCCTTGGATATTTCCCATTGACCTAGGCATTAAAAATAGTCTATAGTGGCCACCTGTCCAACGCGGCCACGGCCACACGATTTGCGGTCCCGTAGATACAGAAACACTGCCTGTTGCGACCATACAGTGCCAATTGCGGCCACACTATGGCCATATATCACCTTGTGCTGGGTTTAAAATCATAGTTTGCGAGGACTTGGAGTTCCCGACAGGGTCATTTTTGCGGTAGCGGAAGGTACGCGTGCCTTGAACGGCAAATTTACCAACATTGCGCATGACAATATCAATCATTTTCGGTAGATTTGACTTTAGCAGGGTCAGTTAAATTTGAGACAATCGAGACAATGTTACTTGGCGAGAAAGATAAGTGGGTTCTGTAGCTTATTGCTCGTTCAATTGATCAGCATTTTCTCTATACTGGCCACCTGTCTATAGCAGCCACATTTCTCCAGTCCCTTGAGTGGCCGCCACAGACAGGTTTGACTGTATAACGAACTGTATAACGAAGCTGATACTATCATTTACTTTAATTGTTCAGAATAGCCGTTTATATTGTTTTGCTAAGGTAACCAGACACCATGAGAATAAAGCTGCGACACCTGCTGATGTTCCTCATCATCATCCTAAAGGAGCCCAACATGCCAGAAGCCGACTGCAGCTGCGCGCCGTCATCACTCTGCGACTGCATCGGCCGGGGCCTCACCAGCATCCCTCAGAACCTCCCAACATCCATCTACCAGCTAAATTTGTCATGTAACAAGATAACAATGATTCAGCGAGGTAAATTTGCAAATCTACTCAAGCTACAAGACTTGCACCTGTCCTACAACCAGGTAACAGTGATTCAGGCAGGTACATTTGCAAAACTACCCAAGCTACAAGTGCTAGGCCTGTCCTCCAACCAGATAACAGTGATTGAGGAAGGTTTATTTGCAAACCTGCCATTGTTACGAACGTTGTGGCTGTCCAACAACCAGATAAAAATCATTTCAGAAGGTACATTTACAAATCTACCCCTGCTACAAGAATTGGACCTGTCCGACAACCACATAACAATGATTCAGGCAGGTTCATTTGTAAATCTACCACAGCTATATTGGTTGTACCTGTCCAACAACCAGATAACAATGATTCAGCCAGGTACATTTGTAAATCTACCCCTACTACAAAAGTTGGTCCTGTCCTACAACCAGATAACAATGATTCAGCCAGGTACATTTGTAAATCTACCCCTACTACAACAGTTGGTTCTGTCCTACAACCGGATAACAATGATTCAGGCAGGTACTTTTGCAAATCTACCCCAGCTACAAGACTTGCGCCTGTTAGGAAACCAGATAACAATGATTCAGGCAGGTACATTTGCAAATCTAACCCATCTCAAAAAGGTTTTCCTGAACTCGAACCAGATAACAATGGTTCAGGTAGATTCATTTGAAAATCTACCCCAGCTACAAGTGTTGGACCTGTCCAACAACCAGATAACAATGATTCGGGCAGGTACATTTGCAAATCTACCCCAGCTACAAGACTTGCGCCTGTTAGGAAACCAGATAACAATGATTCAGGCAGGTACATTTGGAAATCTGCCCCAGCTACAAAAGTTGTATATGTACAACAACAACATAACAATGATTGAGGAAGGTACATTTGCAAACCTGCCCCTGTTACAACTGTTGTCCCTGCCCGTCAACCAGATAAAAATGATTCGAGAGTGTGTATTCGTAAGTCTTCCCCAGCTGCAGGAGTTGTTGCTGCCCCACAACCAGATAACAATGATTCAGCCAGGTATGTTTGTAAATCTACCCAAACTCAAACGTTTGGACCTTAGTAACAACATGATGTCCGCTATTGCCCCTTTAGCTTTTGACTTGTTGCCATCTAGTCTGACCATAGAGCTCAATGGGAACCCCTGGCAGTGTGACTGTAAGATGGCTCCATTCAGGCTAGATTCGACTAAATTTCCTTCATTTAAAGACCAGATAACCTGTGCCGAACCCGCCGAATTACGGGGACAGAAGCTTACAGATGTCAATCATAAAGAATTGTTATGTGAAGAGCCAACCATATCAGCACTGCCCATTGATGTCAATGTAACCTGTAACAAGCGTTACAATGGTACAACAGCTCGCTCAATAACAGGCCCAGAAGGCAAAAAGAGGAAACCAAGGGCAACAATAGCTTCATCCTTTCAAACAACCTCAGACAGGCCACAAACCGGCGATAGAGGCAAAACAAGAACAACAATAAGTTCAACTCCTCAAACCACTTCCCAAGAATCTGTTCCCAGTTTCTTCATACCTATTCTCGTTGGTACAATAGCTGGCATAGCCCTAATCAGCACCGTCATTCTCACAATCTGGTACAAGAGGAAGACAGAGACTGCCACCCCAGACCCTTCTTCAGGCCCACAATCTAACATTCCTGGTCATGATAACCAGTATGAAGATGTAGACAAATTACATAATCATTCAAGGCAGGGCCAGTCTCAGGCCATCACTCCATCCAACCCAGACACCACAGCTGATTTAATGACAAATGGTGATGATCACCAGTATGAAGATGTAGACAAATTACATAATCAGACAAGGCAGAGCCAGTCTCAGGCCATCACTCAATCCAACCCAAACACCACACCTGCTTTAATGACCAATGATGATGATCACCAGTATGAAGATATAGACAAACAACGCAATCTGACAAGGCAGGGCCAGTCTCAGGCTATCACTCAATCCAACCCAAACACCACAGCTGCTTTAATGACCAATGGTGATGATCACCAGTATGAAGACATAGACAAACAACACAATCAAACAAGACAGGGCCAGTCTCAGGTTAACCTTCAAGTTCTAAAATTTGAAAACCTGTCACATGACAAAGTGCTAGCGGTCCTAAAGCCAAATTCTATGGACGCGGGTCTGGGAGCACCACCAAACGACCACACATCTACAGCAATAACCAGTGGCCAGGGTCAAAGAAAGCAGGGCCAGTCTCAGGCCACCACCGAATCCAGCACAAACACCGTAGTTGTTGTAGGGGGGCGTGACCATGATCAGTCTACAGGGCAGGGCCAGACTCTGGCTATCATTGAGGCTAGAAATTCATCGTATGGCACAGGGCAGATTGATTCAATGCAAAGTCCCCTTAACAAAGCAGCAGGCCTGTCTCAGACCATAACTGATTCCAACCCGAACACCACAGCTGCTTTAATGACCAGTGGTCTTGATCACCAGTATGAAGATGAAAACAAACACTATAATCAGACAAGGCAAGGCCAGTCTCAGCCTATCATTGAAGCTAGAAACCCATCGTATGGCACAGGGCAGATTGATTCAATGCAAAGTCCCCTTTACAAAGCTGCAGGCCAGTCTCAGGCCATAACTGAATCCGACCCAAACACCACAGCTGCTTTAATGACCAGTGGTCTTGATCACCAGTATGAAGATGAAAACAAACACTATAATCAGACAAGGCAAGGCCAGTCTCAGCCTATCATTGAAGCTAGAAACCCATCGTATGGCACAGGGCAGATTGATTCAATGCAAAGTCCCCTTTACAAAGTCGTAGGTCAGCTTCAGACCATCACTGAGTCCAACCCAAACACCACAGCTTCTGTAGTGACAAGTGGCCATGATAACCGGTATGAGGATACAGACAAACAACACAATCAGACAGGGCAGGGTCCGTCTCAGACCATCACTGAATCCAGCCCAAACACCACAGCTGCTTTAGTGACCAGTGATGATGATCACCAGTATGAAGATATAGACAAACAACGCAATCAGACAGAGAAGAGCCAGTCTCAGGCCATCACTCAATCCAACGAAAACACCGCAGCTGCTTTAATGACCAGTGGTCATGGCCACCAGTATGAAGATATAGACAAACAACACAATCAGACAGCGAAGGGCCAGTCTCAGACCATCACTCAATCCAACGCAAACACCACAGCTGCTTTAATGACCAGTGGTCATGATCACCAGTATGAAAATATAGCCAAACAACACAATCAGATAGGGCAGGGTCAGTCTCAGACCATCACTCAATCCAACCCAAACACCACAGCTGCTTTAATGACCAGTGGTCATGGCCACCAGTATGAAGATATAGACAAACAACACAATCAGACAGGGCAGGGCCAGTCTCAGGCCATCACTCAATCCAACGCAAACACCACAGCTGCTTTAATGACCAGTGGTCATGATCACCAGTATGAAGATATAGACAAACAACACAATCAGACAGCGAAGGGCCAGTCTCAGGCCATCACTCAATCCAACGCAAACACCACAGCTGCTTTAATGACCAGTGGTCATGATCACCAGTATGAAGATATAGACAAACAACACAATCAGACAGGGCAGGGCCAGTCTCAGGCCATCACTCAATCCAACGCAAACACCACAGCTGCTTTAATGACCATTGGTCATGATCACCAGTATGAAGATATAGACAAACAACACAATCAGACAGGGCAGGGCCAGTCTCAGGCCATCACTCAATCCAACGCAAACACCACAGCTGTATTAATGAAAAGTGGTTATGGTCACCAGTATGAAGATATGTAATTATATAATAGCATATCCAGACACGGAAGAGTCAGTCTTGGGCCATCACTGAATCCAACACAAACACTAGCTGCTGTAGTGGGACTGGTCTATTTTACATTTTTGAAAGTCTATTCGTGCACGGGTGAACTTTTTTTCAAAATTCAATTTCGGACTGAGATTCTTATACTAAAGCACATATTTTCAGTGGGAGTATTTCTAGACTGGTCTATTGTGCAAATTTACATGGGGTGTATTGGAAGAGTCCATTCTTGCACGGGGGAATTTCGTAAGATTCATTTTCGGCTAAAGTGTGATTAGTAGAAGTGATTCTTAAGCAGTGTTCCATTTTCAAAAATTGGCTATTTTGGAACTACTATTGCATGGGGAGAGAGATGGCAGAAATATGCTGTATTTGCTCTCGAGCTTTGCTATCTAGTTTTCTAATAGTTTTGTGGCACTGTTGTGCACTGTTGTTTGGGCACACTAATTGTACTGATATTTTGGTGTAATATTTTATGAATACACAATATTTAGTCATTTTGTGGATATACAGTAGATTTATTGGCTGTGAATACAGAAGCAAGTCAGTAATAGCTAAAACACAGTGGAGTAAGGGTGTTAAAGCTGTGTGATTTTGTTAAACACATAAGTTGTTTGTCTATCTTTTACATTTACATTATTTTTTACTAGAACTTATTTCCTATGTTTAATGACGTTGCTGTTTGGTCAGCGTAGTTGTGGAATTGGATTACAGTAGAAGGAATTTTTCTTACAGTAGAACATTCCAGTACTGTAATGTACAGTGTAGTACAGTACTGTACAGTACTATAGGTTTTCTAGGGGCCGTACATTTATTGTTGGGAGGGATCTATAGACCATTGCAAGTTCTGCCGCGGACCAACTTTTTCAGGAGTCCATCTTCACACGTAGAGCCAGGTCTGGTTGTTTCCATAGCAACAGAACTGATTAGGATCAAACCAACAAAACTGTTTAGGATCATGGCAATAGAATTGTTCCACAATCATAGCAACAGAACTGTTAATAGTCATAGAGACGGACGGACCTGTTTGCGGTCATATCAACAGAATTGTTTTATATCATAGCAACAGAACTCTTTAGGATCATAGCAATAGAGTTGTTCCAAAATTATAGGAACAGAACTGTTAAGAGTCATAGCAACTAACCTGTTTACGCTCATAGCAGCAGAACTTTTAACGATCGTAACAACATAATTTAGTGCGTTCGTTATGATCATAGCTTTAGAACCTTCTATGGTATATGTTATAGGGAACAGACCCAGAAAAGGGGCAAATAAGAAAACAGACAACCATTAGATGTAAAGATTGTACAAACCACAGACAGGCTTTAAAAAGCATTTGAAAGCAGCACAGAATATACGGCTATAGGCCCAGTCATTACACATTTAGGACGGGCAAAAGAATTAACATAACATAACTGAGAAGGACTGAATTGAATAGGACGTTTAGAGACAAAAGTAACAGATGTATTTTCTTCATGTAGCATCACGATTCTATGATGTAGGGTCAGACCTTGTGTGTTATATTACTAAGAGTGCCTGTGGATACGTCAATAACGATTAGACAAACAGGTAATAGGATACGCCAAGTATCTACTATTGCCATTTGCAGTAGTCGTGGATACTTGTTTATATGGAGCTCAGAAAGGCTAGTGGTACCTTATTGCACACCAATAATGAATAAACAATCAGTTGAAAAATGTTTCCTTTTAAAATATTTAGCAAGCAAAATGTATCAAGCTGAACAAAATAGACGTTCGTTTTGGTTTATCAACCAAAATAGTTTTTACAATCCTGTACCAAAATACTAACTGTAAGAGTTAATAGTTTCTTCAGGTTGTTACATCGAATGAAGAGACTCTTTTTAACGTTACACGTCCACGTTTCAGTGACCGTCTGTCACCTTAATCGGGGCAATTCTGACTGGTTCACGTTGTACCACAGCAATAAGTATCGTTGCTTACAATGCTGCCCCATCTAGAATCTCTGATATGTATAACTCAAACCTCTCGTCATAAGTATTGATTGTGGTAAGCTAAGGTTTTATAAGACATGTAAAACAGCACACACTACCGAAACGTCAGTGGAAAAAACATTGGTTGTGTAAGATGAGTGACTTTACTCTGTAAGAGTAAGGTATTGTATCAAATAAAGCATTTCATGGTATCATAAAACACTTTATGTCCTTGATGTCATTTATTTTGCCTTTTTTATTTATTGCCGTCATTTTTACCCAGGGTAGTCCACACTGCTTTACAGTGGAGCCCTGCATTACATAAATTGAAACGAAACATGTACATATGGTGACATACAAACAGAAAATTGACAAAAAATAAATGAAATGAATGAATAACAATGAAACAACAATAATAATAATGATAACAAATAATGCTACTATTGATAACAATATTAATACAAATCATGACTGAACAATAATGATAATGAATACAATAATAATGATAATAACTACTATCGTAGTCGTCAGTTTCATATCGTCATTGAGCGTAATCTTCAGCCCCTGGCAAGATCTGAACACAGAATAAGAAATACGCCACTTACAAAAAGAAGCTGATGATATCAATTTCATACAATGATGGCAAGCCCTTTCTGTATTGACGAGAGACAGTCCATTTTTAAGAAAGACGTCCGAGTCTAGGTCAAGTGTACATGCGACAAAAATAACCCCACCAGCAAACAAGCTGTTGAAGCTGAATTTCATTTCAAGTGCTTTTTCGGTACCAATACCAATTAAGACGAGAGGTTCTACAGAATATTGATTGCTTAGGCCAAAATATTAGGAAATATGATTTTGAAAACCATACAGAAGATGACATCACTACCATTTTTACCCTATGAGACACTCTGCAGTTGCCTGGTCTCTCGACAGATGTCGCCTTTGTAACGTTCATTCGACGAACCAGCATGACGTCAGCTTCAGGGAATCAACACGCCCACCTAAGCTAGACTAATTAAAAATTGTTTTCTCCGTTCCGTTGCGTAACGGCCACACCGAGCTCGCATCTGGGGGGAGGCAGATCTACAAGAAGAAGTCTCAGGACAGCCCTTCGTGACGGCCTTACCCAGAAAGTGATAACTGAAGATGTTCCGTCCAACTTGAGAGGTAAGTTTGGAGAGACGTAAGGTAAGTATATTTCCAGAAATCCCTTGGTGTAAAGTAGTATATTATGCCTGAATAAAGGCGTCTGGAAGCTGCCAAAACGTCCCGAAAAAAGATCATGTCTGCATTTGTAAGATTAACAGCAACACCACTTCGAAATTAATTTTCAAACCTACGAAAATATCCGTAGGATCAATCCCTTGACATGTCCTGATCGGTGGATAGTGCACTTTACTCGAATCTACATAAAAATGGGGGTGGGGAATGTTCCCGACCAGCTTTCGCCACCTCAGCTTCTCCGTTTTTGATCAGTTACACCAATTTGATTTCTCTGGATTTGTTCATATTTTTTTCTAAGTTGAAAAATAACCACATTTACCAATTGGTACATGAACAAATCGCAAATGGTCATATCGTCGCCCCACCAGTGAATACTGTCCTTGTTTCCGTATATTGCTGCATTTTTATTGATGCACTTGATTTTATTGATGATCTGAAATTTAATGCTCGAAATCCAAGCCAACCTAGAATATCAACTTTGGCTCCTGACGAATGTTTGCCGGTCAAATATATAACAGTACCTGATTCTTGTTTACTTCTATTTCACTAAAAGAACCAAGAAATTACTTTGATGTAACCTAATCTTCTTATCTGTTTCAAACGGCGTCATGAAAAACAAAACGAGTAAACAGCCTCCATGTTGAACATTAATATTCAAACTGCCAGCTTCAGACAATCAACATTACCATATCAGTAAGACTAATCTAAGGCTTTTAAGGTACAGCTAGTAAAGTAAATATTCTACATGCATAATTAATAACAACAATCACACGCAACAAATGTTCATATTGCATTCGAATGAAGACTCATCTGTGTTCTTGGTAGAAGTCTGCCGCGCTATTTTAGAAATGTTTGTATCAAAATTGTAATGTTCTTCTCCACGGTTCGATTTTGTACGGGTTTTTCATTTTTCAATATTTTATGCTAAGTATGTATTAGTGTACTGCATCGCATTGAGCATATGCCCCCAGGACGCCATTATAAAATTTTTACATACGTCAGTTCAAAATTAAGTCACTTTGGAGTTTTTGGCCATTTTGGACTATATAAATATTTTTAGCTACTTTTCCCTTATATTAAAACCTAATGACCTAAAATTTGGTACAAAGATGCATGGGACATATGTCCCCAGAACGGCCTGAATATTTTTTGCATACATCATTTAAAAATGAGGTATTTTGGAATTTTAAAAAATATATATTTTTGGCTCCTTTGCATTTGTATGAATACCAAATGACCTGAAATTTGGCATGAAGATGGGTACGGCATGTGTCCACAGGGCTCTATTCACACCCATGGTGTACATCACTTAGAAACTGTTAAATTAGGTATAGGGGTACCTTTAGCACAAGAAATGGAAAATGGGTCACAAAGACCAGTTGATTTTGCATAGATTTGGGTGCTCTGGGAGTATCCATTCTTGGATGGGGGGGGGGGGGGGGGCTTTCTAATACGTTTGGAGTGGGATGATGTTGTGTGACAGGAACTTGATATGGAACAGTACATTTTGCTTAGGGAAGAAAATAGATTTGAATATGCTGTATATGCTCCCGAGCAAATGTCGGCCTTTCTAGTTCAGCGGGAGTATTTTTTAACTGCTCCACTTTACATAGGGACATCACAGGATATCACAGGAGTTCATTCTTGCACGGACTTTATTTTTTAAAGTAGTTTTTGACGGGTGATGATTCAAAATTCCATTTTTAGCAGAAGTGTTTTTGGGCTGGTCTGTTTTTCCTTTTTACATAGATTCAGCTAAAAGAAAGATCATGCCACCTCGTAATGGGCGGTATAGCCCCAACGGTGCTGTAATAAACCGTATTGCTATGGCCGACTGACTGACATTGGGTGCACTGGAAGAGTCCATTCTTGCAATTGAGGGATTTTTTATGATTCATGTTTGGGCTTCAGCGTGATTAGCAGGTAGAATTCATTTAAAGCAGCAGTGTGCCATTTTCACACATGAATGTAGTTGGATTAGTCTATTGATGCATTGGGAGGGAGATGGCTGAAATATGCTATATTTTTCATAAACAAATGTCGGCCATTCTAGTTTCTATATTCTATTTTACTTTGCCAAGCCAAACCTTTGCAGTTTTAATTTTACAACAATGATTATCATATTGTATATTGCTGGTTCTAAGCTCATTATTATTTAGTGTGTTATTGCTTGAAGGTCGTATTGTCGTTTAAGTTTGTAGCGGTATAACTGCTTCTTCGGCTTATCAAGAAATTTATAGATGATGTTATCAAATTTTATATGTGGTTGACACTTTCCCTATGATATTGTATTCACTCACAAATCTGGTATGGAAGAGGACAAAAAGGTGCCTAATAAGCGTACAAGCCAAGCGCATCATTATTAGTGAGACTACGAACACTTCACTTTTCACTTTATTTCTTTATTCAGTACATAAGTGTATAACGGAGTTTATAACGAAGTTGATACTAACATAAACTTGAATTGTTTAGAAGAGCAGTTTATATTGTTTTGCTAAGGTAACCAGACACCATGGGTGGTAAGCTGCGACACCTGCTGATGTTCCTTCTCATCATCCTGAAGGAGCCCAACATGCCAGAAGCCGACTGCAGCTGCGCACCGTCATCACGCTGCGCATGCCTTAACAACCAGGGCCTCACCAGCATCCCTCAGGACCTCCCAACATCCCTCACCCAGTTAGATTTGAAACGTAACCAGATAAAAATGATTCAGTCTGGTGCATTTTCAACTCTAACCCATCTCCATTGGTTGGACCTGTCTGACAACCAGATAACAATGATTCAGGCAGGTACATTTGCAAATCTAACCCATCTCAAAAAGGTTGTCCTGACCGGAAACCAGATAACAATGATTGACGCAGGTACATTTGCAAATCTACCCCAGCTAGAATACTTGCGCCTGTCCTCCAACCGAATAACAGTGATTCAGGCAGGTACATTTGCAAATCTACCCAAGCTGCAAGAGTTGTACATGCACTTCAACGAGATAACAATGATTGAGGAGGGTTCATTTGCAAACCTGCCCCTGTTACGAACGTTGTGGCTGTCCGGCAACCAGATAACCATAATTCCAAAAAGTACATTTGCAAATCTACCCAAGCTGCATGGGTTGTACCTGAGCTGCAACCCGATAACAATGATTGAGGAGGGTTTATTTGCAAACCTGCCCTTGTTACAAACGTTGGTCCTGTCCTCCAACCAGATAACAATGCTTCAGGCAGGTGCATTTGCAAATCTAACCCATCTCAAAAAGGTTGTCCTGACCGAAAACCAGATAACAATGGTTCAGGCAGATACATTTGGAAATCTACCCCAGCTACAAAAGTTGGTCCTGGCCAACAACCAGATAACGATGATTCAGGCTTGTGCATTTGTAAATTTACCCAAACTCCAAAGTTTGGACCTTAGAAACAACATGTTGTCCGCTATTACCCCTTTGGCTTTTGACTTGTTGCCATCTAGTCTGTGGCTCAATGGGAACCCCTGGCTGTGTGACTGTAAGATGTCTCCCTTCAAGCTACATTCGACTAAATTTCCTTCATTTAAAGACCAGATAATCTGTACACAACCCGCCAACTTACGGGGAAAGAAAATTACAGATGTTAATCACAAAGAATTGGTATGTGAGGAGACAACCATATCTCCACTGCCTGTGGATGTCCATGTCACCTTTAACAAGTGTAACAGTGGTACAACAGCTGGCTCGACAACAGGTCCTGAAGGCAAAAAGAGTAAACCAAGAGCAACAATAGCTTCACCCTTTCAAACAAATTCATACAGACCAGTATCCAACGGTAAAACAAGAGCAACAATAATTCCAACTCCTCAAACCACTTCCAAAGAATCAGTTTCCAGTTTCCCCATACCTATTTTCTATTCTATTGGTTCAATAGCTGGCATAGCCCTTATCGGCACCGTCATTCTCACAACCTGGTGCAAAAGGAGGACCGAGAATCCCGCTTCAGACCTGAACAGTGGCCATGATAACGAGTATGAAGATGTAGACAAACTACACAATCAGGCAGGGCAGGGCCAGTCTCAGGCCATCACTCAATCCAACCCAAACGCCAAAGCTGCTGTAGTGGCCAATGATGATGATCACCAGTATGAAGATATAGACAAACATCGCAATCAGAAAAGGCAAGGCCAGTCTCAGGCCATCACTCAATCCAACCCAAACGCCAAAGCTGCTGTAGTGGCCAATGATGATGATCACCAGTATGAGGATATAGACAAACATCGCAATCAGAAAAGGCAAGGCCAGTCTCAGGCCATCACTCAATCCAACCCAAACACCACAGTTGCGGTAGTGGTCAGTAACCATGATCACGAGTATGAAGATATAGACAAACATCGCAATCAGAAAAGGCAAGGCCACTCTCAATCCATCACTCAATCCAACACAGAAAACACCACAGCTGCTGTAGTGACCTGTCGGAGTGCTCATGATCACGAGTATGACGATAAAGACCGACAAAATCAAACAAGACAGGGCCAGTCTCACACTAAAGGTCAACCTCTGAAATTTGAAAACCTGTCACATGACGAAGTGCTAGCTGCCTTAAAGCCAAATCCTATGTACGCAGGCGTGGGAGCACTACCAAACGACCAAACATCTACAGCAATAATTAGTGGTCATGGTCAGACAGGGCAGGACCAGTCTCAGGCTATCATTGAAGCTAGAAACCCATCGTATGGCACAGGGCAGATTGATTCAATGCAAAGTCCCTTGTACAAAGTCGTAGGTCAGCCTCAGGCCATCGCTGAATCCAACGCAAACACCAAAGTTGTTGTAGGGCAGGGCCATCCTCAAGCTATCATTGAGGTTGGAAACCCATCGTATGTCACAGGGCAGATTGAGTCAATGCAAAGTCCCCTGTACAACGTCGTAGGCCAGTCTCAGGGCACCACCGAATCCAACACAAACACCGTACTTGTTGTAGAGGTAAGTGACCATGATCAGTCTACAGGGCAGGGCCAGTCTCAGGCTATCATTGAAGCTAGAAACCCATCGTATGGCACGGGGCAGATTGAGTCAATGCAAAGTCCCCTGTACAAAGACAAAGTCGTAGGTCAGCCTCAGGCTATCACTGAATCAAACCCAAACACCACAGCTGCTGTAGTGACCAGTGGTCATGATCATCAGTATGAAGATGTTGACAAACTACATAATCAGACAAGACAGGGCCAGTCTTAGGGCATCACTCAATCCAACCCAAACACCACAGCTGCTTTAATGACCAGTGATGATTATCACCAGTATCGAAGATATAGACAAACAACACAATCAGACAGGGTAGAGTCAGTCTCAGGCCATCACTCAATCCAACACAAACACCACAGCTGCTTTAATGAAAAGTGGTCAAGATCATTAGTATGAAGATATGAAATAACATAATCAGACATGGCAGTTTGGGTGAGTCCAATTTTAGTGTTGGAAAATACAGTTCAACTATTTCAAGAATAATCAGACATGGCAGAGTCAGTCTTGGCCAGCACTGAATCCAACACTTACACTAGCTGAGGTAGCTATATTTTACCTTTTTTTTTCAAAGTCCATTCGTGCCCGGGGAAACTTTTTTTCTTAATTCAATTTTGGACTGAGTTTCTTGTACAAAAGGCTATGTTTTTAGTGTATTTCTGAACTGGTCAATTGTGCAAATTTCATGTTCATTGGAAGAATCTATTCTTGCACGGGGGGATTTAGTAAGATACATTTATTGGCTAAAGTGTGATTAGTGATTCTTAAGCAGTTTTCAATTTTTGCACATGGGTGATTTTGGAACTATTGTTGCATGGGGAGATGGCTGAAAGATACTGTATTTGTTCTCCAGCAAATGTCGGCCTTTCTAGTTTTCTATTGTCTTTGGTGGCACTGTTGTGCACTGTTGTTTTGGCACTCGAATTGTACTGATATTTTGCCGGGATATTTTTTGAATGCACAATATCTATTAATTTTGTGGATACACAGTAGATTTTTTGGCTGAGAATACAGAAGCTAGTCAGTAATAGCTCAAGCACAGTATGGAGTAGTAAAGGTGTTAAAGCTGTGTGATTTCATTAAACACATAAGTTTTTTTCAATCTTGTACATGCATTATTTTTTTCAATATAGACCTTATTTCCTAATGGCACCGATGTTTGGGCAGTGTAGTTGTGCTAAGGAATTGGATTGCAGTAGCTAGCAAATTGCCATCCAAGCACTGTAATGTAAAGTACAATACTATACAGTACTATAGATTTGCTAGGGGCCGTACATTTGTAGATGAGATGCCATTTGTCCCTGTATGTACCAAAGGAGTCCATCTTCGTAGACACAGTGCCTAGTCTGGTCTGGTTGTTTCCATAGTAACAGAACTCTTTAGGATCAAAGCAACAAAACTGTTTAGAGAATTGTTCCACCATCATAGCAACAGAACTGTTAAGAGTACGCTCATAGCAACAGAACTTTTCACGATCGTAGCAACAGAACTCTTTAGTGCATTCTTTATCATCATAGCGTTAGAACCCTCTATGTTATAGAGAACAAACCCAGAAGAAGGGCAAATAAGATAACAGACAACCTTTAGATGTAAAGATTGTTCAAATCACAGACGGGCTTTAAAGAGCATTTGAAAGCAGCACAGAATATACGGGTATAGCCCCAGTCATTACACATTCAGGCGGTCAAAAGAATTGTGTAGGACTTTTAGAGACAGAAGTAACAGATGTGTTTTGTTCATGTAGTATCACGGTCCTATAATGTAATTTCAGACCTTGTGTGTTTTATTACCAAGAGTGCCTGTGTGTACGTCAAAACGATTAGACATCCAGGTAATAGGATACGCCAGGAATCTGCTATTGCCATTTGGAGTACCTGTGGATGCTTGTTTTTATAGAACTCGCTCTGGTTTATCATTTTTTTTGTTTTCTCCGCATTTATGGATAAAAAGTATTTAAAAATCCTGTACCAAAATGCTAACTGTAAGAGGAAGGAGGAAGGCCCCTCGTAAGTAGTGTCATCAGGTTGCTACATGGACGAGTGAAGAGACTCTTTTTACACAACCACAGCTTTATTTCCACTGACGTTTCAGTGACCGTCTGTCAACTTCCTGAGGGACATTCTGACTGGTTCACACTGTACCGCAGCGATAAGTGTCACTGATTACAATGCTGTCAAAAACGTGTATATGTAGATTATAACTTTGCGTTTATGATCGCATCCGTGGAGTAAGGGTGCCACGGTCACCGAAACGTCGGTAGAAAAACTGGTTGTGTAAGATGAGTCTCTTTACTCTGTAAAAGGGAATCTACTACTATGATGTTCACGGGTTATCAAACCAAGTAATATTGTTAGTGAATTCAATCTGTTAAGCCCCTCGCAGAACAGACTGGAGCGGGTCAAGGGATGGGTTCCTCCGAGAGAGTGAAAATGTATCAAATAAAGCATTACATGGTATCATAAGAAACACTTGTGTCCTTGATGTTATTCAATTAACTACCAAACAGCTGATATGAATTGACAAAGACTACAAGCAATACAACAGGTCACACGCCAATTTTGCACAGTAAGTACAAAACATACAAGATGGGACTGCAAGGTTGGATCCAGTCACACTTACATGGACTACTTAACTTATTTAAATGCGTGTATTATTTTAGTCCTCCGAGAGGTCTCGTAGAGACTATACTGTATCAATGTAAAGCATAAGTGCGTAAATGTTAACATTCCCGTAACTTGTTCGGAAGTCTTCGCCATGTCTTCTTCTTCAGTACTGCCTATCCGCTTTGGAGAGATTAATGGGTTATTCACAACACAAGTGCCAGGAACAATATAGACAAGGAAAACAGCCTGAAAGCGCCAGATCCCAAGTACCAGATAGTTCCATACGTAGGCCCCCCTTCCTCTTAAGGATGAGATTGTATATTCTCTCATATATAGCCTTCAGACTCTCTGTTCGACCCAGAGGGCTTCGCGGTCGGGTATTGGTGTTTTTGGTGGTGGAAAATGGCGGAGGAGTAGCCGTTGGTGCTGGGTTTGCAATGTTCTTTGAACCTTGCTTTTAGTGACCTGTTGGTCTCACCAATATACGTATTGTTGTAGTTGGGTTCTTCACAGTTGAAGCTGTCTTCTTGCATATTAATTCATTGTTAGGATACACCTGTTAGTCAACAAGATCTCTTTTTCATATCAATTCACAGCTGGGATATATGGGTTTACGGAAAAGCCTGGGTCCAGCAGGCTAGCCTGCAGGCTAGCCAGGCCACCCTTTTTGGGCCCCAAGGCTATTGATGGGGTTTGACCCATTAATAGATTTTTTTAAACCTACAACTGGGTAACCGAAAATTCCAGTGCATGCAGGGTGCATTGGACAGAAGGCAACAGTTTGGTCATATCTATGGGGGATTGGGGTTCAATGGTTTACAGCAATGAACAATCAACATCAACTACTGTAACTTCAAGGGTTATTAGTACACTTACTTTTCCTTTGACTATACTGGCAGTCATTCCTACAAGACTTATAGTGGCTATCAGTAATTGTCCTACATTAGAGAAACGAATAGCACAAACAACACTAACGTTACACGTCATATTATACACGCACACACCCTCACATACAATTGACACATATAAACACAATTTTAACATACATCCATTCCTACACCCATGCTCACTGACACTTGATGTTTGAGACATCTGTTTCAAATTTGATGTTTTGGCAAACAGCCCCTATCCTAGAGGACCAACTGTTGTCTTGGGTTACCACTGACCCAGTTTTTCTACAAAGAAATTTCATGTACAAACACACACACAGTGACACACACTCTCATACATACATGCATGACATCTGTTTTTAATTTGATGTTGTGCGCTATCATTTCCTGACCCATCCTAGTATTCTTTATTTCCCCTCCCCTTCAGTCTTAGAAATATCAAATACACCAGATGATTATGATTAACATTTCCAGCATTTTCTGTTGTATACTTGGAATTTAGTTTATGATTGTTTTCTTCCAGTCTTGGTTGAGTTATTCATTGCAAGCGCAGCAATATGATCAACTGTTACCTGGGATTGTCATTGACCCAGTTTTTTTTATTAAAAAAAACTTCAGCTGTAGGCCAAACCCCATGCATAGCCTTGGGGCCCAGAAAAGGTAGTCTTTCAGGCTAGCCAGCCCAGCTCCTGGGCCCAGGCTTTTCCGTAAACCCAGGATATATAAACCCACTCCAACAAGATTTCTTCATTGTCACTGACCAAAACTAGTTGATTCTAGCTGAAACGTATGACAGTTTCCAAAATCATATCCAGTTGCTTGATTGAACGCTTTTTGGCAAAGCTGTTGATATTAATTTCAAGCCGTAATGGCAAGCCCTTCCTGTATTGACGAGAGACAGTCCTTTTTAAAAAAAGGCGTCCCAGTCTAGGTCTAGGTGTACATTAAATGAACCCACTTACAAACAAGCTGTTGAAGCTGAATTTCATTTCAACTGCTCTTACGGTATCAAGACCAGATTTCAGAATGTCCACTGTTTTGCCGATGAAAACGAGAGGTTCTCTAGAATATTGACTGCTCGGGCCAAAATATTATGAAATATGAGTTTGAAAACCATACGAATGATGTCATCACTACCATTTTTCAACCCTTCTATGAGACGCTCTGCAGTTGCCTGGTCCCTCGACAGATGTCACCTTTGTAACGTTCATTCGAAGAGCCATCATGACGTCAGCTTCAGGCAATCAATACGCCCACCTAAGCCAGACTAATTAAACATTGTTTTCTCCATTCCGTTGCGTAACGGCCACACCGAGCTCGCATCTGGGAGGAGGCACAGCTGCAAAAAGAAGTCTCAGGACAGCCCTTCGTGACGGCCTTACCCAGAAAGTGGCAACTAAAGATATTCTGTCCAACTTGAGAGGTAAGTTTAGAGAAACGGAAGGTAAGTGCATTTTCAGAAATCCCCTGGTGTAAAGTAATTCATTTTGCCCTAATAAAAGCGGCTGGAAGCTGACAAAATGTCGCGGAAAAAATATATCTGCATTTGTAACCTGAACAGCAACGCTACTTCCAAATAAATTCAAATTTTCAAACCGACCAAACTATCCATAGGATCAATCCCTTGAGAGGTCCCAATAGTTGGAAAGTGCACTTTATACGAACTTACCTAAAATAGGGGTAGGGCATGTTCCCTACAAACCTTTACCACCTCAGCGTCTCCGTTTTTTGATCAGTTACACCAATTAGATTTCTCTGGATTTCTTTATCTTTTTTCTGAGTTGAAAAAAAAAGCGTTTGCCATTTAGGACAAAACCTCGTGGGGCAAATACACATATTGTCGCCCCACCAGTGAATTTTGTTCTTGCTGCCTAATTTTTCTATTTTATTGATTCACTTGATATCTAAAATGTAATGCTCGAAATCCCAGCCAGCCTAGAATATTGACTTTGGCTCCTGACGAATGTTTCCCGGTCAAATATATAACAGAGTACCTGATTCTTGTTTACTTCTATTTCACCAAAAGAACCACGGAATTACCTTGATGTGGCCTAATCTTTTTATCTGTTTCAAATGGCGTTATGAAAAACAAAAACGAGTAAACAACCTCCTTGTTGAACATTAATATTCAAACAGCCTGCTTCAGACAATCAACATTACCATATCAGTAAGACTAATCTAAGGCTTGTAAGGTACAGATAGTAAAGTAAATATTCTACATGCATGATTAATAACAACAATCACACTCAACAAATGTTTATATTGTCTTCGAATGAAGACTCATCTGTGTTCTTGGTCTGCCGCGCTCTTTTAGAAATGTTTGCATCATAATTGTTATGTTCTTCTGCACGGTTCGATTTTGTTCGGGTTTATAATGTTTTCATATTTTATGCTAATTATGTGTTATTCTTCTGCATAGTTTGTTTTCAATTGCGTTTCTTTGCTTGTTTTTGTAGTTTTCCGATATCAATCTTTCTCCCTTTACTATATAATGATCATAGGTTTTCTTTAATCTGCTTGTATCGTTTGTCCACGTTATCGTTTAATGTTAGTGGTATGATGATAATCATGAATCTATTATTATATCTAGCCATACCACAGGTATGGTGAAATATATTGTATTCATATTTCAATCTATACATGGTTTGAAATACATTGTCTTTTTATGTCTTTCAATCCATACAACAGCATGGGTTGCAACTTTCAATCCATACAACAGCATGGGTTGCAATATATTATTTTGTCGTGTGTCTCCCCAAACCATATCTTAAAATGGTTTCAACCTTTTCATTTTGGGGCCAAATGAGCTTTTTTCACTTCTATGGGTCTTAGAAATCATTATATTTATTTTTTTGTCATTTTTAGATCAAATGTTTATATTTTGGGCCCTGTGCCCTGGTATTACAAGCTAATGATCTGAAATTCCGCACAGACATGCATTGAACATATGACGCCATCAACACCTTTTTGCAAACATCACTTCAAAATTGAGTTATTTTGGAGTTTTCGGCCATTTTGGACAAAAAAGGTATAATTTTGGCTACTTTGCCCTTACATTCAAAACTAATGACCTGAAATTTGGTACAGAGATGCGTTGGACATATGTCCCTAGAATGGCCTGAACACCTTTTGCATACATCACTTCAAAAATTAGTTATTTTGTGATTTTCGGCCAATTTTGACAAGAAATGTATATTTTTAGCTCCTATGCCCTTGTATTAAGACCAAATGACCTGAAATTTGGTGTGAAGGTGTTTGAGACATGTGCACACAGTACTTACGTTTTATTTTTTGACACACATCACATTAAATTGTTGAAATTTGGACTTTTTTGCTACTTTTAGACTATACATGTTAGACTAAAAAAGTTTTGGCGCCTATATGACCTTTGCATTAACTCTCAAACCACCGTAGCTTTTTTACGACTAATCTTACCGAAAGGGGTCAAAACTGACGTTTTGTACAAATACATTTATTTGGGTAACATTTCTAGGTCATTATCATAATTCATGCAAAAGAGAATAAGGACCACATTTTGCACTAACCTATCCAGACCGGGGAGTAGGTTTTTGATTCCCTACCAATTTTAATGTCAGAAGGATCCATTGTGACCCGTGATGGCATCCCTGATGTCCACGTTCAGGGTTCAAGATTAAATGTCAAAACGAAACTTTTCAGGAAATGTTGATAGCAGACATTTTAAGTGAATAAAGTAAGTTAATCATTTTTCATGTTGCCGTAGCAACGGAATTCGGAGAGGCATATTCTTAACAAAATTTGCTAATTTAGGTTTCAACAATAAAGTTTTAGGGTTTTGTTGGCAAAAACACTTGTTTATGACATCTTATGAAATTGAACGTAAATTTCATGATTCAATGTTCATAATATATTTCAATGTGATGATCATCGGTCAAACCCAACCCGGCCATGTTAGCTAAATGACGTCATAATGTCATCATATAACAAGATAATAGTACAAAAGTCGTTACCATAATTTTGTTGTATAAGTACATCATTGTTTGAAAATTCGATGGTCACATGTACACGATAAGTAGCTTTATAGGTGTGGATCTCAAAAATTTGTTTTAAAAAAATGCACGTTTTGCTGGGGTCAATTTTGACCCCACTGGACCATGCATAAACTATCTACGATAACTTCTTCAACAAGAAGCCAATCTCGGTAAAAACGTATGAGAAGTTATGAGACATATATACAAACTAACTCATGGAAGGAATTTTGTTTTCGACCAGAAATGTCAAAATGGCACACATTGATATACGCCTGGGGTCAGTTTTGACCCCATACACAGGGCACTATTCACACCTATGATGTACATCACTTAGAAATTGTTACATTTGTGATTGTTTGCCATTTTTTGACAAAAAATGTATATTTTTGCTTCCTGTGTCATGAAAAAGCCAACTGATCTGGAATTTGGTATTGGGGTAACTTTAGCACTAGAAATGGAAAATGTGTCACAAAGACCAGCCAATTTTGCAGAGATATTGGTGTTCTAGATACGTGGGATGATGTTGTGGGACAGGTCAACTCCTGCAAAAGGTTGATATGGAACAGTACATTTTTGCAATAGGGGGATTGTTCAAAATTCATTTTTGGGCTTAAGCGTGATTAGAGGTCATTTTAAACAGAAGTGTGCCATTTTTGCACATGGATGTTTTTGGAATAGTCTATTGTTGCATTGGGATGGAGATGTCTGAAATATGCTGTATTTGCTCTCAAGCAAATGTCGGCCTTTCTAGTTTCTATATTCTATTTTATTTTATTACCAAACATTTGCAGTTTCAATTTTACAAAAATGATTATCAAATTGTATATTGCTGGTTCTACGCTAATTATTACTTAGTGCGTTATCGCTTAGAAGGCCGTATTGTCGTTAAAGTTTGTGGCGGTCTAGCTGCGTTTTTTACATAATGTTATCAAGTTTAATATGTGGTTTGCACTGTCCCTGTGAGATAAAGAATTATTCTATGATATTGTATTCAATGACAAATTTGATATAAAAGAGGGTAAAACTGCGCCTAATAAGTGTACAAGCTAAACGCATCATCATCAGCGAAACTAAGAACACTTCACTTTTCATTTTATTTCTTTATCCAATACATTAGTGTATAACGAAGTGTATAAGCTTGAATTGTTTAGAAGAGCCATTTATATTGTTTTGTTAAGGTAACCAGACACCATGAGAATAAAGCTGCGACACCTGCTGATGATTCTCCTCATCATCCTGAAGGAGCCCAACACGCCAGACGCCTTAAGATGGCCACTATCGTGTTACATCTGTTGCGGTGTATCGTCATCACGTACCAAATGCCTGAACTACCGGGGCCTCACCAGCATCCCTCAGAACCTCCCAATATCCCTCAACCAGCTAGATTTGGATTGTAACCGGATAACAATGATTCAGTCTGGTGCATTTTCACATCTAACCTATCTCAAAGTGGTTTACCTGTCCTACAACCAGATAACAATGATTAAAGCAGGTACATTTGGAAATCTACCCTGGCTACAAAAGTTGGTCCTGTCCAACAACCAGATATCAATGATTCAGGCAGGTACATTTGCAAATCTAACCCAGCTACAAGAGTTGTACCTGTCCAACAACCAGATAACAATGATTCAGGAAGGTTCATTTGTAAATCTACCCCAGCTACTAAGGTTGTTCATGTCAAACAACCAGATAACAAGGATTCAGGCGTGCACATTTGTAAATCTACCCAAACTCAAACATTTGGACCTTAGTAACAACAAGATGTCCGCTATTGCCCCTTTAGCTTTTGACTCGTTGCCATCTAGTCTGACCATACAGCTCAATGGGAATCCCTGGCAGTGTGACTGTAAGATGGCTCCCTTCAGCCAAGATTCGACTAAATTTCCTTTCTTTAAATACCAGATAACATGTGCCGAACCCGCCGACTTACGGGGACGAAAACTTACAGATGTCAATTATAAAGAATTGGTATGTAGAGAGCCAACCATATCAGCACTGCCCGTTGATGTCCATGTAACCTATAACAAGCATTACAGTGGTACAACAGCTGGTTCAATAACACACCTTGAAGGCAAAAAGATGAAAACAACACCAACAATAGCTTCACCCTTTCAACCAACTTCAGACCGACCAGAAACGAACAGCCCAACGAGAGCAACAAAAAATTTAAATCCTCAAACAACTTCTACAGAATCTGTTCCCAGTTTCTCCATACCTGTTCTCATTGGTACAATAGCTGGCATAGTTCTAATCAGCACCGTCATTCTCACAATCTGGTGTAAGAGGAGAACAGAGAATGTCGCTCCAGACCCTTCTTTAGGCCCACATTCTAACATTCCTTTAAATTATCTTAAGATTATCAAGGCAAGGCAGGGCCAATCTCAGGCCATCACTCAATCAAACCCAAACACTACAGCTACTATAGTGGCCAGTGTTCATGATCACCAGTATGAAGATATAGACAAACAACGCAATCAGACAGGACAGGGCCAGTCGCATACCATCACTCAATCCAACCCAAACACCATAGCTGCTTTAATGACCAGTGATGATGATCACCAGTATGAAGATATAGACAAACAACACAATCAGAGAAGGCAGGGCCAGTCTCAGGCCATCACTAAATCCAACCCAAACAGCGCAACTGCTTTGATGACCAGTGATGATGATCACCAGTATGAAGACATTGACAAACAACACAATCAGACAAGACAAGGCCAGTCTCAGGCTAACCTTCAACTTCTGAAATTTGAAAACCTGTCACATGACGAAGTTCTAGCTGCCTTAAAGCCAAACCCTATGTATTCAGGTGTGGGAGCACCACCAAATGACCACACATCTACAGCAATGACCAGTGGTCAGGATCTAACAGGGCAGGGTCAGTCTCAGGCCACCACCGAATCCAACACAAACACCGTAGTTGCTGTAGGGGCAAGTGACCATGATCAGTCTACAGGGCAGGACCAGTGTCTGGCTATCATTGAGGCTAGAAACCCATCGTATGGCACAGGGCAGATTGACTCAATGCAGAGTCCCCTGTACAAAGCAGCAGGCCTGTCTCAGGCCATAACTGAATCCAACCCAAACACCACAGCTGCTTTAATGACCAATGGTCTTGATCACCAGTATGAAGATGAAAACAAACACTATAATCTGACAGGGCAGGGCCAGTCTCAGGCTGTCATTGAAGCTAGAAACACATCGTATGGCACAGGGCAGATTGATACAATGCAAAGTCCCATGTACAAAGTTGTAGGTCAGATTCAGACCATCACAGATTCCAACCCAAACACCACAGCTGCTTTGATGACCAGTGGTCATGATCCACAGTATGATGGTGTAGACAAACAACACAATCAGACAGGGAAGGGCCAGTCTCAGGCCATCACTCAATCCAACCCAAACACCACAGCTGCTTTAATGACCAGTGTTTATGATCACCAGTATGAAGATATAGACAAACAACACAATCAGACAGGGCAAGGCCAGTCTCAGGCCATCACTCAATCCAACCCAAACACCACAGTTGCTTTAATGACCAGTGGTCATGATCCACAGTATGATGGTGTAGACAAACAACACAATCAGACAAGTCAGGGCCAGTCTCAGGCCATCACTCAATCCAACCCAAATACCACAGCTGCTTTAATGACAAGTGGTGATGATCACCAGTATGAAGATGTAGACAAACAACACAATCAGACAGGACAGGGCCAGTCTCAGGCCATCACAGATTCCAACCCAAACACAACAGCTGCTTTAATGACAAGTGGTGATGATAACCAGTATGAAGATGTAGACAAACAACACAATCAGACAGGGCAGGGCCAGTCTCAGGCCATCACAGATTCCAACCCAAACACAACAGCTGCTTTGATGACCAGTGGTCATGATCCACAATATGATGGTGTAGACAAACAACACAATCAGACAAGTCAGGGCCAGTCTCAGGCCATCACTCAATCCAACCCAAATACCACAGCTGCTTTAATGACAAGTGGTGATGATCACCAGTATGAAGATGTAGACAAACAACACAATCAGACAGGACAGGGCCAGTCTCAGGCCATCACAGATTCCAACCCAAACACAACAGCTGCTTTAATGACAAGTGGTGATGATAACCAGTATGAAGATATAGACAAACAACACAATCAGACAGGGCAGGGCCAGTCTCAGGCCATCACAGATTCCAACCCAAACACCACAGTTGCTGTAGTGACCAGTGATGATTATCACCAGTATGAAGATGTAGACAAACAACACAATCAGACAGGGAAGGGCCAGTCTTAGGCCATCATTCAATCCAACCCAAATACCACAGCTGCTTTAATGACCAGTGGTCATGATCACCAGTATGAAGATATAGACAAACAACACAATCAGGCAGGACATGGCCAGTCTCAGGCCATCACAGATTCCAACCCAAACACAACAGCTGCTTTAATGACGAGTGGTCATGATCACCAGTATGAAGATATAGACAAATAACATAATCAGACAGGGCAGGGCCTGGGTCTCAGACCATTACTTAATCCAACACAAACACCACAGCTGTTGTAGTGGGACTGGTCTATTTTATCTTTTTGAAGGTCGTGCACGGGGCACGTTTTTTATATTCAATTTTGGACTGAGATTATTATACAAAAGGCCATGTTTTCAGTGAGAGTATTTCTGGACTGGTCTATTGTGCAAATTTACAAGGGGTGGATTGGAAGAGTCCATTCTTGTACGGAGGAATTTTGTAAGATTCATTTAGGGGCTAAAGTGTGATTAGTAAATGTGATTCTTAAGCAGTGTTTCATTTTCGCACATGGGTGATTTTGGAACTATTATTGCACGGGGAGATGGCTAGAAGATGCTGTACTTGCAAATTTCAGCCTTTCTAGTTTTCTATTGTTTTTTTTTTTGAGGCACTGTTGTGCATTTGTTTTGGCACACTAATTGTACTGATATTTTTTAGTAATATTTTCTAACACACAATATTTATTCATTTTGTGGATATACAGTATATTTATTGACTGTGAATACAGAATCAAGTCAGTAAAAGCTCAAACACAGTGGAGTAGGGGTGTTAAAGCTGTGTGATTTTATTAAACACATAAGTTGTTTTTCTATCTTTTACATGTATTATTTTTTACTAGAACTTATTTCCTATGTTTAATGGCACCGCTGTTTGGGCAGCGTAGTTGTGCCAAGGAATTGGATTACAGTAGAAGGTCAACATTTCAGTACTGTAATGTACAGTGTAATACAGTACTGTACAATACTATAGGTTTTCTAGATGCCGTACATACAGTACAGTAGTGTAATGTACAGAGCAGTACAGTACTGTACAGTACTATAGGTTTTCTAGGTGCCGTACATTTGTTGTTGAGAGGAATCTATAGTCCATTGCAAGTTCCGCCGCGGACCAACGTTTTCAGGAGTCCATCTTCGCACGTACAGTGCTAGGTCTGGTTGTTTCCATAGCAACAGAACTCTTTAGGATCAAAACAACACAACTGTTTAGGATCATGGCAATACAATTGTTCCACAATCATAGCAACAGAACTGCTAAGAGTCATAGCAACGGACCTGTTTACGCTCAGAACAACAGAACTTTTTACGATCATAGCAACATATCTCTTTAGTGCGTTCGTTCGTTATGATCATAGTGTTAGAACCCTCTATGCTATAGAGAACAAACCCAGAAGAAGGGCAAATAAGGAAACAACTTTTAGATGTAAAGATTGTACAAACCACAGATAGGCTTTAAAGAGTATTTGAAAGCAGTTCAGAATATACGGGTATAGGCACAGACATTACACTTTAAGGACGGGCAAAAGATTTGAGTAGGACTTTTAGAGACAGGACTAACAGATGTGTTTTCTTCATGTAGCATTACGATTCTATGATGTAATGTCAGACCTTGAACCTGTGTGTTATATCACTAAGAGTGTATCCGGCAATAACGATTAGACATCCAGGTAATAGGATACGCCAAGTATCTGCTATTGCCATTTGGAGTAGTCGTGGATACTTGTTTATATGGAGCTCAGAAAGGCTAGTGGTACCTTATTGCACACCAATAATGAATAAACAATCAGTTGAAAAATGTTTCCTTTTGTACCTTGAGTTATTATTATTGTTATAGGACTCCCTTGAAAATCAGTTACTAAGTTAACTGAAGGGACTACCCTAAAGATCAATAAATAAAATAAATAAATAAATAAATATTTAGCAAGAAAAATGTATCAAGCTAAACAAAATAGACGTTTGTTCTGATTTATTATCCTTTGTTTTCACCAAATTCATGCATGAAAATAATAGTTTTTACAATCCTGTACCAAAATGCTAACGGTAAGAGTTAACAGTTTCATCAGGTTGTTACATCGAATGAAGAGACTCTTTTTAACGTTACACAACAACAGCTTTTTTTCCACCGACGTTTCAGTGACCGTCTGCCATCTTCATTTGGGCAATTCTGACTGGTTCACATTGTACCGCAGCAATAAGTATCACTGCTTACAATGCTGCCCCATCTAGAATCTCTGATATGTATACTCCAACCTCTCATATTGATTGTGGTAAGCTGAGGTTTTATAAGACCTGTAAAACAACACACGCTACCGAAACGTCGGTGGAAAAAACTTTGGTTGTGTAAGATGGGTCTCTTTACTAAGGGTAAGGTATTGTATCAAACGAATCATTACATGGTATCATAAGAAACACTTGATGTCATTCATTTAGTTACTTTATTTATTTCTGTCATTTTTACCCAGGGTAGTCCACTCACTGATTTACACTGCTTTACAGTGGAGCCCTGCATTACATAAATTGAAATGAAGCATGTACATATGATGACATGCAAACAGAAAATTAACAAACAATAAATGAAATTAATGAATAACAATAGCAATGAAACTCATCTAAAAAATAACAATAATGATAACAAATAAATGCTACTAATGATAACAATAGTAATACAAATCATGAATAAATATATTGGTAATAAAAACAATAATAATGATAACAAAATAAATACTATCATGGTCGTCAGTTTCATATCGTCATTGAGCGGTCAGATGTCAGGCCAGCCAGGTCTTGTATTCAATTGACTTCCAGAAAGCTGATATGAATTGACAAAGAATCCAAGTAATACAACGTTTAATTTGCCTCAATTCGTCACACATCAGTTTTGCACAGAAAGTAACGCTAGTTCACCTTTATACGTGGCGTAACCTAATTCCTTAAACGGACATCCTTTATAAGATACTAGTAAAACCAGAGACTAGTAAAACCAGAGACTAGTAAAACTAGAGACTAGTAAAACCAGAGACTAGTAAAACCAGAGACTAGTAAAACCAGAGACTAGTAAAACCAGAGACTAGTAAAACTAGAGACTAGTAAAACCAGAGACTAGTAAAACCAGAGACTAGTAAAACCAGAGACTAGTAAAACCAGAGACTAGTAAAACCAGAGACTAGTAAAACTAAAGACTAGTAAAACCAGAGACTAGTAAAACCAGAGACTAGTATAACCAGAGATGAGTATAACCAGAGACTAGTATAGCCAGAGACTAGTAATACCAGAGACTAGTAAAACCAGAGACTAGTAAAACCAGAGACTAGTTAAACCAGAGACTAGTAAAACCAACTCCAGTCTAACCTGAGACATAGCCTGGCCGCCAAGTCGCTCTCGGAACGACGCCTCCTCTGTCAGGTTGGACGACATCTTTGTCTCCAAAGTATTTGTTTTTTTTCTGTCATTTTTACCCAGGGTTGTCCAACTCAGTGCTATTGCACTGCTTTGCAGTCTAGCCCTGCGAAAAACCAGAGACTAGTAAAACCAGAGACTAGTAATACCAGAGACTAGTAAAACCAGAGACTAGTAAAACCAGAGACTAGTTAAACCAGAGACTAGTAAAACCAACTCCAGTCTAACCTGAGACATAGCCTGGCCGCCAAGTCGCTCTCGGAACGACGCCTCCTCTGTCAGGTTGGACGACATCTTTGTCTCCAAAGTATTTGTTTTTTTTCTGTCATTTTTACCCAGGGTTGTCCAACTCAGTGCTATTGCACTGCTTTGCAGTCTAGCCCTGCGAAAAACCAGAGACTAGTAAAACCAGAGACTAGTAATACCAGAGACTAGTAAAACCAGAGACTAGTAAAACCAGAGACTAGTTAAACCAGAGACTAGTAAAACCAACTCCAGTCTAACCTGAGACATAGCCTGGCCGCCAAGTCGCTCTCGGAACGACGCCTCCTCTGTCAGGTTGGACGACATCTTTGTCTCCAAAGTTCCCATCATGCGCCGCAAAGAAAAGCCACAGGGAAAAGTCAGGAAACCTCACTTCTAAAAGGCCACGGGTTAATGCCCTAGGCACCTTCAGTGGCGTTACTGTAACTTAGATTGACACTCATGTTGCACTCTTCAGCCCCTGCCAAGATCTCAACGCAGAGTAAGAACAAGAGTTCGGAGACCTCATGTCTCCATGAAATATGGAGATTATGTAAATGACTTCCACATTTGCACAATCTATGCTTAGGTATGTACACCTGTAAATAACCTACGTTGGTCACTATGTTGATTGTTCAATCATTTACCACATTAATGAATTATGGCACTTCCACATTTGCAAATTAGGGACTTATTTGCATAATTGGTATCTGCTAATGTTCCACCTACCACAAACTACATACAGTCAAACCTGTATTAGCGACCACCTTTGCATAACGGCCACCTGCCCATAGTGGCCACTTTTTGTCGGTCCCTTGAATTCGTAATGATTAAGAAATAGGCTTAGCGGCCACCTGTCCAACGCGGTCACGGCCACACGATTTCCGGTCCCGCAGGTACAAAAACACTGCCGATTACGGCCACGCGGACCGCTGATCTATGTTTCGGCACGCGTTCGGCCATACAGCAGCCGTATCGTCACCCTACGCCAGATTTAAAACTTCTTTGACTTATTTTCAAAACAAAACTTCGTAAACTGGCTGACAAACGAGGTCATATAAGGTCAATAGACGACACCACTATTACGGAGGTAAATTGTGGCAAAGTTACGTTCTAATATACTATCGCTGATGTTAATTTACATTACAAAAACATTCTAAATAAATTGTTACAAAGACAAAATGATATGAACTTCAGACTATGGTGGATTGTATTCTTACATTTATTAAGAGATAAGTCTAAAATGACATGACTTTTCTTGTGAGTACCACATTAGCATAATGGGCGAATCTGACGTGTGAATGCGAGCGAGAACACACGGACGGCGAAGTATCAAAGGATACAAGACGAAAGATCAACGAAATATGAAGATACCGGTCTCTTCAGACAATATCAACTGTAGAACATTTAAAAGTTTTTATAGGTTTTGTTTTCTTAATACATATAGTGTAAAAATCATTGCAGTACATGTACAGTACTGTATTATGTGAATAAACATCAGTGGGTACTAAAACCATGTGCAACGTATTGCTTGTGGTCAATTAATTAGCATATTCTCTATAGTGGCCGCCTCTCTATAGTGGCCAATTTTGACCAGTCCCTTGAGTGGCCGCTATAGACAGGTTTGACTGTATATTACATGTATTTGAGTTCTACAAAGGAAACACTGCAAATACAGATTTTCCTCATCAAATATGCAAATTAAGTTTCAGCTTGCATATATTCTACTTCATAATGTGCATCTCTGTCTAAGCTACCTACATGCCAAATAAAATGTAAATTTGTCGTTCCCTTCTTCAGTTATCCTAGATTTTGAAAAATGTCCCTGCAGTTCCGAAGCAACTAAACGACCACGGGTTAATGCCATAGGCACCTTAAATTCCGTAACGTTACTGTATGTTAGATTGGCACTCATGTTGCAATCTTCAGCCCCTGGCAAGATCTGAACACAGAATAAGAAATACGCAACTTATAAAAAGAAGCTGTTGAAATTAATTTCATGCCGTAATGACAAGCCTTTCTGTATTGACAATACTTATCTAAAAAAACGCCCCAGTCTAGGTCTTAGTGCACATCCGACAGAAAATAACCCCACTTGCAAACAAGCTGTTGAAGCTGAAGCTGAATTTCATTTCCACTGTTTTGACGTGATCAAGACCAGATTTCAGAATTTCCACTGTTTTGTCGATTAAGACGAGAGGTTCTACAGAATATTGATTGCTCGGGCCAAAATATTAGGAAATATGAGTTTGAAAACCATAGGGATAATGTCAACACTACCATTTAATATTGCCACCTTCTAAGATATGACATGCAGTTGCCTGGTCTCTCGAAAGATGTCGCCTTTGTAACGTTCATTCGAGGAGCCACCATGACGTCAGCTTCAGGTAATCAACACGCCCACCTAAGCTAGACTAATCAAACATTGTTTTCTCCATTCCGTTGCGTAACGGCCACACCGAGCTCGCATCTGGGAGGAGGCACAACTGCAGCAAGAAGCCTCAAGACAGCCATTCGTGACGACCTTACCCAGAAAGTGGCAACTGAAGATATTCTGTCCAACTTGAGAGGTAAGTTTAGAGAAACGGAAGGTAAGTGCATTTTCAGAAATCCCATTGTGTAAAGTAGTTCTTTATGCCCTAATAAAAGCGACTGGAAGCTGACAGAATGTCGCAGAAAAATATCCTGTCTGCATTTGTAACATGAACACCAACGTTACTTCCAAATAACTTTTCAAACCGATGAAACTATCCATAGCACCAATCCCTTGACAGGTCCCGATCGTTGGAAAGTGCACTTTACACGGACGTAGTTAAAATGGGGGTGGGCATGTTCCCGACCAGCCTTCACCACCTCAGCGTCTCCGTTTTTTATCAGTTACACCAATTTGATTTCTCTGGATTTCTTTATCTTTTTTTTCTGTGAAATTGAAAAAATAACCGCCTTTGCCATTTAGTACATAAACGAACCGCAAATACTCATATTGTCGCCCCACCAGTGAATGCTGTTCTTGCTGCCTAATTGTTCCATTTATTGATGCACTTAACATCTAAAATGTAATGCTCGAAATCCCAGTCAGCCTAGAATATTGACTTTGGCTCCTGAAGAATGTTCCCGGTCTATATATAACAGAGTACCTGATTCTTGTTTACTTCTATTTCACTAAGAGAACCAAGGAATTACTTTGATGTGGCCGAATCTTCTTATCTGGTCCAAACGGCGCAATGAAAAAACAAACGAGTAAACAACCTTCTTGTTAAACATTAATATTCAAACAGCCAGCTTCAGACAATCAACATCACCATATCAATAAGACTAATCTAAGGCTCGTAAGGTACAGCTAGTGAAATAAATATTCTACATGCATAATAACAACAACCGCACTCAACAAATGTTCATATTGCCTTCGAATGAAGACTCATCTGTGTTCTTGGTAGAAGTCTGCGGCGCTATTTTAGAAATGTTTGCATCATAGTTGTCATGTTGTTCTGCATGTTTCGATTTTGTACGGGTTTATCATTTTTCAAATATTTTAAGTATGTGTTATTGTTCTGCATACTAGCTTTTTTGCTTTTGTTTGGTTGTCTTTGTAGTTTCCCGATATCAACCTTTCTCCCTTTACTAGCTCTATTATCTGCTCTTATCGTTTGTCCACGTTATCGTTTAATGTTGGTGGTATGATGATAATCATGAATCTATTATCATATTTAGCCATACCACAGGTATGGTGAATATATCTTAAGTTTTTCGAAGTTTTTGGCCATTTTGGACTAAAAATGTACATTTTTCGCTACTTTGCCCTTGTATCAAAACCTAATGACCTGAAATTTGAGAGAGATGCATTGGACATATGTCATCAAAATGGTCCGAACACTTTTTGCATACATTACTTCAAAATGAGTAGTTTTGTGATTTTTGGTGAGATTTGGGGGCCAAACGAGCTGAAATTTGGTATGGAGGTAGGGATAGCAAAATACCCCTAGAGTTTTTGTTTTTCACTTTTTTGATAGAGGTCTTAGAAATCACTATATTTAGTTTTTTGTCTTTTTTTTTACTACAAATGTATATTTTCGGCTCCTATGCCCTTGTATTGAAAACAAATGACCTGAAATTTGGTACAGAGGTGCATTGGACATATGTCCACAGGACCCTATCAACACTTCCTTTATAGATCACTTAAAAATGAGTTATTTTGGGATTTTTCATTTTTAATTAAATTGTATGTTTTTGGCTCATATGCCCTTGTATTGAAACCAAATGACCTGAAATTTGGCATGAAGATGTGTAAGACATGTGCACACAGTACGTCAGTGTCACTTTGGGCATACATTACATTGAATTGTTAAAATTTGGGATTTTTCCCATTTTTAGCCAATATATAGTTTTGGCTCCTATGCATTTGTATTAATACCGAATGAACTGAAATTTGGCATGAGGATGCGTACGGTATGTGCCCACAGGGCTATATCACTTAAGAATGATTAAATTTGTGATTTTTTGCCAGTTTTGACCAAAAATGTATATTTTTGCTTCATGTGTTATGAAAAAGCCAACTGATCTGGAATTTTGTATTGGGGTAGCTTTAGCACTAGAAATGGAAATGGTTCACTTAGACCAGTCGATTTTTTACGGATAGGGGTGTTCTGGATAAGTGGGCTGATCTTGTGGGACATTTCAACTCCTGCAAAAGGTTGATATGTAACAGTACATGTTTGCATAGGGATAAAGATGGATTTGAATATACTGTATTTGCTCCCGAGCAAATGTCGGCCCTTCTAGTTCAGCAGAAGTATTTTTGGACTGCTCCACTTTACATAGGAATATCACAGGAAGAGTCCATTCTTGCTCGGTGTTTTTTTAGCGAAAGTGTTTTTGGGCTGGTCTATTGTACCTTTTGACATGGATTCAACTAGAAGAAACAACATGCCACCTCGTAAGGGGCGGTATAACCCCAACGGTGCTGTAATGCATCGTATGACTATGGCTGACTAACTGACATTGGGTGCACTGGAAGGGTCCATTCTTGCCATGAAGGGGGAAATTTCAAGATTCATTTTTGGGCTTAGGCGTGATTAGCAGTTAGAAGTCATTTTAAGTAGAAGTTTGCCTTTTCCACACATGGGTGTTTTTGAAATAGTCTATTGTTGCATTGGGAGGAAGATAGCTGAAATATGCTGTATTTGCTCTCAAGCAAATGTTGGCCTTTCTAGTCTCTATATTCTATTTTACTTTATTACATAACATTTGTAGTTTCAATTTTACAACAATGATTATCATATTGTATATTGCTGGTTCTACGATAATCATTACTTAGTCGTTAGTGTGTCATCTTCGCTTCGCTAAAGATGGCCGTATTGCCGGTTAAGTTTGCAGCGGTATAACTGCCTCGTCGGCTTATCAAGAAATGTATGGATAATGTTATCAAATTAGATGTGTGGTCGGCACTTTCCCTATGAGATCAAGAATTTTATGATATTGTATTCAATCACAAATGTGGTTTACAAAGGTGCTGAATAGGGGTAAAAAGGGTACAAAGGTGCTGAATAACTGAACAAGCTAAGAACTTCATCATTAGTAATAATAATAATAATAATAATAATCTTTATTCCATGTTCATGCCCGTAGGCTAAATGCACAAATGTCCACAAGTGGTCTAATGGGTGACAAGAAATAAAAACAACTAAGCTTATACAGTAGTTTAAGCTAGACTAATGGAAAATAATCTAAGGTATCATGTATCTCCATAGGTCATATCACAATACTATTGCTAATCGCTACATCTAATATTTTCTTCTCTCTTTTTGAAACTCGTGGAGATATATTTAAGTACTGTCTTTATCACATGATCATCCATGCATGACATCCGGTACTTAAAAGTATCCTGCTTACTAGACATTTGAGACAGTGTGACTAAGAACACTTCACTGTTCACATTATTTCTTTATCCAGTTCATAAGTGTATAACAAAGTGTATAACGACGTTGATACTATCAAATGCTTTAATTGTTTAGAAGAGCCTTTTATATTGTTTTGCTTAGGTAACCAGACACTATGAGAATAAAGCTGCGACACCTGCTGATGTTCCTCCTCATCATCCTGAAGCCCAACACGCCGGAAGCCGGCTGGTTTTGCAGCTGTGCACCATCACCAAACTGCAAATGCCTGAACAACCAGGGCCTCACCAGCATCCCTCAGAACCTCCCAACATCCTTCACCCGGCTAGATTTGAAACGTAACAAGATAACAATGATTCAGTCTGGTGCATTTTCAAATCTAACCCAACTCAAAGTGGTTTACCTGTCCTACAACAAGATAACAATGATTAAGCCGGGTGCATTTGCAAATCTACCCCAGCTACAAGAGTTGTGCCTGTCCGACAACCAGATAACAATGATTCAGGCTGGTACATTTACAAATCTACCCCAGCTACAAGAGTTGTCCCTGTCCTTCAACCAGATAACAATGATTGAGCAAGGTACATTTGCAAACCTGCCCCTGTTACGAATGTTGTCCCTGGCCTTCAACCAGATAACAATGATTGGGGAGTTTGTATTCGTAAGTCTAACCCAGTTGTGGCTGTCCAACAACAAGATAACAATCATTCCAGAAGGTACATTTGCAAGTCTATCCCTACTACAAGATTTGGACCTGTCCTACAACCAGATAACAATGATTATGAAAGGTACTTTTGTAAATCTACCCCAGCTTCAAAAGTTGCGCCTGTCCTACAACCAGATAACAATGATTCAGGAAGGTTCATTTGTAAATTTATCCCAGCTACAAGAGTTGTTCCTACACACGAACCAGATAACAATGATTCAGGCAGGTACATTTGGAAATCTACCCCAGCTCCAAGAGTTGGACCTGTGCTCCAACCAGATAACAATGATTGAGAGAGGTACATTTGCAAACCTGCCCCTGTTACAAAAGTTGTGGCTGTCCAAAAACAATATAACAATGATTCAGGAAGGTACATTTGCAAATCTAATCCATCTCAAAAAGGTTTTCCTGTCCTGGAACCAGATAACAATGATTCAGGCAGGTACATTTGGAAATCTGCCCCAGCTACAAAATTTGCACATGCGCGACAACCAGATAAAAATGATTGAGGAAGGTGCATTTGCAAATCTACCCCAGCTACTAGTGTTGTCCCTGTCCTCCAACCAGATAACAATGATTGAGGCAGGTACATTTGCAAACCTGCCCCTGTTACAAACGTTGTCCCTGTCCTGCAACAAGATACAAATGATTCGGGAGTGTGTATTCGTAAGTCTACCCCAGCTTCAACTGTTGTGGCTGTCCGACAACCAGATAACAATGATTCAGGCAGGTACATTTGCAAATCTACCCCAGCTACAAGACTTGCGCCTGTTCAATAACCAGATAACAATGATTCAGGCTTGTGCATTTGTAAATCTACCCAAACTCAAACGTTTGGATCTTCGTAACAACATGATGTCCGCTATTGCCCCTTTAGCTTTTGACTCGTTGCCATCTAGTCTGACCATAAAGCTGAATGGGAACCCCTGGCAGTGTGACTGTAAGATGGTCCTCTTCTGGCTAACTAAATTTCCTTTCTTTAAAGACCAGGTAATCTGTGCATTTCAATGCAACTTTGGGACAATAGCCGGCTCAACAACAGGTCCTGCAGGCAAAACCAGAGCAACGCTTACTTCACCCCTTGCAACAACTCCAAAAAAAATAGTAAACTGCAGTTTCCACAAAGATTTCCATGTAACCTTTAACAAGTGTTACAATGGTACAACAGCTGGCTCAACAACAGGCCCTGAAGGCAAAAAGAGTAACCAAGTGAAACCAAGTGAAACAATAACTTCGCCCCTTCAAACAACTTCAGACAGGCCAGGAACCAACGATAGAGGCAAAACAATAACATCAATGAATTCAGCTCCTGAAACCTCTTCCAAAGAATCTGTTCCCAGTTTCTCCATACCTATTCTCATCGGTACATTAGCTGGCATAGCCCTAATCAGCACCGTCATTCTCACAATCTGGTGCAAGAGGAAAACAGAGAATTCCGCTCCAGACCCTTCTTTAGGCCCGCATTCTAACATTCCTTTAAGTTATCTTAAGATAATCAAGGCAAGGCAGGGCCAATCTCAGGTCATCACTCAATCAAACCCAAACACTACAGCTGCTGTAATGACCAGTGATGATGATCACCAGTATGAAGATGTAGACAAACAACACAATCAGACAGGGCAGGGCCAGTCTCAGGCCATCACTCAATCCAACCCAAACGCCACAGCTGCTTTAATGACCAATGATGATGATCACCAGTATGAAGATGTAGACAAACAACACAATCAGACAGGGCAGGGCCAGTCTCAGGCCATTACTCAATCCAACCCAAACACCACAGCTGCTTTAATGACCAATGATGATGATCACCAGTATGAAGATATAGACAAACAACACAATCAGACAAGGCAAGGCCAGTCTCAGGCTAACCTTCAACTTCTAAAATTTGAAAACCTGTCCCATGATCAAATTCTAGCTGCCTTAAAGCCAAATTCTATGTACGCAGGTGCACCACCAAATGACCACACATCTACAGCAATGACCAGTGGTCAGGATCTAACAGGGCCGGGCCAGTCTCAGGCCACCACCGAATCCAGCACAAACACCGTAGTTGTTGTAGGGGTGATTGACCATGATCAGTCTACAGGTCAGGACCAGTGTCTGGCTATCATTGAGGCTGGAAACCCATCGTATGGCACAGGGCAGATTGATTCAATGCAGAGTCCCCTGTACAAAGCAGCAGGCCTGTCTCAGGCCATAACTGAATCCAACCCAAACACCACAGCTGCTTTAATGACCAGTGGTCTTGATCACCAGTATGAAGATGAAAACAAACACTATAATCAGACAGGGCAGGGCCAGTCTCAGGCTGTCATTGAAGCTAGAAACACAGCGTATGGCACAGGGCAGATTGATACAATGCAAAGTCCCATGTACAAAGTTGTAGGTCAGATTCATGCCATCACAGATTCCAACCCAAACACCACAGCTGCTGTAATGACCAGTGGTCATGATCCACAGTATGATGGTGTAGACAAACAACACAATCAGACAGGGCAGGGCCAGTCTCAGGCCATCACTCAATCCAACCCAAATACCACAGCAGCTTTAATGACCAGTGTTTGCGATCACCAGTATGAAGATATAGACAAACAACACAATCAGACAGGGCAGGGCCAGTCTCAGGCCATCACAGATTCCAACCCAAACACCACAGTTGCTGTAGTGACCAGTGATGATTATCACCAGTATGAAGATGTAGACAAACAACACAATCAGACAGGGCAGGGCCAGTCTCAGGCCATCACAGATTCCAACCCAAACACCACAGTTGCTGTAGTGACCAGTGATGATTATCACCAGTATGAAGATGTAGACAAACAACACAATCAGACAGGGCAGGGCCAGTCTCAGGCCATCATTCAATCCAACCCAAACACCACAGCTGCTTTGATGACCAGTGGTCATGATCACCAGTATGAAGATTTAGACAAATAACATAATCAGACAGAGCAGGGCCAGTCTCAGACCATTACTTAATCCAACACAAACACCACAGCTGTTGTAGTGGGACTGGTCTATTTTATCTTTTTGAAAATCGTGCACGGAGCACGTTTTTTAAATTCAATTTTGGACTGAGATTATTATACAAAAGGCCATGTTTTCAGTGAGAGTATTTCTGGACTGGTCTATTGTGCAAATTTACAAGGGGTGGATTGGAAGAGTCCATTCTTGTACGGGGGAATTTTGTAAGATTCATTTAGGGGCTAAAGTGTGATTAGTAAATGTGATTCTTAAGCAGTGTTTCATTTTCGCACATGGGTGATTTTGGAACTATTATTGCACGGGGAGATGGCTAGAAGATGCTGTACTTGCAAATTTCAGCCTTTCTAGTTTTCTATTGTTTTTTTTTGAGGCACTGTTGTGCATTTGTTTTGGCACACTAATTGTACTGATATTTTTTAGTAATATTTTCTAATACACAATATTTATTCATTTTGCGGATATACAGTAGATTTATTGACTGTGAATACAGAAGCAAGTCAGTAAAGGCTCAAGTGGAGTAAGGGTGTTAAAGCTGTGTGATTTTGATAAACACATAAGTTGTTTTTCTATCTTTTACATGTATTACTTTTTACTAAAACTTACTTCCTATGTTTAATGACACTGCTGTTTGGGCAGCGTAGTTGTGGAATTGGATTACAGTAGAAGGAATTTGATTACAGTAGAACATTCCAGTATTGTAAAGTACAGAGCAGTACAGTGTTGTACAGTACTATAGGTTTTCTAGGTGCCCTACATTTATTGTTGAGAGGGATCTATAGACCATTGCAAGTTCCGCCGCGGACCAACGTTTTCAGGAGTCCATCTTCGCACACGTTATAGAGAACAAACCCAGAAGAAGGGCAAATAAGGAAATAACTTTTAGATGTAAAGATTGTACAAACCACAGACAGTCTGCACAGAGTATTTGAAAGCAGCGCAGAATATACGGCTATAGGCCCAGTCATTACACATTAAGGACGGGCAAAAGAATTGAGTAGGACTTTAAGAGACAGAAGTAACAGATGTGTTTTCTTCATGTAGCATTACGGTTCTATGATGTAATTTCAGAACTTGAACCTGTATGTTATATTACTAAGAGTGCCCGTGTATACGTCAATAACGATTAGACATCCAGGTAATAGGATACGCCAAGTATCTGCTATTGCCATTTGGAGTACCGTGGATACTTGTTTATATGGAACTCAGAAAGACTAGCGGTACCTTAATGCACACCAATAATGAATAAACAATCAGTTGAAAGATGTTTCCTTTTATAATATTTATCAAAAAAATGTATCAAGCTGAACAAAATAGACGTTTGTTCTGGTTTATCATCCTTTGTTTCCTCCAAATTCATGCATGAAAATAATTGTTTTTACAATCCTGTACCAAAATGCTAACTGTAAGAGTTGATAGTTTCATTAAGTTGTTACATCGAATGAAGAAACTCTTTTTAACGTTACACAACCACAGCTTTTTTTCCACCGACGTTTCAGTGCCCGCCTGCCACCTTCCTTAGTGCAATACTTTATTCTGACTGGTTCACGTTGTACCGCGTCAATAAGTATCGCTGCTTACAATGCTGCCCCATCCAGAATCTCTGATATGTATAACTCAAACCTCTCGTCATAAGTACTGATTGTGGTAAGCTGAGGTTTTATAAGACCTGTAAAACAGCACACACTACTGAAACATCGGTGGACAAAACTTTGGTTGGGTAAGATGGGTGCCTTTACTCTGTAAGAGTAAGGTAATGTATCAAATAAAGCATTTCATGGTATCATAAAACACTTTGTGTCCTTGATGTCATTTATTTACTTATTTTATTTATTGCCGTCATTTTTACCCAGGGTAGTCCACTCAGTAATTTACACTGCTTCACAGTGGAGCCCTGCATTACATAAATTGAAATGAAACATGTACATATGGTGACATACAAACAGAAAATTAACCAACAATTAATGAAATGAATCAATCATAATAGCAATGAAACGAATAACAATAACAAATAAATGCTATTAATGATAACAATATTAATACAAATAACAATATTGATAAAAACCATGACTAAATAATAATGGTGAAAACAATGATAATGATAAGAAAATAAATACTATAATAGTCGTCAGTTTCATATCGTCATTGAGTGTAATCTCAAGCCAATGGCCAGATCTGAACACAGAATAAGAATTACGCCCCCCAAAAAGCTGTTGATATTAATTTCATGCCGTAATGGCAAGCCCTTCCTATATTGACGAGAGACAATACTTACCTAAAACAAACGTCCCAGTCTAGGTCTAGGTGTACATTCGACAAAAAATAACCCCACTTGCGAACAAGCTGTTGAAGCTGAATTGCATTTTAATTGCTCTTACAGTATCAAGACCAGATTTTGAACAGAATTTCCACTGCCTATAAAAGGCCAGAGGTTCTATAGAATATTGATTGCTCGGGCCAAAATGTTAGGAAATATGAGTTTGAAAACCATACGGAAGATGACATCACTACCATTTATTGCCACTTCCAAGAGATGACATGCAGTTACCTGGTCTCTCGACAGATGTCGCTTTTGTATCGTCAATAAAGTCAAAGTCAAAGTCAAAGTACGTGCCACCGTGACGTCAGCTTCAGGCAATCAGCACGCCCACCGAAGCTAGACTAATCTAACATTGCTTTCCCAACTCCGTTGCGTAACGGCCACACCGAGCTAAAATCCGAGGGGCACAACTGCAACAAGAAGAGTGAGGACAGCCCTTCATGGCGTCCTTACTCAGAAATCGGCAACTGAAGATTCTCTGTCCAACTTGAGAGGTAAGTTTAGAGAAACGGAAGGTAAGTATATTTTCAGAAATCACCTGGTGTAAAGTAGTTCATTCTGCCCCAATAAAAGCGGCTGGAGGCTGCCAAAACGCCGCGGAAAAAATACAATGTCTGCTTTTGTAACATGAACAGCAACGTAACTTCCAAATAAATTTTCAAACAGATGAAACTATCCATAGCATCAATCCCTTGACAAGTTCCGATCGTTGGAAAGTGCACTTTACACGACCTTATCTATAGCTATAAATAGGGGTAGGGCGTGTTCCCGATCACCTTTCGCTAGCTAAGTGTCTCCGTTTTGGGTCTGTTACACCAATTTGATTTCTCTGGATTCATTTATCATTTTCCTAAGTTGGCATTTAGTACATGAACGAACCACAAATCCTCATATTGTCGCTCCACCAGTGAATGCTGTTTTTGTTTCATGATTAATTCATTTTATTGATGCCTCTAGTATCTAAATTATAATGCTCAAAATCCCAGCCAGCCTAGAATATTAGCTTTGGCTCCTGTCGGATGTTCCCGGTCTATATATAACAGAGTACCTGATTCTTGTTTACTTCTATTTCACCCGGACACTCCGTCTGACAACCACGCAATTCTTATCTGGTCCAAACTGCGTCATGAAAATGTCAGTGAAAAAGAAGAAGAGTAAACAACCTCCATGTTGAATGTTAATATTGAAACTGCCATCTTCAGACAATCAACATCACCATACCAGTAAGGCTTATGTAAGGCTCGTAAGGTACTGCTAGTGAAGCACTTATTCTACATGTATACTGGTAATAGCAACAACCGGACTCTTTAACAAATGTTCATATTGTCTTAAAATTAAAACTCATCTGTGTTCTTGGTAGAATCCATAGTAGTTACACAATTTTGGGCTTGGATTTTTAGTCACCATGAAATTTTAGTCGATCCCGACGACCTTCATCAGATGTCTGATTCACTGCGCTGACGTTCCGGAAGTCGGAAGTTTGATGACGTCAGGAGTGAATAAAAAATTATATCAGAGCACATGAACCCTCACTGAACCGTGACGGTGGAAGATTCGGACTTACAGCCATTTTTATTCACTCCACATGTTAGTATTCAAACTGTCAGCTTCCGAAAATCAACACAAACAATGATACAACCAGAATAGTAAGACTACTCTACGGCTCGTGCTTTATTGAGGAACAGCTACTGTAGACTGCCACGCTCTTTTAGAAATGTTTGCATCATAATGTTTTTAATTATTATTATCATTATTATACTTAATTGTAATGTTGTTCTACACGGTTGGATTATTTACGGATTCATCCTGTTTAGATATTTTTATGCTAATTATGTGTTATTATTCTGCTTAGTTACCTCAATGAAAAATAGAGGACTATTTTTTGTGAGTTTGCGTGTGTGTTTATGTGTCTGTGTTTCCGGATATTTGTGGTCACGATAACTCTTGAACCTCCGGATGGATTGTAATGACATTTGGTATGTGGGTAGTGGGTGGAGAGATGAACGTAAGGCCTAGGGTTGATTTTGGGCTCTGGTGTGCGACCTTGGTACTGCAGCAGAACCTCGATTTTTGTATCTTTTGACCTGGACATGCTATTTTTTGGTGGCATATAGCTTGTGATCCCAGAAAGAAGTGATGTATGATTGGGTCAATTTTGCAGGGGCAATTTTGTCAAAACTGCCAAGGAGCATAACGGAGTATAGGAATAATGGATTTCCATGATATGTACCATGCAGGTATCTTTGGCAGAGATGTACACAATGAAGTGCAAACTATGCAAATGTGGACTTAATCTGCATACTTAATTTACATTGCTTTTCATTATAGGGCTCAAAAACCTGTAACGTATGTAGTTTGTGGTAGGTGGAAGATGAGTAGATACTAATCATGCAAATGAGTCCCTAATTTGATGTGAAAGTCATTTGCAGTATCAGAATAGTTCATTGAGGTTTGGAGTATGGAGGTTTTGGACTTTGTATTATTACATTTATATTATACCATTTACACTATATTAACCCAACAAGAAGTAACATTTTATTTTATTTGCTAACTATTTCACATTTATTCGGTTGATCTTCAAACATTACATTACAAATATGTTGATTTTATATTACCTGCCTGTTGATAGTCTTCAAGTAACATTTACAATTAAGTTATGAATGCTCACTATCTTTTTATTGACCAAAGCAACTCACCCGAAGTTGATAATGAAAAATCAACACATGTTAAGGCTATATGTTAATTTCCCATCTTCGGGCTTCTATAAAACCAAATAAAATCACGATACAAGTATTTTAAACGCCCAAAAATACATCTGTCATCAAAACCTCATGACAACTTTATCTCTGCTTCCTAAATCTCCGTCAATATATTGTCTTACACAGACAATATAAACGGCAAACGTCAGCTTTTCAAAAGCACTACTTATTACTTAATTTAACATCTTCACTTAGAAGGTTGCATTGTCGGTTAAGTTTGCAGCAATCTAACTTTTTGGCTTATCAAGAAATTTATAGACATTTTCATTAAGTTTGATATGTGTTTAGTACTTTCCCTATGGAATTATATTAGATTAAATCACAAATCGGGTATACAAGAGGGTAAAAAGGTGCCTAATACTAGTAGGTGTACAAGCTAACAAAGAACATTTCCCTTTACACTTTATTTCTTTATCCAGTACATATACTCAGGTCACTTATGGCCTGTTTTATTTCGTGTACATCGAAACGCGGTGTGTAACGAAGTCGATACTATGATATAAATTGTTTTGAAGAGCCGCTTATATTGTTTTGCCTAGGTAACCAGACACCATGGGAAGAAAGCTACGACACCTGCTGATGTTCCTTCTCATCATCCTGAAGGAGCCCAACACGCCGGAAGCCGACTGCAGCTGCACACCATCATCTCAGTGCGACTGCACCGACCGGGGCCTCACCAGCATCCCCCAAAACCTCCCAACATCCATCTGCGAGCTAAATCTGAAACTTAACCAGATAACAATAATTCAGAAAGGTACATTTGCTAATCTGTCCCAGCTGCAAGAGTTAGACCTGTCCTCCAACCAGATAACAATGATTCAGGCAGGTTCATTTGTAAATCTACCCCAGCTACAAGACTTGCAATTGTACTTAAACAAAATAACAATTATTCAGGCAGGTACATTTGTAAATCTACCCCAGCTACAAGAGTTGGAGCTGTCCTACAACCAGATTTCAGTGATTCAGGCTGGTGCAATTGCAAATCTATCCCGCCTACAAGACTTGGACCTGTCCGAAAACCAGATATTAATAATTCAGGCAGGTACATTTACAAATCTACCCGGCCTACAAGAGTTGGACCTATCCAACAACCAGATTTCAATGATTCAGGCTGGTTTAATTGCAAATCTACCCCAGCTACAAGAGTTACATCTGTTCCAAAACAATATATCAATGATTCAGGCAGGTTCATTTGTAAATCTACCCCACCTACAAGAGTTGGAGCTGTCCTACAACCAGATTTCAGTGATTCAGGCTGGTGCAATTGCAAATCTACCCCAGCTACAAAAGTTACATCTGTTCCAAAACAATATATCAATGATTCAGGCAGATGCATTTGCAAACCTGCCCAAACTCCATTGTTTGGACCTTAGGAACAACAAGCTGTCTGCTATTGGCACTTTAGCTTATGACTTGTTACCTGCTAATCTTGACATAAAACTTGACGGGAACCCCTGGCAGTGTGACTGTAAGATGGTTCCCTTCAGGCTAGATTCGACGGAATTTCCTTCATCTAAAGACCAGATAACCTGTGCCCAACCCGCCAACTTACGGGGACAGAAGCTTACAGATGTCAGTCCTGAAGAATTGGTATGCACAGAGCCTACCATACCAGCATTGCCTGTTCATGTCACATTAACGTCTAATGGATTCAATGTCACAACAGCTAGTCCTGCAGGTAGTAAAAACACACTGACACCAACAATATCTCCACCCCTTCAAACCACTTCAGACAATCCTGAAAGCAAAGTGTTCTATGATCACCCACAGGTTATCTCTAAAAACTATGACACGTTTAATAATGACACAACAAAATGTTTAGCGGGTAAAAGAGGTAAAACAAGAGTAACAATAAGTTCATCCCTTCAAACCATTTCACACAGACTAGAAAGCGGCAGTTCCAAAGAATCTGTTCCCAGTTTCCCCATACTTGTTCTCATTGGCTCTGTCTGTGGTTCAATGGCTGGCATTGCCCTGATCGGCATCGTCATTCTCACAATCTGGCACAAGAGGAGGACAGAGAATTCCCCTTCAGACCCTTCTACAGGCCAAAATTCTAGTGTTGTTTTGAGTAACATGAACATGACCGGTACAGTAGTAACCAATAGTCATTATTATCAGACAGGGCCGGGTCATGACCACCAGTATGAAGATATAGACCAACAAAATCATTTAGGGCAGGATCAGTCTCATACCACCACTGAATGCAACACAAAGACCAAAGATACTGTAGTGACCAGTGACCAAGACCCTCAGTATGAAGATGTAGACAAAGTACATGTTCAGACAGGGCGGGAACAATCTCAGTCCAACATAAACACCAAGGTTGTAGAAATGAGTGACCATGATCCATTAACAGGGCAGGATCATCCTCATGCTATCATGGAAACTAGAAACCCATCTTATGGCACAGGGCAGATTGACCCAATGCAAAATTCCATGTACAAAGTCACAGGCCAGTCTCAGGCCATTATTAAAGTTAAAAACCCATCGTATGGCACAGGGCAGATTGACCCAATTCAAAGTTCCCTGTACCAAGATGTAGGTCAGTCTCATGACTTTACTGAATCCAACCCAAACACCACAACTTATTTAGAGACCAGTTGTCGTGACCACCTGTATAAACACATGAGCCAACATAACGACACAGATCTGGACCAGTCTCAGGCTTTCATTGAAGCTAGAAATCCTTCGTATGGCACAGGGCAGATTGTGTCAGCCCAAAGTGCCCAGTACAAAGTCGTAGCCCAGTCTCAGGCCATCACCGACTCCAACACAAAACCATAGCTACTGTAGTGACCTGACCATGGTTATGGCCATCCTTATAGACAAACTACGTAATCAGACAGGGCAGGGCCAGTCTCATGCCATCACTCAATGCAACACAAACACCACAGCTGCTTTAATGATCAGTGGTCATGATCACCAGTATGAAGATGTAGACAAACAACACAATCAGACAGGGCAGGGTCAGTCTCAGGCCATAACTGAATCCAACACAAACACTGTATTGAACAGTGGCCATGATTAGGCATCACTGATGATGAGGTCAGCTGGGCCCCTATACACGAATTTAGGTGCTGCACAAGTGAATCTCAGCTCACGTTGCTTGCAAACATTTACGCTTCACAAACTGTAGTTGCCTTTGCAAACATTTACGCTTTACAGACTGGAGTAGTCTTTGCAAAAATTTACGCTTCACAAACGGGAGCAGTCTTTAGGACTGACGACATGAAAACATGATAGGTCCGTGAAACAGGACGGTTGCTTTTCGCTCCTTTGGGAAGCTGTGATTAATTAGACACTCCTACCGCACTAGGCTCACATATAACAATGTTTTTTCGTACGAATTATGGAAGTCTTGACATGGATTGCACTAGTCTTAATGCTTACAAACAGTCATTTGGGAGGAAGTAATAGGAATTATACCTGTTAATCATCATTGTGATTCTCATGGCCACACGTCACTGTATGTGGCAGCACTGTACTTTCTCAATAGCTCAAACACACTGTGGAGCGAGTGTCTTAGAGCTGTGTATTTTGTAAACACCTAAGTTGTTCTTTATCTTTAGCATGTACTACTGTAACTGATTTTCTACTAGTTTTATAACAGACATTACTGTTTTTGCACTGATATATTTGTTGTGTTTTGTGGATATTCAGTAAAGCTTATAAATGGTATTACAGTCAATAGCATCGCAGGACAGGACCAGTCCAGTGGAGTAAGGTTATCTATCATCTATCTATTTCTCTCCTTGTCTCTTTGTCTCTTTCTCACTTTCTCTCTCTCTCTCTCTCTCTCTCTCTCTCTCTCTCTCTGAGATCATAGATCATAAGGAAAAACTTTTAAAAGCATGTTTGATGATATTATCTCTTTGTGGATTGCAAATATGTACACAATTGTTTTCAAACTAATAAAGTAGCAAGTTTTCATCACAATATATGATAAAAGTCTCAGTTTAAGTCTTGAAAACAATTAAGCACAAGAAGACATAATGTTATGTAGAAATGTAAACAAATATAAGATGTTTCTGAATAAAGACCTGATCAGTCTAATGAAGGCGTGATCGTGCGATTTTTGTTCTGGTTCTTAGGGAGGTCATTGTTCTTTGCCGTCGACAATGATTTAGTGCAACCTTTCCATCACAGGGCAGCTGGATTTTGTACAAGGTATTCACGATTGTAACTGTAGCATGATTTGACTTCGATTTCATCAATATCTTCAGTCAGTTTTCAATTTTCTAGAGAAGTAGTAACTCGGACCCTTTTGGGGTCGAGAAAACAGTACTTTGCAAATAGGAGTCGAAAAATATACTCTGCTTCACAATTTATGCCAAACACAAAACCAAGATTTATCGTCATATTAATTTTCAACGTTGTTTCAGGTAGACAGGGTTATGATTATTGTCTACATTTATGCATACAAAAGTCGGAGAAAAACAACATAGATTCGCTCATTAATGTCGACGATATGCAATCACTGCGAAAACTGTTTTCTTACCAGTAGTTACATGCACAAATGTAGGCAATGAACCAAGTAACGATAAAAGATGGTGACAGTATAGCTTTGAAGACTTTAAGTATCCACTCATTCGAACAATTAAGGTATTCCATGTAACATGCACACAAAAGTCGGAGAAAAACAACTTTTACAAAGAAATGTCAATAAATTCACACATTAGTGGCGGCGATGCACAATCATTTTAATAACTCATTTGTTTGGTAATATCTACGTGCAAAAATGTAGACAAACAAGTATATTCTTTGTACCTGACAGAACAATGAAAACGGCCTTTGATAGCAGAGCCCTCAAGGCTGTTTACAGTGTTCAGCAATGCGATTCATTGTAATCTGTCTCGACTGTGTAAAGGCTTACATAGCAATTAACTTATGATTTTATTCAGTATGAGTTATATTGTGATTTCTTTTAATGTGTATGAAGTAAATGTAAAATTTCATTTCGTGTCTGGACACGCCTTACACAACCAGAGCATCGTCTGCTACAGGACGTGTTTCAGATTGTAGACACCAAACGGGCAAGTGGCATCATGCCGGCACAGAAGCCACCGCCCGAGGCCTCCGACAGAAAAGGTAGAAGATTCTCTTAGCATTTGTGTTGGGTACCTGTACATAAAACGCAGGTACGGGTCGGATTCAGGTCCAGAGGATTAGGTCCAGGTCAGGACCTGAACCTGGACCTGACTGGCTGCGAAAACCTGAGTCCTCAGCTCTGGCGGCAGCTGCGATAGACATGCCGTCATCGTTAAGACATGTCTCTGGGAACTGTAAACTTCGGGGTGGACAGAAAGTTGTCATATTGAGACCAGGTTTGACTGTGGAAATTTGGTTGAAATTAACTACAAACACTACTTCGATCTCATTATTCTATTGGAGCCCCGAAACGTGTAAAGGTCTGTCTATATAATAAGTTCATTTTCTAAGGGCGCGGTTGCCAAATTTACGGACCGGTGAAACAAGGAAGAAAGACGTTTTTGTACCGGTACACCGTTACAGTACCCACCCCTGCTTAGCACAATACAGTCGAAGATAAATTGCATTTCATTGTAGATTGTACCATGTATGTTTCTGATTCAAAAGCATCAGAATATCGTATCTAGTTTCGTACATAAAAATTACATTTCGCCACTTTTGACTTATGAGGAATCTATCTTCAGACAGCTTGTCCATAACGGTTGTTAAACTCTTCACAACCATTTATTTTTAACGGTACGAGAAGTCAAATATGCATAAATGCTAGACTCGTTACGGCACCAACATGTTTATTTATTTCATCTCAAGACAGGTGGGCGACCCCTACAGCTTTTGAAAGTTGATATGTAAATGGACCAGCCATACATATTAACAAGACAAAACGCGTTACATTCAGTCAACGTTGAGGCACCTGTAGACAACATACAGTATATCACATGAAAATCAAGGCAAAATCAGCGTCTAATACTAAAGGCCATAAACGTTCAAGGTTCAAAACCAAAAAAAAAAAAAAAATGATGGAATGGAGGTAAAAATATTACATGAGATGCGTGCCATAATGTAGATTTAAACTGCCGTGGAGTTGCTACTTACCTTACTTACTAAACTTTGTAAACACGTTTTTTACGTAAAGATATTATTTTCCAAATTAGACATAGATTTCTTGATATCGCCTACTTGTCTGGAGCAATGTTCTCTGTTTTCCGGCCATGGGATGATTGCTAGAGATTTCGGTTGGCAAAATAACACATCGTCGATGGGCAAAAACACTGGATGCTGTTTTTTCAACCGAAAGATCTGCTTGGAGATTACTGGTCAGTCCTCTTCACCTATCTGACTCAATAGCTCTGGACACCCTGAACGTGGCCAGATAACATTAAGACACCCTGAGCAGAGGAATGCGGTCAGATAACATGAAGAGGACGGAGCGTTTCAGTCATAATTATTGATATGCAAATGAGTTTACAAATTGTATTTCTCTGCAGGCGCCACACCCACCCAGGCAGACTGGCGTTCTCTTGCAGATGAAGGTGCAAATGTAAACAACGCTCTGTACTACTCCTCGATAGAAGGTACAACATTGCTCTATCCCAGTTAAATATAAACAACGCTCTGTACTACTCGTCGATAGAAGGTACAACATTGCTCTATCCCAGTTAAATATAAACAACGCTATGTACTACTCGTCGATAGAAGGTACAACATTGCTCTATCACAGTTAGATATAAACAACGCTATGTACTACTCCTCGATAGAAGGTACAACATTGCTCTATCCCAGTTAGATATAAATAACGCTCTGTACTACTCCTCGATAGAAGGTACAACATTGCTCTATCCCAGTTAGATATAAATAACGCTCTGTACTACTCCTCGATAGAAGGTACAGCATTGCTCTATCCCAGTTAGATATAAACAACGCCATGTACTACGCCTCGATAGAAGGTACAGCATTGCTCTATCCCAGTTAGATATAAATAACGCTCTGTACTACTCCTCGATAGAAGGTACAACATTGCTCTATACCAGTTAGATATAAACAACGCCATGTACTACTCGTCGATAGAAGGTACAGCATTGCTCTACCCCAGTTAGATATAAACAACGCTATGTACTACGCCTCGATAGATGGCACAACATTGCTCTATCCCAGTTAGATATAAACAACGCCATGTACTACTCGTCGATAGAAGGTACAACATTGCTCTATCACAGTTAAATGTAAACAACGCTATTTACTACGCCTCGATAGAAAGTACAGCATTGCTCCATCCCAGTTAAATATAAACAACGCCATATACTACTCCTCGATAGATGGTATAGCATTGCTCTACCCCAGTCAAGAATAGTATTTTAATAGTATTTTGGAAGTCTTGCGACTAACCATTGAGAGTGACATCAAATTAGTTCTCTGTAAATTTTGACTTTTGTTACTGGGGCAGGGGATAGCACATATCAAAGTTTGTTAGACACATCATTACATTTGTTTGACGTGGATGTAAAGAACAAGTGTAGATTTTGACTCCTCAGCTGTTTGTTGTAATTAGCCTTCCTTTTTTGTGTATATAGTTTTGTCTCTATTTCATGCCAAACTTGTACATTGTTTCAAATTTGCAATAGATAACTTCAAAATTCATTTGATGTCAAACAGAAACCTATGATCCAAGCACTAAAAACAAGACCAATTGGTCGAGCTGGTGCAAGACCATCTGGCTAACCGTTGGTGGGCTGGTTGTAGCAGTCACTGCTATCGTACTGCCTTTCGTTATAGGTCAGTTTTTGTCATTGGTACTTTCAACTTTCCTTCCAGTTTATTTGCTGTCTCCCCTCATTCGCTTTCCTTATGGGATCCAGTTCAGAGACAATAAGAAGTTTTTGATAGATGTCAATTTTGCCTCAATTACATTTTTAACATAGCAAGCTTAGTTTTCCTTCTCGTTTTTCCATAGTCAACATGACCGTGCTTTCTGAAGAGATCCAAAAGCTTACCGTGCGAATGACGGAGATGGAACGTAAGTAGTTTGTCCTACCATCACAAAGACTACAAATCTCAGACCTTGACTTCCCTGCTGAGTTTTGGTTGTCTTTCGTCTAACATCTTTTATTTCAGGCACTGATTTTAGAGGACCCAAAGGGCCAGCAAGCCTCGGCCCCCTCGGACCCCCCGGGCCTCCGGGACCTCCGGGAGCGAAAGGACCCCAAGGGCCGGCTACTCGTGGCCCCCCTGGGGAAAGAGGGCCCATGGGCCCAGCTGGTCCAAAGGGAGAACTTGGGGCAGCTTGTCCTGCCCTTGGGTGTGCGGGCCCTCCAGGAATGACGGACGCGCAGAAGGAAGGTTAGGGCTATAATCATCCAACCTTTGCCAACTTTCAATAGTTACATGATATTTTATATAGTCAAGACCCTCTTGTCTGCACCAACCACCTCGAACATTTCTTACCCATCCTTTGCTGCATATTTCAGTGACTGACGTAGAGAAATAGTCATGCCTTTAAGTACCAGAGTTACCAATCTAGGATAGATGTCTTTCTCAGAACTATCGTAGAGTGCAATTTGATATCAACAGAGTTTTAACACAATAGGGACAACTTGTCTGGATAGTTTTAAAGAACACTTGTAGATAGATGTGGAAAAGTTAGGTGTGACGGGTCGTTGAGTGTAGTGCCTTGCCTGCAAAGGGCCGAAGGGCGGTCATGCTGGCTATGCATATAGAGATTGTTCAGACAATATTTTACTGTATATTATACATAATGATGTTGTAAACGCACCTTCTTCAGTATCCTGCCCCGATGATTACTCGGATGGAGGGAATGGGATCTGCTACAAGCTGTTCCAATCCAGTGTGACCTTCAGCGAAGCGGCTGAAACTTGCGGTCGGTCCGGCGGCACCCTGGCCATGCCCCGAGACGCTGCATCCTACCACGCCCTGCAGAATCCCCCATTCTGGCGTGTACTGGCAGCTGAGGGCATCAATATCTACAAACACTGGATCGGCCTCGGCGATCAGCGCAGCGAGAGGCGCTATGAGTGGATGGACGGAGCGCCTATGGGGAGCGGTCCGTGGAGCCCCGGCGAGCCGAATGATAAAAGCGGTGATGAAGATTGTGTCGAATCTGAAGTGACACTTGGATCGACCAACTGGGCTTCTTTGAACGACGTACCATGCTCCAAACGCCGACCCTTCATATGCCAGTTCATCCCAGGTATGTTAGAGTCTTGCATGTCGAGTTCTAAATGCTGTGGAAACTGGCAATGATGGGAATGATTGGCAGGGGCACTGGGCTTGTAATCGATTGAAAACACAACCTAATCAGTGACTAATTCATTCTTTCATTCATCCATCTTATTATACAAATTGTAGGCTATCTCCCATGGCTCATCATTCACTCTATGTAGCCAATGGTTACTGTTCTAGCCAGCCATGGAGTCTCATAGCTATAGACACTACGTTTCGCGTAGACTAACATTTCTAACATTTCAAACGAATTTACTTTCGAACGTTTGGAGAGACATCCGTCACTGCAGCATGCTCTGTTAAGTCACATCCACCCAGACAAGAAGACTTATGGACGTAAACCTCTATCAAGTTGTAGATGCTGAATTGCCTTTCAAGTAGAACATTACAAACGATTATGTTCAAATGTCTATGAATGGGTTTCAGCAGGTCCTGGTAAAACGTTTCCCTTCAAATTTTACGTATCTGCGTCTGTCCCAATTTGCTATTGGAGACCTAACGTACGATAAATGCCACCGGACAATTCAACACTTTTTTTAATCCATCACATCAGAAATGATGTAACGTAAAACACCCGAAAATAGTTTCATCAGGTTGGTAGAATATAGGGTAAAGGAGAGTTCTTTTTACACAACCAGTAGATGTTTCTCAAAGAGACATCGAAACGTAAGCAATATTTGAGAGCAATCAAACCCAAGCAATGTAAGTACCTTCTGGTTGTGTAAAAAGAATTTGCCTATATCCTATCAGCTTTACTTTCGCCATTGAATCTGCCCAGTACGAGTTGACGGGAGACTTTTTCATTCTTCCACAGGACCTACCAAGCCGACTGACTGATGGCGGACTGCCGCTGCTGAACGGTTCTCTGACGATCCTCAGTAAGGCCTTGTCGATAAGACATCCACTGTGAATCCCAAAACGGGTGCGAGCTTTACAATGTGGGTCTTTCGTTTTTACTTCAATGGCTGTGTAGATTCTTCCTTTTTATGTTTCCGTGTCATCCATATGATCAAATGAACATGACCTAAAACGCAAACAAAAACCAGGCAGATGGGTCAATGACGGGACTCAGTAAGCAAGTCGGTTACTTCTTGGTCTTTTGAGTTTTGCTGGGGTAGACTCTGGTTAAGACAAAGTGATAAAAGAAAGATTACCTCACCATAGAGAAGCAGTTTAAGAGCAAAAGATGCATTTGTGAACAATGTCAAACTAGTATTATTTTAGACTTTAAGGAATGTGAATTGCAGCCAAGGAATCTAGTGATAAAGAATTAAACTTTACTTGTCTATCAAGTATTAGTTTTTGAATGGTATTCTAAGAGCGTTTGTGAAAGTTAGTCATTCAGGGAACCTATGTAGTGTTCTGGTATTCTTAGAGCTACAGTCTGAGCTGACTCTAGTCTGCAATGCTAACACTGGCTGTCGCTGTTGAGCCTCAGTACAACACAACACCTACTGAGGTAATGGCGGGACGAAGTTAGCAAGATTGTGTCTTTATGTTTATTTATCTATTTATTTATTTATTTATTAATAAAGGGTTGTAAAGAGTTGTAAAGGGTTTTGTTGAGGAGACAGAATCTGTATCAAAGAGATTAGTGGCGACGATCCCACCACAGAGAAGCAATTCAATAACAAATGATGTATCCAGAAAGTGTAAATCTACTCATGTACTAAGTAGTATTTTAAAGATTTAGAAATGTGACCTGAAATTAATGTAATGAAAGAAGAACCCCATGGTAACCATAGCCGTAACCAAGCAATTTAGCAGTAAAATGTATGTAAACAGCACGGATTATGTAATTAACTTAAGAAATTTGACTTGAGTAGATCAGTCTTACGAGCTTGTGTAACTCTTTTATAACCAAGACAGCAGCATGTTTGGAGCTTAAGATAAAAGGGCAAAACAGGCTAATGTAATGAATATCAATGTTCAACAAGGAAGTTGTTTACTCGTTTTGTTTTTCATGACACCGTTTGGACCAGATCAAAAGATTAGGCTGCATCAATGTAATTTCTTAGTGAAATAGTAAACAACAAGTGAACAAGAATCAGATACTCTGTTATATATAGACCGAGAACATTCTTCAGGAGCCAAAGTCAATATTCTAGGCTGGCTGGCATTTCGAGCATTACATTTCAGATATTAAGTGCATCAATAAAATGGAACAATTGGGAAGCAAGAACAGTATTCACTGGTGGGGTGACAATATTAGTATTTGCGGTTCGTTCATGTATTATATGGTAAAAGTGGTTATTTTTCCAACTTTGAAAAAAGATAAACAAACCCAGAGAAATCGTGGTTTGTGTATTGTACAATTGGTGTGTAACTGATAAAAACCAGAGAAGCTGAGGTGGCGAATATATGCTGAAAGTCTCAATTTTAGTCTTGAAAACAATTAAGAACAAGAAAGAATAAGGCTAATGTAATGTAGAAATGTTAACAAATATAAGATGAAGGTTTCTGAATAAAGACCTGATGAGTCTAATGAAGGTGTGATCGTGCGATTTTTGTTCTGGTTCGTAGCCAGTCAATTGGTCTTTGCCGTTGACATTGATTAAGTGCAGCCTTTCCGTCATAGGGCAGTTAAATTGTGTTCATTTTCATAGTCAACTGGAATAAGCGTAAGCTCAAAATGCAGGGAGATTGGTGGTTTATGTGCAGCAAATTTCATACTGAAAATAGCTGGGACTTCTACCCTCCGTTATTGGACTTCTACCCTCCGTTATTGCGAGTAGAATTTGAATCCGTTTTCATAGAACCGCCAGGGAATGGAGTCACCTTCCAGAACATGCAGTAAAAGCTAAGACATTACAGGCATCAAAACATGCCCTCAGAAACGTGAAGTTCCTAATTACAGCCACGGGTGCTCACAGTGAGTAGCGCCCCAAGGGGAAACTATAAGCCCACAAATCATAATGGGCTTTCCGAAAGAAAAACAATACAGACATACAAAACTCTCTAGGTCCCAATGTCCCGTACATTAGTGTGTCGGAAAGGGAACATTCATTGCTCCGTCCAAAAAGTTATAAAATATGGGTTTGAACACCACATGGACGATGCAGTCAAAATCCTTTACTGCACCTTCCAAGAGCCGCTCTTCAATTGGTTGATTTCTGGTCGATTGTTGTTCATTCCAGCACCTACGTGTCACCCGTGACGTCAGCATCAGACAATCAACACGCCCATGTAAGTAAGACTAATCAAACATTGTTTTCACCACTCCATTTGGTAACGGCCACACCGAGTTGCAATCGGAGGGGCACAGCTGCAAAATGAAGACTGAGGACAGTCCTTTGTGACCTTCTTACCAGGATAGTGGCAACAGAAGATATTCTGACCAGATTGAGAGGTAAGTTTGGAGAAACCTAAGGTAAGTACATTTTCAGATCACCTGATAAAGAGGAGTTGATTATGCCCCAATGAAGGCGGCTGGAAGCTGCCAAAACGTCGTGGAGAAAAAAATCATGGCTGTTTGTAACATCATTAACATTACAGTCAAACCTGCCCGAGCGACCACCTCTTCTCAGCGACCACCTGGCCATTTCGACCGCTTTTTCTCGGTCCCGATTTTTTTTCCCATTGACGTAAGCATTAAGCGACCTTTTCTCAACGACCACCTGGCAAAATTAAGGTTTTCATCGATATTTGATGATAACTAGCGCGATTTTGTGCCGAAATCGTTGTAAGAAAATCCGAATTTAGTTGTAATAGAAGTTTAAAAAAAAAATCTATATCATAATAAAGTGAACGAATGCTGAAACGTATATAGCCTCATACTTTTTTAAGAAAGATCTGTGTAGCTCATACCTTTTTAAGAAAGATCTGTACGTGTGAGTGCTTTTGTCCAACTGTACTGTACATTCACCCGTGGGTAAGTACGCTATCGGGACGTACCGGGCATCGAATTCGAAAGGTGCGCCGTAGTTATTTCAGATCAAGAACATAGCGACGCATAAAGGCTTGTATGGTAGTTAACTGACAGCATCAAAGTTCCCTTACTGTCTAAATCGTTAGTGTACAAATACTTGAGCTTTAAAACACTGTATCGTATAAAAACTCGATATAAGCTTGGGGTTAAATTTACAATTTACAGTGTGCGTGTTGTATTTGACATTAAAGACCTCGCTTCTTTGCGTGCGTGCAGTGTGCTTGCTATTTGCCATAAACACAACGGAAACCATTTATACTTTGCATCGGGCATGTTTTGAGTCGATACTCTTCTCAGCGACCACCTGTCCAAATCGACCGTTTTTTTCCGGTCCCCCGGGTGGTCGATTTGGGCAGGTTTGACTGTACTTCCAAAAAAGCTATCAAATGAGAGGAACCATTCATAGGGTCGAATTCTTGACCATTAGTAAGGGCATTTTGTGCGAATTTCCACTTTTTATTTAAAAATGTGAACAGGGCATGATACCGACTAGCCCTCGTAACCCGATGGTCTCCAACTGTATCATTCACACCACTTTGATTCCTTTTGATTTGTTTCGATATTTCTGGGTAGAAGCATGCCTATATCTATCTATCTATCTATTGTCAAATTTCATGATCGAAATATCAACACTTAATAATGACTACTAGCCAGTTTCTTATTTACAACTATTTCACCCGCCCACTCCGTTATCATCTTGCAACAATCTCAGAACCAAGGAATTACATTGATTTGGCCTATAAATATTCTTATATGCTTTTAATGGCGTCATAAAAATGTTAGTGAAAGCAAAACGAGTAAGCAACCTCCGTGTTTAACATTAATATTCAAGCAGCCAGCTTCAGACAATAAACATCACCATATCAGTAAGACTAATCTGTTTTAGTCACGGCTAGTGAAGCACTCATTCTGCATGCACAACAACAACCTCGTGTAACAAATGCTGATATTGCTTTTTGTGTTGCATCTCTCGTCTGAACTCTGACCTCACGTGACTTCCAGGCCCGGTTTGGGGCATCCTTGCTCATCGATAAACAGCCCTTACGTTAGTATTCAAACGCACAGCTTCAGCTTCAGACATCCAACGGGAACAATGGTACAAGCACATCAGTAACACCAATCTAACTTAGCAAGGACGTGAATCAATCTGTGTTGGTAAACTACATTATGACACAAACTAAACTTCATTTTAAGCTAGATAAAGTTTAGTTTGTGCCAGAACACTTATCTAAGGCACTCCATTTTGGAACAGGTAATGAAGTAAGCATCATAGCGCGCTCTCTTTCAAATGTTGATATTGTTTGGTTGTTTGTTGGTTTGTCAACTCCTTTAGCTGCCGCATGTAGATGGAACAGCTCCTCTTCCAGGAGAAACAATTGCAAACAGAAAACATGGACAGCATAACATAATGTAGCAGCAACATAGTTATGAGTACTAACAATAAATTCGCATGTGCAAACACAATGGTAGTTAGACTATAATTTTGGTTGTATGATAATAATGATAATTCTGTTAGTTGTCCAATATAGTTTACCACCATTACCTTTTGCTTTTTAGGCTAACTTTTAGGCGATAACTATAATCATATATAATGACAATGACAATGACAATGATCTTTATTTGCATGACCTTGCCCATATGGGCTAAATGCAGTAGTTACATAAAACTTTGCTGTAAAGAATCTTTACAGTGGCAGTGGGAGAGACAGAACAACTAAGGCTATGCTACACTATAAGTACATCTATCGTTTACAAAATAGTCAAATATGTAATGCTATACTATTCTACAATTTACATGTCTCTGTTCTCTTTTTGAAACAAGTGTATATGAATTCACAGAGTTTTTGCAGTACAATGTTGTCAGATGATTTCATTATGTATACAAAAAGCTCATCTTTTACTAACTGTTTAGCTCGTGTATCAAAATTCAGGGCATTAATAAAAGAATTACGTATATCACTATATAACTCACACTCCAATACAAAATGAACTTCATTTTCAATATCTTTGGCGTTACAAAGTGTACAGATTCTATCACTCGGAGGAGTCCGGTTGTATCTTCCTACTTCTATTTGTAAAGGGTGATCACTAATTCTTAATTTAGCCATGGCTCGGCGATGGCTGAAATTATGTATATTTAGGTACTGTTCTCTTTCGTAGGTGTCTTTGAACTTCCTGTACGTTCTTAGTTTGTTTCCTTGATTTTCCTTTTTTCCATTAGAGTTGAGTTCGGAATTGAAAGTCTGTAGATATATGTCTTTCAATCTTTGTTTCACTTGCGACTGAGCTGATGGTATATTATAGTCTTGGTTCAACAGTAGGTACCCATAACCAGACTCCTCGAGAATCTTACTTACATTTGAAAGCCAACATGGTACCTTACGTCGGTGTAGATCTTGTTGTACAAGGAGTGCTTGATATTGTAAACTATTTGTTGGTACTTCTCTAGTTAACCTGCTATAATAAGAGTAGAGCCTGCTGTAAGCCTCGATCCGCAAAGGAAACCTGCCAAGTTCCGCTCTTGTGGCGAGGTTACTAGCATTTCTTCTTACTCCAATGATAGCTTTACAGAATTTCAAATGTGCTTGCTCTAGTGGGGAATTATCATTTAAACCAGCATTGCCCCACACTTCTGCACCATACAACAATATAGGTACAATACACGCATCAAATAACTTACATTGTAGTGATACTGAGGGATTATTTTCGCCCAGAGTTGTTCTAATGCTAAACATCGCTCTTAGCGCCTTCTTTTGGAGGGTTTTCATGGCTGTGCTGAAGTTACATCCCGCTGTGAATACCACGCCTAAATAACAATATGAGGAGACTACATCTAGGTCTTTGTCTAATAAATAGAATTTAAAGTTTGACAATATTTCTCCTTTTCTATTAAAAATGATAATTTTTGTTTTCTTGAGGTTTACTGTTAGTTTCCACTTGCTGCAGTAGAGGCCGAGAATATTGATTGCATTCTGTAGGCCACGTTGACTTGATGATAAGATAACAACGTCATCGGCATACAATAAACTCGATACTTGAGATGAATGGAGAATAGGAGCATCCAGGTCTCCTGTATTGAGATCGTTTACTAAATCGCTAATGTACAGATTAAATAACGAGGGGCTTAATACACAGCCCTGTCTCACGCCGATTTCTATGGGGAAAGTTTCACTCAAGCCTATCTTGGTCTTTACACAAGCTTCTGATTGATTGTATAAACTATTCATGATATCGAAGAATTTGCCAGAAATGCCTTTTGAGAGAAGTTTGAATAGAAGACCATGATGCCAAACGGAATCGAAAGCCTTCGATAGATCAACAAAACAAGCAAAGAGTCGTTTACCGGACTGTGTGTATTTAGAGATTAGGGTTTTCAATATAAATATATTATCTGCTGTTCTGTATTTTTTTCTGAATCCTGTTTGGTTAGGTTTTAATATTTCGTTTTCTTCCATAAAATTTGACAATCTTTTGTTAAGGATCGAGCTGAATAATTTTCCGAGACAGCTTGAGATGGCAATACCCCGATAATTGTTTGGATCATCTTTTCTTCCCGACTTGTGTATTGGGACAATATAGCTTCTCGACCAGTATTGTGGGAAGGTTCCTGTTTCTAGTACGCTATTAAATAGCTTTGCGAGGGGTCTCAGTAAAAGTATTTTACCCCCTTTTAACATCTCATTAACTATCATATCTTCCCCGCTAGCCTTTTTGGTTTTGAGTGCTTGAATCGCAGTGCAAATTTCAGATTCTGTGACGCAATAGTCTAGGGGTCCTTGACTTGTGTTATCTTTTTGTAAAACCTTTAATTTGTTTAATATTTCTTTCTCGAAAATGTAGTCAAATACCTGTTTCTCTAATCTAGACCTGCTGTGAATGGATTTAAAGTGCTCTACCCATGTATCTGTTGGTATGTCTTCTTGATCTGTTGATTTTTCATTCTTTAGTTTTTTTAGTAGGTTCCAGAACGCTGTTGGGTTTTTGTCCTGCAGATTTTGTAGTTGTGTTAAAAGATAGTTTTCATGTTCCCTTTTACGTTTTCGAATAAGTTTGTTAAATTCTTTCTTTTTCCTGAAGTAACTGCCTCTTATGAACGGGTTTTTTGGGTTGCGCACAAGTAGATATCTTAAATTTCGTAGCTCGTTTCGCGCCTCAAAGCAGGATTTGTCAAACCACCGTTTGTTTCTTTTAGATTGTTTCGATTTCTTATTATGTTTTACTTGCAAAGACATTCTGCCCGCTGTCACTAATATTTCTTGAAACTCTTTTACTTTTTGGTCTAAGTCTGCTTTTGTTGTTGCACTATTAAGACTAAAAGACGAGAAGTCTTTTAATTTCTGAGTGATTATCGGGCAGTTTAATGCATCTATAAATTTTTGGGTAGAGTCTGGACCCCAAACAAATCTCTCTGGGAAAAGACGTGAATTTGATTTTGCTACTTTTACATGTTCAAATGAACGTGATGCTGACCTAATATTTAATGAAACCATACAATGATCTGAAAAGTCTGTTAATGGGTGTACTTTGAACATACTGATGTTATGAAATAGTGTACTGCTGGCGATTACATAGTCGACCGTGCTACAGCCATTGGGCTGGTAGCAGGTGTATTTGCCACTCAAATCCCCCAGTATCCTCCCATTCAGTGTGCGTAAGTCAGACTGGGTGCATAAATTTGTCAAGCTTTTGCCAAAACCGTTTGCAGGATTTCTATCGGAAAAGTTTCTAGGGATGTCTATATTAGTGAGCATTTCAGGTTCAAGGTCTAAATCTAAGGGGTCATCTTCATTAAAGTCTTGCAGAGAACCTAACCGGCTGTTGAAGTCTCCCCCAAGAATCACATAACCTTTCGAGGAAAACAGCTCTATGTCCTGCTCTAAGACGTCAAAAATCGAATCGTCGGCTCTTTTATGAACGGCCGAATAAACAGGACTTATATATACACTACAGAGAAAAACATCTTTGGGTGTACCTAGGAGGTCTTTTGATACACGAACCCAGAGTAAATCATTGCATTCAGAAGTACCCCGTTCTCTTTGATGTGTTTTTCAATTTCTTTTCTAAAATAAAATATGATTCCTCCTGAATTTCTTTTAGCTTTCTTATGTTTTTGTCTAAATGATGAGAGATGATGAAAATTTTGAAAGTCTACTTCTGATGATTCATTACTCCAGGTTTCAATAAGAGCAAAGAGATCCAGTTTTTCTAATCTACTTCTAAAACTATCTTCTTCAAGTTTCTTACCCAATCCATGTACATTCCAAAAGCCTATATTCAATGAACTGTAAGGCATAGTTTTGCAAAACCAGAGTACTGACTTTTCCCTACTTTTACGATAAATAAGCCTACCTTACTGAAGAGCATTCTTAGTCATATACACTTGTAAAGTTTCTACTATATCTTGTTGTTGCATTTGTCTAATACTACCCAAGGTCTCATATACTTAACGTAACTTAACTTAATATCCAGCGAAGTTGTAGACTCCGTTTATGTATTATTCTTTTAAGTATCACAACATTTCTATCGTTCTGTATGCTATCCAAATATCGTGAATAATGTAAGGATACGGCGCTGGAGGTTAGAACCCTCTGTAGCTGCGACGCCAGGCTGGGTGAACTTCGTGTCGCTGGGGTTGAAACCATGTTCTCGGCCCGTTCATCTCTCTTGCCAACCAGTCCAGGTATGGGTCGCCATAACCGTGGATTCCGTGGAGTGGTGTGTTGAGCGGTGGATGCCAGTCTGGGTTCTGTCCGTCGCGTGGACGATAGTCTGCGTTCGGTCGGTTGTGGTGGTGTGTAGGCCAGTCTGAGTTCTGTCGGTCGCGTGGACGATAGTCTGGGTTCTGTCTGTCGTGGTGGTGTGTAGGCCAGTCTGAGTTCTGTCGGTCGTATGCACGCCAGTCTGAGTCAGGTCGGTTGTACGTGCGCCAGTCAGGGTTCTGTCGCTCGGACGGGCGACAGCCTGGATTCGGCAAGTCGTGCGGACGCCAGTCTGGGTTCGGCTTCCAGTCAGAGTTTGGGTTTGATAGACGCCACCCTTGAGATGTGCGTTGCCTGGTTTGCTCTGACGTCTGCGTGAGACTTGCTTCTGAGCGGGTCTGTCGGTCTGCCAACTGTGTTGGAGCACTGGTCCTTTTTTTCCCTCTATTGTAGGGACCCATTCCTACAGTCGGATGAATGGCAGCCTTCCAGCTAGCTGCCAGCACTTTAAGGCCGTCTCTGTTGAGGTGGTACCCATCTTGTTTGTACAGAGTTGCCTTGATGGAACCATTTTCCCCTAGATAGCTGTTGTCTGCCAGGCTGATATAGGAGGTTTCTTGGTTGAGAATATCCAAGAAAGTGTTCACGTCTCGTATGACTTCCATCAGATGTTTGTCGTTTCTCGGCGGTATGGCAGACATAACTATGGTAGCGTTTGGGTATTTTGAGTGTGTTGTCGCTACCAGCTGTCTCAGGTTCTCCGTTACACCGTTTGCCGCCCTTTCCTCTCTTACGTCATTTGTCCCCACGTGGTAGACAATGCACTTGGGATCCGAGTACACCGTTGTTGTGATCAGTTCTATGGCTTGAGGAACTGTCATCGCTGAGTGTTTGTCTGTTTGTTTACCTGGGTAGAGCACGCTGGGGATAATGCCTTTTGTGTTTGAGTCCCCAATGATGACTATTTCTGCTAGGCTGTTATCACCTGAGCGCCTTGGCGCTGGCCGTGTCTGCGGCTGGTCATTGTTACGTGTTGAGTGGGATGATTGGTCCTTTGTCTTGCGTTCTGCTTGTAGTTTGTTGTCATCAGCTGTGCCGGACTGTGACCGACTGCTGCCGCGGATAGCCTTTAACGCACTTGCGATCTGTTCTGTGCCTGTTGTGTCGTCCGATAAAACCTCGAATCTGTTTCTAGTGGGGATGGTGAGCACGGCTGCAGCGGTGTTGTTTGATGACTCATGTTGTCTTGTTGAGGGAGCTGTTTTTGGAGAGGTGTCCGCCTGACTCACGGTGCGGTCCCCGCTTTTTGTGATTTTCTGTTCCAAGAGCATTATTCTGTTTCGTAGGTTTTTGTTCTCTGCTTCTAGTGCATTGACGCGTCTTTTTAGTGTTTCACTGTCGCTAGTTTTTGCCATTTTCTCGGCGGGAGTGTCCTTTGTTTTAGATAACAGAGCTTCCATGTGAGAAATGCGCGACGATAAGGTGTCAATCAGCGAAATGCGCGCAGACAATGCGTCAAACTTCTCGTTTTCGTGAACGATTCTGTTTGTCAGAATAGCCTCCAGCTTATCTACACTACATTGGAGCATAGAAAGTCTATCGTTGTTGTTCCCATCGATCGCTGCACTGGTGTGTGACCCAACCGTCATCTTTGGGATTGTTTCCTCGTGGTCATGTGACCCAACCGTCATCTTTGGGATTGTTTCCTCATGGTCGACATTTTGGCGTGATTCGGGCGACTCTGTGTCACAGTCAGCTGCAATGCTATCCAGTGAGCAGTGATTGCATATGAACACACTTTCCACATTTTTTATTAGCTCGTGTAGTATGAACTCATGCACGCCAGTACACGCATAATGGAACCAGTTATGACACATGTCACACTGGATAACACCTGCATCCTCGGGACCAGGGCGGTTACATTCACTGCACATGATATCTTCACATTCCACTTCAGCGATCGTACATGTTGATGCCATCGACTTTTTCAACTCTTCAAAAGTGTACATTACCCAGAGGTAACATGCTGGGCCTTGTACCAGGATCTTGCAAGTATGGTAGATGTGTAGAGTTACTGTACCAATGAGTTCGTCTGTGTCTGGGTCATGGAAAGGCGCTGTGAGCTGGTTACCGTTCACGTATTCACCGTTCTTCCCTTTCTTTCCTTTCTTCTCAGTTGGCATGTTATAATGAGTTTCCACAATCTCTATCCACTTTTTGTCCGAACCTGCCGGGATATACACCGTCACACTGTTTTCATTGTACTGGATGAAGTAACTATCATCTGGTTTGGCCTTCTTATCTCGTTGCGCTGGCTCTGCGATCTCGTTTGTTTGGTCGTAAAGCCGTCGACGCTCGCCGTCTGATAGAACATAGAATGCCTTGCTTACCTCGCGGAAATTTTGACGGTCTGCGGCCAGGAGATGCTCGGATTATATAGATTTAACATAGTGTGTTATTGTTAAGCTGTGCTGAGCAAAGACAGACCACTTCGTGTCTCGCGGTTCTGATGGTGCAAATCATTCGGTTGGGTGAGCTGGTGCATTGGTTGTTGTAGATTGTATGTTGGTTCCTGTTTTGCCTGTAAATCACCGTGGCTAGGTCCCCCGGAAGTTAAGGTTAGAGTCATGAAGATTTTCTTTAGTAATAAGTACGGATGGAACTCCGGAGCTGAGATGAGAGGATGGGTAGGTATACACGTTTTCTATTATCACGCCGTAGCCATGTAAGTGAGCTCAAGTCTCCTGCTGGTGTCGTCTGCGTGCTGCGTGTCCATCTCTCGAGGAATTGGATGGGGATTTGAGTATCTAATCTCAAAGGTGATTAGCAGTAAATCTCTCCCCATACCAGTGAGTATGTGTTAAGTTTACTTAGGTGTTTATTTCGGGTAATGACGGACAAGTTTAAGTGATTGACCAGGTAGCATACATGGGATTCTACACACCTTCTCTGCTTCTGGTGTGTCTGGCTGCCTTGTCGTCTGTTATGCACCTGTCACCGCCGTACACGTTGGAATTTTGTCTCTTGCGAAGCACACATGTAAATTTTTGTCTGTATCAGACACAGTGTAATAAAACCACATGATTGTTGCTTATGTATTGCTGATGTATTGCGTATGTATTGCTTATGTATATGTATATCTGTACTATGCTGAAATTTTTGTATTGTATGGACCATATGCGGAATGTGAGCGACCAATGGCTGGTGAGAGCAGTCCGATTGGTCACAGAGAGCTAGATAATGATATATGACTGATGATTCCAACTTTTGTTGTTTTATATCAACCTGTTGTATTTTTGTTACACCTCCCTTGTAATGTTATGGTATCTTAACATTTGAGGACAAATGTTCGGTGAGGGGGAGGTAGTGTAACGGCCATGACCTTTGACATATGAGATAATGAGGTAAAGACTGTCTAGACCATATGAGGAGGAGCTTACATTAGCATATTAGGTAATCCCTGTTTGGCTGGATGCCGTCAGCATCCAACCAGCTTACCTGTGATGGGCGGAGTTATACAACCTATTGTCATGCTAGTTAACCTTAGAGAGTGTATGAAGAGATTTAGTCAGTCGGTGCCCCAAGGACTCAGGTGAGGTTGTTTAAGTAGGGCTTCGTCCCTCTGTTGGATTGTGTACTAGTTAGTAAGTTAGACCAACTCTCCCTGTAAATATACTTAGCTCTCTGTATCATTATCCTAGACCTGTAACTGTAACTGTAACTTGCTGTAGTCCTAAGTGAAACACATTGTATTATATGTTACTTGAGTTTAGCATAGGTTGAATAAACACGGCTCACAAATAGTAATCGACTGGTTTGGCTGAGTTCCTGATAAGTTAATATAGGACTTAGATACCTAACACCCGAAACGTTTCAATATATAACGGTAGTAAAGCGTTAGTCATCACTTTATGTACATGTATCACTTTGCATTTTCGGTTTTGTTTTTGGAGGTGTGTTTCTGGGTTAGCAACTCAAGAAGCAATGGACGCATTGCCATGAAGTATGATTTGTGGATCGTAGGTCATACCCTCTCAAATTAATAAATACACGATATTCAATGACAATGAAAAACTGTCAAAGAAAGGTTGCCTTCAATGTGACTAATAACTCCCACAATTAAAGCAACGATATTGATACAAAGAGCATTGTTGCACAATCAAACAGTGTTGCAGATTTGAAACTGTCCACTTATTGTTTTGCTCAGCTAAGCGGGCACCATGGGAAGAAAGCTGCGACACCTGCTGATGTTCCTTCTCATCATCCTGAAGGAGCCCAACATGCCAGAAGCCGGCTGCAGCTGCGCACCGTCATCAAACTGTAAATGAAATCAAACTGTATAGTCATGTTGATTGTTTTGAACCTTGGAAGATTAGCCCATAAGGGCTAAAAGGTTTTCTAATGAAAATTAAATAATTTCTTTTAAATGATAGCTCTTAGCACACTGTACATGTGGAGTGAGGGTCTAAAGCTGTGTGACATTCTAAACATTTAAGTTGCTTTCCTATGTTTTACTTCTTATCATTATTGTTTACTATGTAGCTGATTTTCGACTAGGTTTTGTAGCAGACACTACCGATTGGGCAGTGTAGTTATAATGATATTGAATAAAGGGACTCTTTTTACACAACCATTGATTTATTCAGACCGACGTTTTGGTGACCGTCTGTCACCTTCTTCAGGGCAATTCTGACTGGTTCACATTGTACTGCAGGACATGTGTCGCTGCTCACAGTTCAGATGCGGTCACAGAACGTAAAGTCCCAAACGCAAAAGCGTGTAAAACATCCATACATAACAGTTGTCAATTAACAGTGAAAGGATCGTCTACTTCTTAAGAATACTGTCCCACACATGACTGAGTCTGTACCCCCCCCCCCTCTGTTCATGACTGAAGTAGATTTTCTGATCCAAACAGCCTCCTTTATTCAGCGGTTGCATCTATTGTCCCCCCTGTCTATTACCTTGGCCACATCCCAGTCTATGTCTCAGTCAGAATTGCCCTGAAGAAGGTGACAGACGGTCACCGAAACGTCGTTATGAATAAATCAATGGTTGTGTAAAAAGAGTCTCTTTATTCAGTGACGTACCAACCTGATAAAACTTTTCACGGATATAGTGATATTGTTGGTGAGTTTTGTGGATATACTGTAGAGCGTATATATATATATATATATATATATATATATATATATATATATATATATACATATATCAGTAGCAAGTCAGTAACATTTCATTACATTACTGTACAGTGCGGTAAGTTACAACACGGAACAAAGTTCTGGAAGTCCATCTTCACCGTTCCTTGTCTGGTCTGGATAACTCTGGTGGTCATAGCGAGAGAACTCTTTACGATCCTAGCAACGGAACTATTTAGGATCATGGAAGAATTACTATTGAGATCATAGCAACAGGGCTCTTCAGGATCCTGGGAAAATCTGTTAGACTCGGCTCATAGCAACATTCCTCAAAATCATTGCAAATGAACTCTTTACATTCTTTACGATCATAGCATCAAAACTCTTTAATATTTAGATTTATGTTATAGAGAAAAAACCCTGGCTTCAAATAGCAGCACAGAATGACCACTCCCCTCCCGCTAAGGACGGACAAAAGGACTGATTTGGACTCTTAGAGACAGGATTAACAACTGTTACAATATTTTCCTTTATCGCTCTTTTATTCAATTTTTGCACGTGTGTGCTACATGACTTAGAGTAGCTGTGGTCATTTGAATAATTATTCAAATGGGTTTGAGGAATTCTAGCGGTGTCTTTATGCAAGCTACTTGAAAATAATCCATCAAAAAGTTGAAGAAAGGTTCATTTTTGCAACATTTACTAGGAAGAATGTATCAAGAACAAAATAGACTGTCGTTCATGGTTTGTCATATGTTGAGCATGAGGAGAGATCTGATGAAAATTCTGTACCAAAATGTGAACAGTAAGAGTGATGTAACATATCAAATAAAGTATAACATAGTGTAAATAAGAAGAGCTTGGTGTCTGGGATCTTCTTTAATACCTGATCTGAATGACAAATGAAATAAGTTATGTAATCGATCAATTTCCATAAGTAAAAATCGCGTCAGACAGAACTGCGAGGTTTGATCCACTCACATCGGGTTGAACTTCTTCTATTGAAGTGCCAATCCTTCACCGAGAATGGAATCCCTGAACATGCAGTAAAAGCTAAGATATTGCAGGCAATAAAAATGTATTCAATTAATTAAAGTTCCTAATTACTACTTACAGAGAGAAGCGCCCCAACGAGGCACAAGAAGCCCGCAAGTCAGGGGCTTGTCGAAAGGAAAACAATACGGAAATACAAAATCCTTTTGTTTATTACGAACGTGTGTTTGAAAGGGGACATTTATTTTGTCCTTTTTTCCAGTAGTAGCATTAAATAGTTTTTATGAAAGTGTGAGTATTTTTGAGGACATATAATCTCGCAAATCACGGCCTATCCGAAAACAATTATTGCAAAACAGTTATTGCAAAACAATACAACAAAATAATACAAAAACTCCTGACAGCAGTCATAAAATGCTCGTAAGGTATTGATGTTAACTATCAGTCACGTCATTTCCGAGAATAGTTTCATCAGGTTAGTAGAACAAAGGATATAGGAGAATTCTTTTTACAGAACTACCTATTGGTTGTGTAAAAAGAATTCTCCTATATCATTATTCAGTCATGCCATTGTTCTGATGGTTAAGAGGAGAGGGTGTACTGAATAATGGATCGCTACGGCCCAAAAGGTACGGATTTGAACGAATATGAACGATGTCATCGCTATCATTTATTGCACTTTCTAAGAGCCTCTCTCCAATAAGTCAATTACTGGTTGATAAATGTTCATTTGAACACCTTCGTGTCACTGTGACGTCAGCGTGAGACAATCAACACGCCCACGTAAGTAAGACTAATCAAACACTGCGTAACGGCGTCACCAAGCTCACAACAAGAAGACAGAGATCCACTCCTTACACAGAAAGTGGTACTGCAGATTTTTTGACCAGCTTGGGAAGTACGTTTGGAGAAAGATAAGGTACGTATATTTTCGGAAACTTAATCACCTTTAAGAAGCTAGTTAATTATGCCCTAATGCAGGCAGACGGAAGCTTCCAAAACGTCGCCGAGAAAAAATCATGGCTGCACCTGTCAATCAATCAATTAATCAATCAATTAATCAATCAATTAATCAATCAACTAATCAATCAATTAATCAATCAAATGGTTTATTCATGCATGATCTGTAACATGAACGTTACTTCCGGATAGCTTACCAAACCATCCATGAGATCACACCCTTCACATGTCCTGATTATTGGAAGGGCTCCTTGCATGGAAGTCGTACTTAAAAACAGGGTTAGGGCATGTTCCCGACCAGTTTGTAGCCCTAGGATGTCATTGGGTCAGTTACACCAATTTGATTTTTTTAAACTCTCATATTTGCCCAAACAATGAAGAAAACTTTTGCCTTCCTAATTATTTCTGTTGTTCAATTTATTGATACAATTCCATTCTAAAATGTAATGCTCGAAATACCAACCAGTCTAGAATGTTAATTTTGGGTCTTGAGAAATGTTCCCGGTTTATAGTAGAATGCCTTTTTCGTCTTTACTTCTATTTCACATAGTACCGACCAACCCACCCATCGTTATCCTGCAAACCTGGGAACCAAGGAATTACATTAATATGGCATAGCTAGTCTTCTTATCTGCGTCTGCTTCAAAATATCAGTGAAAGGAAAAAGGAGTAAACAACCTCCATGGTACATGTAAAAATGAATATTCAAAAAGCTTCAGACAATCAACACGACCACATAGGTAAGACTACTGTGAGGCTGTTTAGTCACAGCTAGTAAATGTTGATGGCATTGCTTCCCCTACGGCCGGTGAGGCTATGGGACCGGTGAGGTGAGGTGAGTAATTGAGGCCCCGGGTAGCTGGTGCTGACGCTGTGAAACCTCCGCGTGCTCAAGCAAAAGGAGCGATGAAGAAAACTGTTCAGTGACGTTCAGTGCCTCAGCACTGTTCATAGCGGCCCAGGACAGGATAAATGTGAATGACAGCAAATTTTACAATTCTGTCACAGCCCCTCTCTCCCATACCCTCATCGCGACACCAGTCAGAAACTCTAGTCTAACTGAGACACAGCGCTAGCCTGGACGCAAGATGTGTACACCGAATACGAAATACGCCACTGTTTCATGAATTTCATTTCGTGATGTTAAGCCGATCCTGCAGTTAAGAAATAGAATTTTTTGATAAAAAAAGCCACAGTCCAGGTCTATGTGTACATTCAACAAAAAATACCCCACTTGCACGGTATCAAGAAGTTCCACTGTTTTGCCGATGAAGACGAGAGTTTCTACAGAATATGGATTGCTAAAATGTTAGGAAATATGAGTTTGAAAACGATACGGAAGATGACATACATGTAACTATTATTTATTGCTCCTTTGTAAGAGACGCTCTGCAGATGTCACCTTTGTAAGGTTCATTCAAGCAGCCACCGTGACGTCAGCTTCAGGCAATCAACACGCCCACCTAAGCTAGACTAATTAAACATTGTTTTCTCAATTCCGTTGCGAAACGGCCACACCGAGCTCGCATCTGGGAGGAGGCACAACTGCAACAAGAAGTCTCCGGACAGCCCGTCGTGACGGCCTTACCCAGAAAGTGGCAACTGATCATGAAGATATTCTGTCTAACTTGTGAGGTAAGTTTAGAGGAACAGAAGGTAAGTGCATTTTCAGAAATTACCTGGTCAAACGTATTTCATTTTACTCAAGCGGCTGGAAGGTGCCAAAATATCACTGAAAAATACCCTGTCTACATTTGTAACATGTCATTGTAACAGCTACGTAACTTCCAAATAACTTTTTAAACCGAAGAAACTATCCGTAGGATCAATCCTCTGACAGGTCCCAATCATTGGAAAGTGTATTTTACTCGAACTTACATAAAACTGGGAATAGGACATGTTCCCGACCAGCTTTTGCCACCTCAGCGTCTCTGTTATGGGTCAGTTACACCAATTTGATTTGAGCTGAAACAATATCCGCTAAACGAACCAAACATGCCCATATTGCCGCTCCACCAGTGAATGTTATTCTTGTTTGCTGATCTTTTTTATCTAAAATATGATGCTCGAAATATATAACAGAGTACATGATGTAAGTTATCTGGTCGCAACGGCGCCATGAAAAACAAAACGAGTAAACAACCTCCATTTTTAACATAAATATTGAAACAGCGAGCTTCAGACAATCAACGCAACCATATCAGTAAGACTAATCTAAGGCTCGTAAGGTATAGCTAGTGAATTGATTATTCTACATGCAAAATAACAACAACCGAACTCTTTAACAAATGTTAATATTGCCTTCGAATGAAGAATCGACTGAGTTCTTTGTAGAATCCCTAGTTACGAAGTTTTGAGCTTGGTTCCAACACACGGGAAATACTCACCAAGGATTTATAGTCGATTTCGCGACCTTCATCAGATGTCTGATTCACTGCTCTAACGTTCCGAACGTCAGAAGTTTGGTGACGTCAGGAGTGAATCAAAAGTTACATCAGAACATACGAACCCTCACAGAACCGTGACGGGGTAGGTTTAGACTTCCAGCCATTTTTATTGGCTCCTCATGTTAGTATTCATACAGCCAGTTTCAGAAAATCAACCTAATGATACAGGCAGAACAGTAAGACTTATAAATATTGATACAATAATTACATTATTATCATTATACATAATTGTTATGTTATTCGACACGGTTTTATTATTTACGGATTTGTTATTTTGATATTTATTCTTTGTATTGTTCTGTATAGTTATCTTTTAATTGCTTTTCTAGTTTTTTTGTACAGTTTTCCGATATTAACGTTTTACTAGGTATATGATAATAGATTTCCTTTAATCTTAATTCTTTAGCTGTCTGTCCACCTTATCATTTAATGTAAGTGGCATAATAATAATCACGAATATATTCTTTCTATTTTTTTTACTTTACTACCATAAGCTTTTTTAGTTTCGATTTTACAATAATGATTATCACACACACACACACACACACACACACACACATATATATATATATGCTGGATGCACGTTAAAAAAAGTGGAAATATTCTGAATAAGCCAATCTGCATGATAATTATAATGACATTTACTGCACTGTATTCTCACATTTACATAATCATTTCATGCTTTGAGCGGTTAAAATGGCCCAAAGACAAGTTTGCCTGATGATTTTTCTTATTACTGGACCCCCCCAAAATGAGGACTTGATCAGGAATCCTCATGCGACTTGTTCCTGTGCCGATTTTAACGGCTTAATAGTGCTAAAATAGTGCATTACATGTCAATATTATACAGACTGCCTTATTCAGAATATTTCCACTTTTAACGCTGTAATATTGCTCGGGATGCCTTTAATCAGTACTTTACTTATTATCTTTGCTAACACGGCTGAATTTTTGGCTTAGTAAGAAATCCATAGATACTGTTGTTAAGTTTGATATGTGGTTAGCACTTATGATATAAAGAATACTGTTTTTCAACCACAAACCTGGTATGTCAGTGGTGCCTTCCCTGTAATTAATAAGTGCACAAGCTAAGCACATCTAGTCTCTAGTCTCAACTCTCTTATTCCGTCTGGAAACCTTAACATCTGTAACGTCTGGAATCGTCCAAATTTTGGACGAGGGCGTGGATTGGTCCTTACACATGCACAAATTAAGGAATGGGTTCAAGCGCTCGTTCGAACAGGCGGTCCAACACCCGAAACGCCCTCCGTCCGCTTATGGCAGAGCCTGTTGTCATCGAACGAGCGCACTGGAAACTATTCCCTAATTCGCTCATTAACTGCCATCAGCACTAAAAGGTTTGACTGCCCAGTTCCCCAGACAGGTAGCAGAAACAAACATCAGAGCGAACTACTACCTGGACGGTACCCGGGCTGAAGCACATCATCAATAGCAGAGCAATACTTTTCTTTATCCAGTACATACGCTTAGGTCACATATTTGCCTGATTTGACTGTTGCACTTTGATTGCTTTTGTTTATGTACCCAGGTATCATGGAAAGAAAGCTGCGACACCTGCTGATGTTCCTTCTCATCATCCTGAAGGAGCCCAATATGCCAGAAGCCCGCTGCATGTGTGTAGGGCTACCAAACTGCACATGTCTGAGAAACAGGGGCCTGACCGGCATCCCTCAGAACCTGAAAAAATCAATCACCCATCTAGACTTGTCACGTAACCAGATATCAATGATTCAGTCTGGTGCATTTACAAATCTAACCCAGCTAGAAGATTTGTACCTGACCTCTAACCAGATAGCAATGATTCATCCTGATGTTTTTGTGAATCTACCCAGGCTAGAAGCGTTGTCGCTGTCTGTAAACAAGATAAAAGTGATTCCGCCATTTGCAAATCTACCCCAGCTATCGACGTTGGGCCTAAAACAAAACCAGATAACAAAGATTCAGGCATTTGCAAATCTACCCAAGCTACATACGTTGATCCTGCAACAAAACCAGATATCAATGATTCAGGCTGGTGTATTTGCAAATCTGCCCCGGCTAGAAGGTTTGTACCTGAAAGGAAACCAAATAACAACGATTCAGAAAGGTACATTTGCAAGTCTCTTCCATCTCAGACGATTGTACCTGGCAGACAACCAGATAACAATGATTCAGAAAGGTTTATATACAAATCTAAACCAGCTAGGAGAGTTGGGGCTCTCTAAAAATCAGATAACAATGATTCAAAAAGATACATTTGTAAATCTCCCCCAGCTACTAGTGTTGGTCCTGTCCAACAACCAAATAACAATGATTATGGAAGGTGCATTTGCAAACCTGCCCAAACTTCAACAATTGGACCTTAGTAACAACAAGCTGATTGCCATTGCCTCTTTAACTTTTGGCTTGTTACCATCTAATCTCGCCATAAAACTAGACGGAAACCCCTGGCAGTGTGACTGTAAAATGGCTCCCTTCAGGCTTTCGACTGAATATTCTCCATTTAAGTACCGGATAATCTGTGCCGAACCCGCCAAATTCCAGGGTAAGAACCTTAAATATGTCAATCCTGCAGAATTGGTATGTTCAGAGGCAGCCATAACATCACTGCCTGTTGATGTAACCTTTACCAACTATGGTACAACAGAACAAACACAAAACAGCAGTTCCCATGGATATGTCCATGTAAATTTTAACATGCATTACAATGGTTCAACCGCTGGCTCAATAACAGGTCCTGCAGGCAAAAAGAGTAAAACAACAACAACAATAGCTTCACCCTTTCAAACAACTTCGGACAGACTAGAAACCAACCATAGAGGCAAAACAATAACATCAATGAATTCAACTCATCAAGCCACTTCCAAAGAATCGGTCCCCAGTTTCCCAAGACCTGTTCTCATTGGCTCTGTCTGTGGTTCAATAGCTGGCATTGCCCTAATCGGCACCGTCATTCTCACAATCTGGCAAAAGAAGAGGACCGAGAATCCTCATGACATTCCTTTGAGTAATCTTAACATCAATAGTGGTCATGATCACCATTATGAAGATATAGACAAACAGCACAATCAGACAGGGCAGGGCCAGTCTCATACCACCACTGAATCCAACCCAAACACCACAGCTCCTGTAGTGACCAGTGGTCATGATCACCAGTATGAAGATATAGACAAACAACACAATCAGACAGGGCAGGGTCAGAGTCAGGCCATCACTAAATCCAACCAATACACCACAGCTGCTTTACTGACCAGTGGTCATGATCACCAGTATGAAGATGTAGACAAACAACACAATCAGACAGGGCAGGGCCAGTCTCAGGCTATCACTAAATCTAACCCAAACACCACAGCTAATTTAATGGCCAATGATGATGACCATCAGTATGAAGATATAGACAAACAAAACAATCAGACAGGGCAGGGCCAGTCTCAGGCCATCACTGAATCCAACACAAAAACCACAGCTGCTGTAGCAACCAACGATCGTGATAATCAGTATGAATATATGAACCAACACAATCAGACAGGACAGGGCCAGTCTCAGGCTATCATTGAAGCTAGAAACCCATCGTATGGCACAGGGCAGATGGCCTCAGGGCAAAGTTCCATGTACAAAGCCGTAGGTCAGTCTCATGACATTTCTGAACACAGCACAAACACCACAGCTGCGTTAGTGACCTGTTGTCATGACCAGCTGTATAAAGACACGCGCCAACATAACGAGACAGATCTAGGCCAGTCTTTAGCTTCTATGAAAGCTAGAAACCCATCGTATGGCATAGTGCAGATTGATTCAATGCAAAGTCCCCTGTACAAAGTCGTAGGTCAGTCTCAGGCTATCACTGAATCCAACCCAAACACTACAGCTGCTTTGATGAAATGTGGTCAATATCACCAGTATGAAGATTTAGAAAAACAACACAGCCAGACAGGACAGAGTCAGTCTCAGGCCATCACTGAATCCAACCCAAACACCACAGCTGTTGTGATGACCAGTGGTCATGATAACCAGTATGAAGAGGCAGACAAACATCAGACAGGACAGGGCCAGTCTCAGGCTAACGCTCAACCTCTGAAATTTGAAAATCTATCACATGACGAGGTGCTAGCTGCCCTAAAGCCTAATCCCATGTATGCAGGTGTAGAAACACCACCAAAGAACCAAACATCTACGGCAATGGTCAGTAATCATAGTCAGATACGACAGGGCCAGTCTAAGGCAATCACTGAATCCAGCCCAAACACCACAGCTGCTGGTATAGTGACCAGTGCTCATGATCACCAGTATGAAGATATAGACCAACCTAATCAGACAGGGCAGGGTCAGTCTCTGGCTAACGCTCAATCTCTAAAGGTTGCAAACCTGTCACATGACGAGGTGGTAGCTGCCTTAGATCCAAACCCTATGTATGTAGGTGCGGGAACATCATCAAAAGACCAAACATCTACAGAAATGGCCAGAGGTCATGGTCAGACAGGGCTGGGACATGGTCAGTCTCAGACCATCGCTGAGTCCAACACAAACACCACAGCTGCTTTAATGACCAGTGGTCATGGTCACCAGTATGAAGATGTAGACAAACAACACAACCAGACAGGGCAGGGCCAGTCTCAGACTATCATTGAAGCTAGAAACCCATCGTATGGCACAGGGCAGATTGATTCAATGCAAAGTCCCCTGTACAAAGTCGTAGGTCAACTTCAGGCCATCACTGAGTCGAACCAAAACACAACAGCTGCTGTGGTAACCAGTGGCCATGATCACCAGTATGAAGGCGTTGATCCCCAACACAACCAAACAGCTCAGGGCCAATCACATGCCATCATTAAGTCCAACTAAAACATAATCTCACAGGGCAGAGTCAGTATCAGGCCATCACGGAATCCAACACAAACACCGTAGTAGTGACCAGTGACCATGATCAAACAGTGCAAGGTAGCCGCATGCCATCACTGTATATAAATTCAGATCCTGCACAAGTGAATTTTAGCTCACGTGGCTTGTAAACATTTACACTTCAACAATTTGAGCAGTCTTTATGACCTGGTCCATGAAAACACGATAAGTGAGTGGAAAAGGACGATCTCTATCCGCTCCTTTGGGAAGCTGTGATTAATCTTGAATGTCTTTTTTTTTTTTCAAAATAATGCCCGAGAGCTAATTGCATATACATGTACAGTCTCAAGAACTAAGAGAAGTAAATATAATAATACATAAAACTATTGTCTATTCAACTACATGATACTATGGGTACTATCGTCGGGTTTGACTTCTTCTTTAAAGGCAGTGGTTAATGAACTGCCCCGCGTTCAGTATGATGGTGGGATTTTGTGCTTTTTAGTAGAAATGTAGTCTTTTGGTGATCACTTAGGTGGTACAAGCTTGGGGAAATTAGACACTTCCTACCGCACTTGGCTCACATATAACAATTGATGCTTTTCTTACGAATTGTGAAAGTCTTGACATGGAGTGCAATGGTTTTAACGCCTACAAATAGTTCTTTTTGAGGAAGTAATAGGAATAATACCTGTAAAAATCATGGTGATTCCCATGGCCAAGTTGTTTTTTATCTTTAGCATTGTACTATTGTTTTTCTACTAGTTTTTATAACAGACACTACTGTTACTGTTTTCACACTGATATTTTTGTTGTGTTTTGTGGATAGTCAGTAAGTTTATAAATGGTATTACAGTCAATAGCAAAAGAGGACAGGCCAGTCCAGTGGAGTAAGGTATTTATTTATGCTTTCAGCTTCTGGTAGCAGTTGCTTGTATTTGGTCAGATCTAGTGGAACTTCTGACAGGCTTTTAGTGGTGTGGTCAGTTTGAAATCAGCCGCTCATAAAAATGTGAAAAACACATTGATTTATTTCAGTCTTATGAAGATATGTCCCTTTGCCTTTGTGCCAGCATTTCTTTTTTAGAAATGAGCGTTTTATAAACCAATTGCAATTACATTTTGACTCCCCTGAAGATCAAATAAATGACAATTGCAATGAAGAAAACAGCTTCTAGATCATCCAATCACAGATAGGACTCCCAAATCATTTGAACACATCACAAAATATACATCTATAGGACCAGAGAAATTTGCACGGACTATTTCAGTGATATGCGCTTGTGTAATTCTCCTATAGCCATTTTTTTTGTTTAAGATAAAAAGTCAACTTTTACTTTTAAGAAGCATTTTTGATGTTCTTATCTCTTTGTGGATTGCTAGTATGTACACAATTATATGTAAACTAATAAAGTAGCAAGTGTTTATCACAAAATATGATTAAAACAATTGAGTACAACAAGACATAATATGGCTAATGTAATGTAGAAACCAAGAATTTTAGCAGTAAAATGTACTTAAACAGTACGAATTAACTTAATTAAGAAGTTTGACCTAAGTAGATCAGTTATATAAGCTTGTGTAACTGTTTTATATCACCAAAACATTTGCAAATTTGGAGCAAAAACAAATGAAAAACATAAAACAAATGAAAGGGCAAAAGCAGTTTTTAATGTTCTTATTTATTTGTGGATTACAAATAGCAATTGTATATGAACTAATAAAAAAAACAAGTGTTTGTCACAATTTATAACAAAAGTCTCAATTTTGTAATGAAACCAATTGAGCACAACAAAACAGAATATGGTTAATGTAATGTAGAAATGTAAACAAATTTGAGATGGAGGTTTCTGAATAAAGAACTGATCAGTCTAACGAAGGCGTGATCGTGCGATTTTTGTTCTGGTTCTTAGCGAGTTGTTTTTTGCCATCGACAATGATTTAGTCCAATTTTCCCGTCACACGACAGCTAAATTTTGTACAAAATATTCACGATTGTCCGCAGAATACACTCCTTCCCCCCAACGCGTTGTAGCTGTACTGTAACTGTAGTCTGATTTGGCTTCGACTTCATCAATATCTTCAGTCAGTTTTCAGTTTGCTAGAGAAGTAGTAACTCAGACCCTTTTTGGGTCGAGAAAACAGAACTTTGCAAATAAAAGTCGAAAAAAAACTTTAAGTCATATTAATGTTTATTGTCTACATTTATACACACAAATGTGGGAGAAAAACAAACAAACAAACAAACAACCTTCACAAAGAAATGTCAATAGATCCGCTCATTAATGTCGACGATATGCAATCACTTCGAAAACTGTTTTCTTACCAGTAGTTACATGCACATATGTAGGCAATGAAACAAGTAACGATAAAAGACGTTGACAGTAAAGCTTTGAAGACTGCTTGTAGTACCCACTCATGCGAACAATTAAAGTATTTCATGTAAAATGTACACAAAAGTCGGAGAAAAACAACTTTTACAAAGAAATGTCAATAGATTCACTCATTATTGACGACGATGTACAATAATTTCTAAACTTTTTGTAATACTGACGTGCACAAATGTAGAGAAACAAGCATATTCTTTGTACCTGACAGAACAATGAAAAATGGTTTTTGATAGCAGAGATCTGAAGCTTGTTTACAGTGTTCAGCAATGCGATTCAATGTGATTTGTCTCTACTGTGTAGAGGCTTACAAGCAATTAACAAATGACTTTATTCATTATGAGTTATATTGAGATTTCTTTTAATTTTCATGAGGTAATTTCGTGTCTGGGCACGCACTACACAGCCAGCGCATTGCCTGCTGCAGGACGTGTTTCAGATTTTAGACAGTCCTGACGGGCAAGTGTCATCATGGCCGCAGAGAAACCACCGCCCGAGACGTCCGACAGAAAAGGTAAAAGATTCTCTTAGCATTTGGGGGCGGGTACCTTGTCCCCACCCCCCACCCACCCAACGACCTGGAGGTCAAGGGACCTAGGTAGGCAGGTAGGTTATCACCTGTACAGAAAACGCAGGTACAGGTCCGGTTCAGGTCCAGAGGATCAGGTCCAGGTCTGGATCTGAACCTGGACCTGAGCCTGGCTGCCTGCCTGCGAAAACTTGCGTCAACGACAGATGTTGGCGGCTGCAATAGACATGCTGTCATCTTTGACATGTGTCTATGGGGGCTACATTTCAGGCGGACTGAAGGTGCTTGCGCTGAGACCACGTTTGAGCTGTGAGCTGTGCAAATTCAAACTGTCTTGGTGCACAAAATGATGTTTTGGATCCATGTTGGTGGTTGGTTCTGCCTCGGCCTGCTTGAAAATCCTATTGAATCAAAATCGTACGATGATCGCACGACCTATGTGATCGAGCCCTAGTCGCTCAACCTTTTATCAGGTCCATTTTTAAGGACCGGTCAAACAAGGAAAAAAGACGTTTTGTACCGGTACAGCGTGACGGTACCCACCCCTGTTTAGCACAATACAGTCGAAGATGAATTGCACATGAATTGTACCATGTATGTTTTGCAGGTCCTAAGAGTTTATTTCACACAAGTTAACTTACACGAGTAGGAAGCTGTAGCCTTCTTGAATTGAATAAGATTTGTTGCATTAGGCATCTTTTGTAATTTAAGAGCTGTAGAACCTCACAGTGACGACGAAGCATCCATGTCGCTTATTCGTTAGCTATTCGTGCAATGCAGCTTCACGATGGGTCACGTATTTTATCGGTTCATACACTTCTCGATCAGTGTGTTGGGTTCTGTTACGTCCAGATGTTGACGCCCGTAGTTCCATCAGAATATCGTAGCTAAAAAGTAAATTTCACCACTTTATTGCCCTTTTTTAGGAATTTATATTCAGACAGCTTGTTGATAACGGTTGTTAAACTCTTCACAGCCATTTATTTTCAGCAGCATGAGAAGAAGTCAAATATGCATATATGCTAGACTCGTTACGGCACCAACATGTTTATTTATTTCTTCTCAAGACGGGTGGCTGGCCCCTACAGCTTTTGAAAGTTGATATGTAAATGCGACCCACCATACATGTAAACAAGACAAAACGCGTTATATTCACTTAAAGCTGGGGCACCCGTAGACAACATACAGTACATCACATGAAAATCAAGGCGTCAAGAACAATATCAGTGTTCAATACTTAAGACCATAAACGTTCCAAGTTCAAAACCAAAACAAAGCTAGATGATGGAATGGATAGATGAGGTCAGAGGTAAAGATGGCAGTTTTAACCCTATTCAGACGGGGGGGGGGTCTTTTGACTTTCAACTTACGCTACAGCAACATTCGATGTTTTTTTTTTTTTCAATTTAGTTTTTCATTTTTTTTTCGTTGCGTTTTGCGTACCAAACAAATGTTTGATGTATATCTTAGACTTGAATACCTCTGAGTACAATTTCGGTTGTAAAGTTTTTGCGAATGTTGTCATAATTTTAGTGCGTTTACTTCCTTAGTTCCATAGCTACGCAAGATAATAGATTCATTTTTGTCCAAGATGGAGGCAAGAGTTTTTCTTCACGAGTTTTTTCTTGGGTCAGATTTGGTGTAAATTACCAAGGGATATGGCTCAAAATGCGAATTGTTCAAATTTGCACGTGAATGTTCCAGACTTATAATTAGCATCAGAGCGGTTTGTTCTCTCGCCTTCTAACCTTCTTACAACAACCTGGGACGGCAATGATATGTAAATGAGCTGGCATGGCCCTATTGTTGTCGTCCCGGGCACGAAATTAATGAGAAGCTTAATGAAAGTTCCAGGAAAAATATACCCTACTATGTTTATATGCACCAAACGATCAAAGACAGAGAAGAACTTTCTTGGACCTTCTTGGTGGGTCCCTGGCGACAATTGACAAAAATCAGGCCGTAAGGGACCTTTGTGCCCATTTCAACCTACAAGATATATTTCGGCACATGCATCCCACACTGAAAAGTTTCACTTGGAGAAGAAAAACAACCGCACGAAGGCTAGATTACTGGTTGGTTGAAAACACCTTGACTGATGTTATGGAAGCTGGCCATTATGCCAGTATTTGCAGTGATCACAATGCTGTGTTTATAGATATGCATGTTAAGGAAACACCAAGAGGAAATGGATTCTGGAAACTAAATGTTAATCTTTTAAACGATCCAAACTATAAACACGAAATAGAAAGGCTTATAGAAGATACCAAAATAGAATTCAAACAGTGTAAACCAGAACTTATATGGGAAATATGCAAAATGAAGATCAAAGAGCTGTCTATAGCATGGTCAAAGTTTAAAACTAAAGAGAGAAACACCTTAGAAAAAGAAACAACAAATAAATTGGAAACTCTACAAGAGAAAATAGATAAGGATTTAAATCCTCAAACTCTTGCTGAATATGAATGTGTTAAGACGCAGCTGGAGAGTATTCTCCTAGAAAAGGCCAAAGGTCAACAAATCAGAGCAAAAGCAAGATATATTGCAGAAGGTGAAAGACCATCCAAGTACTTTTTGAGCTTAGAAAACAAGAAGCAAAGTCAAAATTGTATAACCTCGCTAGTGAGAGACAATGAAAAAATACATGACCAAGCAGAGATATTAAAAGAGTGTAGAAGCTTTTATCAAACTCTATACTCCTCTAAAAAGGTACCCGAAGACAAAATTGAAGACTTCCTGGGATCTATGAATATTCCAAACATACTATCTGAACAAGAAAAGCAGGAGTGTGACAAACCCATCACATTACATGAGTGTGAAGAAGCTGTAACAAGCATGAAACAAGGTAAAACACCTGGCCCTGATGGGCTTCCACCTGAATTTTACAAACTGTTCTGGCCTTCAATTGGAGTTTTAGTGCACTCTGTTATTTGCAATGCACTCAGTGAAGGAAAACTACCACCCTCCTTCAGAAAGGCCCTACTAAGATTGATACACAAAAATGGAGACATGGAATCACTTAGCAATTGGAGACCTATAAGCCTCTTAAATACCGATTATAAGATACTTGCTTTTGTCATGGCAAATAGAATTAAACCTCTCCTGAAAGATCTAATAAATAAGGACCAGTGTGCTTACATAAAAGGACGTTTCATAGGACAAAATGTTAGATTAATTCAAGATATAATTGACTTCTGTGACTCCAAAAATAAGACAGGTATTGTACTATTCATAGATTTTGAGAAAGCATTTGATTGTGTGGAGCACAATTTTATGTTTAAGGTATTAGAGAAATTTAACTTTGGCCCAAATTTTGTAAACTGGGTAAAGATCATGTATTCTGACTGTCTGGCCTCAGTCATCAACAATGGCTGGAAAGCCGCTAGTATACAACTGCAGCGGGGTATAAGACAAGGATGCCCATTAAGTGCGCTACTGTTTCTTCTTGTAGCAGAGATCCTATTTTATAGCATACAAAATAACCAAAATATCAAAGGTGTCACAGTAGACGAAGCAGAAATTAAGATGTGCCAGGTGGCAGATGATACCACTGTTTTCTTGTCCACTGAAGACTCACTGCATGAAACACTTGAGTGCCTTAGCTCATTCTCTAATGTGGCTGGACCCAACTTAAACAAAGCTAAAACAAAAGGACTGTGGCTAGGTATATGGAAACACAGAAAAGATGAAATAGCAGGTATCCAATGGCCTTCTGTAATTAAGTCACTTGGTGTAAATTTTGGTCATAGCAAGGAACAACTAATGAAATTAAACTGGGATGACAAGGTAAAACAAGTTAAAACAGTTCTCAATACATGGTGCCAAAGGAATCTTACTTTATTTGGGAAAATAACCATTGTAAAGGCATTGGCAGCTGCAAAGGTAACATATGTAATGAACATTCTTCCAACACCAACAATAGTGTTAAAGGAGCTAAATACTGCCTTTTTTAACTTTGTGTGGAGTGGAAAAAAGGACAAAATTAAACGGAAAACTCTCATTGGCAACTATGAACAGGGAGGTTTAAAAATGCTAGACATACATAGTGTGAAAGATGCTCTCTTGGCGTCTTGGGTTAAACGTTTACTTAATGGTAAGGGTTCTTGGAGATATATCCCTTTACACTACTTATCTTCCTTAGATATAGACTTGAATTTTGTGTTTCAAATGAGTTGCATTGAAGACAAATACCTGTGTAATGTACCCCTCTTTTATAAGCAAGTTATCTATGCATGGTACAAAGCTAAAAGCAATTGTGACACAAACCAGATTATCTGGGGAAACAAGCATATTGTATCAGGGGGGAAAACACTCTTGTACCCTCATTGGATTAACTCTGGTTTTGTTTATATACAGGATATTTTACAAAATGGTACCTTTATAAGTGACAGAGAGGTATTCCGAAAACTTACCAAGAAACATAACTGGATGTGTGAATTGCTCATTGTAAAAAGAGCCATACGTAAAAATTGTTGTATCGAAAGAGAAACGTTAGAAACACCAGCCTTAGATTTTCCAAAACTTCTGTGATATACCAAAACCTTATGTTACAAATATTTATAGTTCCAAACTGCCAACAGAAATGGCAGACACATTTTGATATATACTCACTTAATTGGAAGAAGATTTGGAAAATGCTAGGCACAACTTCATGTAAAGAAACACAAATAGCAGAGCTTAATTACAAACTACTTCATCAAATTTTACCATGTGGTGAGAAATTAAGCAAATGGAGAATACAAGATGAAGATGGTCAAGTAATTGATCCTGTATGTAAATTATGTGACAGTGGTCATGTTGACAACTATAAACATATGTTCCTGGAATGTAAAAGGCTAACTAACCTGTGGAATTTAGTACATACTTCTGTACCATTTAGCCCCAGTAACCCTTATATTGATTTTGAAGAGATGATACTGGGAAAGGTAAACCAGCCAATAAACGAAAATATCCTGAAGAACAGAATACGCATAATATCTATAGCAAAGTGGGTTATCTTTAAAACATGGATTTTTTCTAGAAAGTGCCCACGGCCAATTTCAGGCCATAACTTATCTAACATCTTCAATTGTGAACACAAAAACAGACTTCATGTTCTGTAATGTTTACTTCTATGTACTTAAATAATAATTTTTAAGCTCATAAAAAGCAACAACAACTGTTAAACCCATAGTATGTAAACTATAGTTCTAGTCCAGTCTAGATCTACTGTGTTATAACATACTGTAAACTATACATTGTTATGAAAGAAAAAGTCCCGAATGTTAAAAGTTACTTGTTGTTTTTGATAACCATCTACATGTATCATAATTATTCCATGACAATTGTGGCAACCATGTGGTGTATATTGGTTATACATAATAGCCTGTATAAGTACATGAGAGAAATTCTTATATAGACAATGATACTTCTTCCATGCGCATTACCTATTGTGTATCTCACTAGTACTTCAAATTACTCCATGTACAATAGTAGCTTAGATACTCTGTTGTTGACAAATGTATTATTTGTTTTACTAATAAAGCCTTAAAAAAAAAAAAAATTTAAGAAAAAAAAAAAAAAAAAAAGCTTAATGAAAGTTCCTTGGCTGTTGCAAATTATTTGTTACAGTTTGTTGTGTCTGCGAGGTTTAAACTACAGTCAAACCTGTCTATAGCGGCCACTCAAGGGACTGGAGAAATATGACCACTATAGACAGGTGGCCACTATAGAGAAAATGTTGATCAATTGACCATGATTTAAGTTCCCACTAATCTTTCTCACCAAATAGCATTGTCTCGATCGGTAAATTCAGAGACAAAGACTCGCACTTTAATGCCCAAGGCATGCATACCTTCTGCTACCGCCAATATGACCCTGTCAGGAACTCCAAATCCTCGCAAACTACAATTTCAAACTCGGTGCAGGGTGACATAAGGCTGCAGTATGCTTGCAATAGGCAGTGTTTCTGAATCAACGGGACCGGAAATCGTGTGGCCGTGGCCGCGTTGGATAGGTGGCCGCTAAGCATATTTCTTAATCATTACGAATCCAAGGGACCGACAAAAAGTGGCCACTATGGCCAGGTGGCCGCTATGCAAAGGTTGCCGCTAATACAGGTTTGACTGTACCAATAATTCTACAAGATTTTTTGTGCACTTTCTCCCATACATGTAGTTCCATAACTACGCAAGGGAAATTATTTATGGTGAGGAGTCATTCTGCTCTTACTTCGGCTGAAATATCAGGAAATGTTGCTCATAATATTAATTGTACCCTTTGATAAAGATAAAATCACGTAGACGGAAGAATAAGGACCGGAGTTATCGATGCAAATTTGTAGCTCGTAGGGAAATCAAGGTGGAAAATCATAGCATCAGAAAAGCTGCACCAAAAAAAGTCGGCACGAGGAGTTGAAACATTTTGATCATATATATACAAATTTGTGGCTTCGGAACCGCCCAGGGCTACACCCCCTGTGGGCATAGGTGCCGATGGGTCCGTAGTATGTAGTTGAAGATGGGCATCTAGAACCCCATCGTAATTATTAAGACCAACTCAGGATTACTTACTATCGCCCGTGTTTATTTTTGTCCAATAGCCATACTTTATGTTGCACCTGACTATAATTTGTCTAGAGTGTACTAGGGTGGTTAATGATTTTAGGGCCACCAAAAAGAAGCTTCAATAAACATATGGTTCTTATGCTGAAGAGGGTCAGAGTTTGCCGTGTAGGGTTGATTTAATGAAAAACAAATCGAATTCTATCAAGAATGTTCACCTGAGTTGGTGTATTACAACATGTTCGCCAACTGCAGAATTTGAAAGTTTGTCTGAATCCCTCAGATAATTTTATGGCAGAACTTTCGGTTGGCAAAATAATACATCATTGATGGACACTGGGTGTTGTATCTGTTTTGAGATTATTGGCCAGTCCTCTTCATCTATCTGACTCAATGGCTGAACGCAGCATTACGGTTAGATAACTTGAATAAGACTGACCGTTTCAGTAAGAACTATATTGATATGCAGATAACTTTACAAACTTTTACTTTTCTGCAGGCGCCGAACACACACAGGAAGAATGGCGGTCTGTTGCGGACGAAGGTGCAAATATAAACAACGCTATCTACTACTCCTCTATAGAAGGTATATCATTTCTCTATTCCAGTTAAATATAAACATCGCTATCTACTACTCCTCTATAGAAGGTACTGCATTTCTCTATCCCGGTTAAATATAAACAACGCTATGTACTACGCCTCGATAGAAGGTACATCATTTTTCTATCCCAGTTAGATATAAACAACTCTATCTACTGCGCCTCGATAGAAGGTACAGCATTTCTCTATCCCAGTTAGATATAAACAACGCTATCTACTACGCCTCGATAGAAGGTACTGCATTTCTCTATCCCGGTTAAATATAAACAACGCTATCTACTACTCCTCGATAGAAGGTACTGCATTTCTCTATTCCAGTTAGATATAAACATCGCTATCTACTACTCCTCGATAGAAGGTACAGCATTTCTCTATCCCAGTTAGATATAAACAACTCTATCTACTACGCCTCGATAGAAGGTGCTGCATTTCTCTATCCCAGTTAGATATAAACATCGCTATCTACTACGCCTCGATAGAAGGTACTGCATTTCTCTATCCCAGTTAGATATAAACATCGCTATCTACTACGCCTCGATAGAAGGTACTGCATTTCTCTATCCCGGTTAAATATAAACAACGCTATGTACTACTCCTCGATAGAAGGTACTGCATTTCTCTATCCCAGTTAAATATAAACATCGCTATCTACTACTCCTCGATAAAAGGTACAGCATTTCTCTATCCCAGTTAAATATAAACAACGCTATCTACTACTCCTCGATAGAAGGTACTGCATTTCTCTATTCCAGTTAAATATAAACACCGCTATGTACTACTCCTCGATAGAAGGTACTGCATTTCTCTATTCCAGTTAAATATAAACAACGCTATCTACTACTCCTCGATAGAAGGTACTGCATTTCTCTATCCCAGTTAAATATAAACATCGCTATCTACTACTCCTCGATAAAAGGTACAGCATTTCTCTATCCCAGTTAGATATAAACATCGCTATCTACTACTCCTCGATAGAAGGTACTGCATTTCTCTATTCCAGTTAGATATAAACATCGCTATCTACTACTCCTCGATAGAAGGTACAACATAGCTCTATCACAGTTAGATATAAACAACTCTATCTACTACGCCTCAATAGAAGGTACTGCATTTCTCTATTCCAGTTAAATATAAACAACGCTATGTACTACTCCTCGATAGAAGGTACTGCATTTCTCTATTCCAGTTAAATATAAACAACGCTATCTACTACGCCTCGATAGAAGGTACTGCATTTCTCTATCCCAGTTAGATATAAACAACTCTATCTACTACGCCTCGATAGAAGGTACAGCATTTCTCTATCCCAGTTAGATATAAACAACTCTATCTACTACGCCTCGATAGAAGGTACTGCATTTCTCTATCCCGGTTAAATATAAACATCGCTATCTACTACTCCTCGATAAAAGGTACAGCATTTCTCTATCCCAGTTAAATATAAACACCGCTATGTACTACTCCTCGATAGAAGGTACTGCATTTCTCTATTCCAGTTAAATATAAACAACGCTATGTACTACTCCTCGATAGAAGGTACAGCATTGCTCTATCCCGGTTAGATATAAACAACGCTATGTACTACTCCTCGATAAAAGGTACAGCATTTCTCTATCCCAGTTAAATATAAACATCGCTATCTACTACTCCTTGATAGAAGGTACTGCATTTCTCTATCCCGGTTAAATATAAACATCGCTATCTACTACTCCTCGATAAAAGGTACAGCATTTCTCTATCCCAGTTAAATATAAACACCGCTATGTACTACTCCTCGATAGAAGGTACTGCATTTCTCTATTCCAGTTAAATATAAACACCGCTATGTACTACTCCTCGATAGAAGGTACTGCATTTCTCTATTCCAGTTAAATATAAACAACGCTATCTACTACTCCTCGATAGAAGGTACTGCATTTCTCTATCCCAGTTAAATATAAACAACGCTATATACTACTCCTCGATAGAAGGTACTGCATTTCTCTATTCCAGTTAAATATAAACATCGCTATGTACTACTCCTCGATAGAAGGTACTGCATTTCTCTATCCCAGTTAGATATAAACAACGCTATCTACTACTCCTCGATAGAAGGTACTGCATTTCTCTACCCCAGTTAAATATAAACAACGCTATGTACTACTCCTCGATAGAAGATACTGCATTTCTCTATCCCAGTTAGATATAAACAACTCTATCTACTACGCCTCGATAGAAGGTACTGCATTTCTCTATCCCGGTTAAATATAAACAACGCTATCTATTACGCCTCGATAGAAGGTACATCATTTTTCTATCCCGGTTAAATATAAACAACGCTATCTACTACACCTCGGTAGAAGGTACAGCATTTCTCTATCCCAGTTAAATATAAACAACTCTATCTACTACGCCTCGATAGAAGGTAGAGCATTTCTCTACCCCAGTTAAGAATAATATATATTTTTTCACTTTTTAGTATATTACCAGTTTTTTTCTGTCATGTAAATGCTTTACAGTGGGGGCCCTTTATTTTCACTTTAATGACAATGACAATGAAGTTTGACAATGACAATGATGAAGTTTATTGCATATTGCTAAATGCAGCAAGTCGCGATTGCATACAAAGAGACAGGTAGGTAAGCTATTCTATATTCTACTTATGCCTATATTTCTACATGCTCCTTCCCTCTTCTTAAAACATGTGAAGATGAACTTACAGAGTTCTTCTATTAGACCGTAGTTAGCAGATGGCATTAGATATTTGAAAAAGTCTTCCTTTAATAACAGTACAGGTAAGTCCGAGTGCCTGTGTGTGTTTTTGATGATAAACTGCGACAACAGTTTTTCTATTTGCTTTTGGACAGACGAGGACAATGTGGCACTGCACTCAAGTTTTGTAACTTATATTAACAGTGCCACATACATGGTACAGACAGAAGGTAAATGTAGTATTTTACCTCCCCGACCGAAGTCATTTACCCATTTTTACACCTGGGTGAAGTGAGGAAGGTCGTGTAAAGTGTAAAGTGGGCACGGTGGGGATCGAACTAAGGACCTCAGATTCTGAGCCGAACGCTCTACCAGTTACGCCATGCCTTAATAGATTGTGATGAGGGCAGGTGTTGCAAACGTTTGATTTCAAGCTTCTGGGTTAGTGAGCTTGGCAGTGATGCAGTCTCCGTGGGTATTGTACTCATGATTAGCCCAACGTGATTTTTACACTGTATCAAAGACTTGTATTAGCCCTTATTGTAATTATGTTAATTAGCATGTTAAGTCTTATTCTATACATACATACTGTAATAGTCGTTGCCATACATTGTGCCATGTACAATTGTCATGCACTTAAGAACTATCTTTTGTCCTGGGCAACCTGTGGTCTTTACTTTGTGGTGGAAGTTAGACATGGATGTAAGGAACAAGTGTAGAGTTTGGCTCCTTAGCTGAATGTTGTAATTAGCTTTTTTATATGCAGTTTTGTCTATATTTCATACAAAACGTGTACATTGCTTCAAATTTGCAATAAATAACTTTAAAATGCATTTTATGTCAAACAGAAACCTATCCAAACATTTACAAGAAGACCAATTGGTCGAGCCGGTGCAAGACCATCTGGCTGACCGTTGGTGGCCTGGTTGTAGCAGTCATTGCTATCGTACTGCCTTTCGTTGTAGGTCAGTTTTTGTCATTGATACTTTTAAGTTACCTTCCAGTTTATTTGCTGTCTCCCCTCATTCGCTTTCCTTATGGGATCCAGTTCAGAGACAATAAGAAATTTCTGATAGATGTCAATTTGCCTCAATTACATTGTTAACATAGCTAGCTTAGTTTTCTTTCTCTTTTTTTCATAGTCAACATGACTGTGGTTTCTGAGGAGATTCAGAAGCTCACAGTGCGATTGACGGAGATTGAACGTAAGTAGTCACAAAGAATACTTAACACTTTTTGTTTCAAAGTGCCTCTTCTATGACCAAGACTGCAAGAGTGATAAGGGCTCTTACTAGAAGCCACCAAATTCTATACTAATATCTCCACGTTTACAGACAAAAAGAAAACTACTCTCCTTTTAGCGTCGCAAAACGCACACATTACAGAAAAAGTGGGATCTTTCGTCTTCCACGGTCTCAGAAAAAGAAGTCAAACCCAATAAGGTCTCATAACCCATTTTTTCGCCTATGGGGATTTACATGGTTAAGGACCCCAAAGTGAGGTGGTTCGACGACACAAAACCTATAGTACGGTGCAGATACAATTTACAAGAATTTAGTATGTTGAAGTTGAGGGTACAAGCTACAAAATATCTGAAAATGAGCATAGATTTGCCGGCTCGTTTTTCTACAAAAGACACTTTGATTTGACCCCCAGCGGAGGTCATGGAACTGCAGGCGGCGAACAGGAAGTGCAGGTAACATATCAAGGCGCAAATTCCCGCCGGCCGAAAAAGCAACGTAATCCAACTTATACAGTATCAACACCTATATATTCCTCTGCTATTCACCACAGATTCCACCTCGCTGTCGTGCACGGAAGAATGAATACGGCCTTTGCAAGTACTGCGATGCACTATTTTAACCCGAACTACTTTTGGGGACGGGGGTCGCGGATCAATACTGTGTCATGAGACCATAAGTTACATCTTTAAGTCAGATTAGAGTAGTAACTTACTGTTTTAGTGTTTACTATTATTTGACTGTCATTTTCTTTTGTTATTTGCACTTAGCCCTTATAAACATATATATATATATATATATATATATATATATATATATATATATATATATATACAAGTAAAAATTGCAAACCTTTACCTACCTGTTTTTGGTTGTCTTTCCTCTGACATCTTTTATTTCAGATTTTATAGGACCCAGAGGGTCAGCAAGCCTCGGGCCACCAGGACCTCCAGGAGAAAGAGGGCCCATGGGGCCAGCTGGTCCAAAGGGAGAACCTGGGTCTGTCGGACCTCTCCCCACATTGCCGGGCACGCAGAAGAAAGGTCAGGACTACATTCCTCCAACCACTGTCAACTTTAAACAGCTATGTGAGACATTCTTGTCTGGACCATCCACCTCAAACATTTTTTATCAATCATTTGCTGCAAATTTAAATCACTGACGACGAAAAATAGTTAATAAGTATCACAGTTACCAACCTAGGATTGATGTAGAGTAGAAATTGTTATCAACAAGCACAGTAGAGGCACCTTCTCTGGATAGTTTTAAAGAACACTTGGACATAGATGTGCAGAAGTTTGGCGTTGCAGGTCGTTCAGTGTAAGATAACCAGGCGCGGCGTGCCTGCGAAGCTGGTGTGCTACGTAAATACCGGCTATATAGATACAGGTATAGAAGCTGGTGTGTTACGCCGAAGGGTGGTTATACCGGCTATATAGATACAGATACAGAAGCTGGTGTGTTACGCCGAAGGGCGGTTATACCGTCTATATAGATACAGATACAGAAGCTGGTGTGTTACGCCGAAGGGCGGTTATACCGGCTATACAGATACAGATACAGAAGCTGGTGTGTTACGCCAAAGGGCGGTTATACCGTCTATACAGATACAGAGGCGGTTATACCGGCTATATAGATACTCATACAGAAGCTTGTGTGTTACACCGAAGGGCGGTTATACCAGCTGTATAGATACAGATACAGAAGCTGGTGTGTTACGCCGAAGGGCGGGTATACCGGCTATATAGATACAGATACAGAAGCTGGTGTGTTACACCGAAGGGCGGTTATATCGGCTGTATAGATACAGATACAGAAGCTGGTGTGTTACGCCGAAGGGCGGGTATACCGTCTATATAGATACAGATACAGAAGCTGGTGTGTTACGCCGAAGGGCGGTTATACCGGCTATATAGATACAGATACAGAAGCTGGTGTGTTACGCCGAAGGGCGGTTATACCGGCTATATAGACACAGATACAGAAGCTGGTGTGTTACGCCGAAGGGCGGTTATACCGGCTATATAGACACAGATACAGAAGCTGGTGTGTTACGCCGAAGGGCGGTTATACCGGCTATATAGACACAGATACAGAAGCTGGTGTGTTACGCCGAAGGGCGGTTATACCGGCTATATAGACACAGATACAGAAGCTGGTGTGTTACGCCGAAGGGCGGTTATACCGGCTATATAGACACAGATACAGAAGCTGGTGTGTTACGCCGAAGGGCGGTTATACCGGCTATATAGACACAGATACAGAAGCTGGTGTGTTACGCCGAAGGGCGGTTATACCGGCTATATAGACACAGATACAGAAGCTGGTGTGTTACGCCGAAGGGCGGTTATACCGGCTATATAGACACAGATACAGAAGCTGGTGTGTTACGCCGAAGGGCGGTTATACCGGCTATATAGACACAGATACAGAAGCTGGTGTGTTACGCCGAAGGGCGGTTATACCGGCTATATAGACACAGATACAGAAGCTGGTGTGTTACGCCGAAGGGCGGTTATACCGGCTATATAGACACAGATACAAAAGCTGGTGTGTTGCGCCGAAGGGCGGTTATTCCGGCTATATAGACACAGATACAGAAGCTGGTGTGTTACGCCGAAGGGCGGTTATACCGGCTATATAGAAACAGATTCTGGAGATGAGACTGTATATCCTACATAATGATGTTGTGAACGAACCTTCTTCAGAACCCTGCCCCGATGATTACTCGGATGGTGAGAATGGCATCTGCTACAAGCTGTGCCAATCCACTCTGACCTTCATCAAAGCGGATGAGACCTGCAGACGGTCCGGCGGGACCCTGGCCATGCCCCGAGACGCTGGGTCCAACCGCGCGCTGCAGATTCCCCCGTTCGGGCGTGTCCTGAGAGCTGAGGGTATCAATACGTACCAACCCTGGATCGGCCTCAGCGATCTGCGCAGAGAGGGGCACTTTGAGTGGATGGACGGCGCTCCTCTGGGGAAGAACAGTCCGTGGCTTCCCGGGGAGCCGAATGATCAAACCGGTCTTGAAAATTGTGTCGAATACAGTCTGGAACTTGGATGGATCAACAGGGCTTCTTTGAACGACGTACCATGCTCCAACCGCCGGCCCTTCATATGCCAGTTCATCCCAGGTATGTTAGATTCTTCCTTGTCGAGTTCAATTGTTGTGGAAACTGGCAATGATGGGAATAATTGGGCTTGCCATTGATTGAAAACACCTTATTCGGTGACAAATTCATTCATTAATTCATGCATTCACCCATCCATCCATTCATTCATTCATTCATTCATTTTGTTTGTTTTACTTGGATCTCCATTAGTGATACTAAAGTAGTATTACTATTCTTCTTGGAGTCCTACAGTTCATAAACAATAAAAACAAAACATAAGCAACAAATCTTAAATACAATAAATAAACAGAAAACTAACAAAATCAACTGAGGTAACTTTATTCATTCATTCATTCGTTTATTTATACATACATTACATTTACATTACATGGCACGATACATTAGTGAAAGTTAGACATTGCGGTTACAGCTGGAGGCAATTCGGAGATTTACTTTCGAACGTTTCGAGTGACATCTATTACCGTAGCATGCTCTGTCAAGTCCCACCTACCCAGACAAGAAGACCGATGGACGTAAACCTCAGCCACTATCAACTTGTAGATGTCGAATTCCCTTGCAAGTAGAACATGACAAACGATTGTGTTCAAATGTCTATGGAATGGATTTCAGCAGGGTCCTGGCTATACGTTTCCCTTGAAATTTAATTTACGTATTTGCGTCTGTCACAATTTGCTGTTGGAGACCTAACATACGATAATGCCACCGGACCATCCAACACCTTTTTTAAAATCCATTACATCTGCTATATTAGCATGAAAGCTCATCTGGGTTGATGTAATCCATATTGAAGTTTTTCAACTATCATAAAACACAAAATTTGCTTACCTCGAATTTTCGGTTGCACGTCGTGATGCTTCAATTACTCTCTGAACACGTGACTTAGAGACACCTGACTCGAGTAACGAGGCCATTTACATAAGAGCACACCAGCCGATACCGCCTGCCAGGCATCTATGATTCGTTACTCGAGTCACGTGTCTCCAAGTCACGTGCTCAGAATAATTGAATCATTCCTAAAGAAGATCGACGGAAGTGTGATCGAATATTCGAGGTGAGCAAATTTTGTGTTGTATTACAGTTAAAAAACTTCACCATCAGCTATACTTTCGCCTTTGAATCTGCCCATCACGCGTTGACGGCGATCTCGTCCTTTCCTCCACAGGACGTGCCAAGCCGACAGGCTGATGGCCCACCGCCACTGCTGCACGGTTCCCTGGCGATCCTCAGTAAGGCCATGTCGATGTGGTGATATGGATGACATCCTCTGTGAATCCCAAAACGGATGCGAGCTTTACAGTGAGGGTCTTTTGTTTTCACTTCCATTACTATGTAACGTTACATTTTCATTTTCGTGTCATCCATATAATCAAATTAACAAAACCAGGCAGATGGGTCAATGACGGGACTCAGTAAGCAAGCTGGTTACTTCATGTTCTGATGGGTTTGCTGGGTAGAATCTGGTGACAAAGTGATGAAATGAAGATGACCTTACAACACCACAGAGAAGCAATTTAAGAGTTAGAGCATTTCTAAACAATGTGAATGAACACTCAGACTAGTCATGTATTTTTTAGACTTTACGGAACGTAAATTGCGGCCAAGGAAACTAGTGATAAAGTACTTAAACTTTACTTGTTTATCAAGTATTAGTTTTTAAATGGTATTCTAAGAGCGTTTGTGAAAGTTAGTCATCCAGGGAACCTATGTAGTGTTCTGGTATTCTTAGAGCTACAGTCTGAGCTGACTCTAGTCTGCAATGCTAACACTGGCTGTCGCTGTTGAGCCTCAGTACAGCACAACACCTACTGAGGTAATGGCGGGACTAAGTAAGCAAGATTGTGTCTTCATGTTGTAAAGGGTTTTGTTGGGGACTGAATCTGTATCAAAGAGATTAGTGGGCGACGATCCCACCACAGAGAAGCAATTCAATAACAAATGATGTATCCAGAAAGTGCAAATCTACTCTTGTACACATGTAGTATTTCAAGAGATTTAGAAATGTGACCTGAAATTAATGTAATGAAAGAAGAACCCCATCGTAACCATAGCCGTAACCAAGCAATTTAGCAGTAAAATGTATGTAAACAGCACGGATTATGTAATTAACTTAAGAAATTTGACTTGAGTAGATCATTCATACGAGCTTGTGTAACTCTTTTATAACCAAGACAGCAGCATGTTCGGAGCTTAAGATGAAAGGGCAAAACAGTTGAGAATAAAATCATTTTAATGTTCTTATCTATTTGTGGATTACAAATATGTACACAATTGCATATAAAGTAATAGCCAGTGTTTATGACAATCTATGATAAAAGTCTCAATTTTGTAATGAAATCAAATCAAAAGTCTCAATTTAGTCTTGAAAACAAGACATAATAAGGCTAATTTAATGTAGAAATGTTAACAAATATCAGATGGAGGTTTATGAATAAAGACGTGATCAGTCTAATGAAGGTGTGATCGTGCGATTTTCGTTCTGGTTCTTAGAGAGTCAATTGTTCTTTACCGTTGACATTGATTAAGTGCAGCCTTTCCGTCACACGGCAGCTAAATTTTGTTCTCGAGTAACTCTACAAGGCTTGATAGTCAAATGGAATAGCCGTTAGCTCAAAATGCGGGGAGATTGGTGGTTTATGTGCAGCAAATTTCATACTGAAAATAGCTTGGACTTCTACCCTCCGTTATTGCGAGAAGACTGAATTCGTTTTCATAGAACCGCCAGAGAATGGAGTCACCTTCCAGAGCATGCAGTAAACGCTAAGACATTGCAGGCATCAAAACATGCCCTCAGAAACGTGAAGTTCCTAATTACAGCCACGGGAACTCACAGGGAGTAGCGCCCCAAGGGGAAACTATAAGCCCACAAATCATAATGGGCTTTCCGAAAGAAAAACAATACAGAAATACAAAACTCTCCAGGTCCCAATGTCCCATACATTAGTGTGTCGGAAAGGGAACTTTTATTGCTCCGTCCAAAAGTTATAAAATATGAGTTTGAACACCACATAGACGATGTCATTACAATCCTTAACTACACCTTCCAAGAGCCGCTCCTAAATTGGTTGATTTCTGGTCGATTGTTGTTCTTTCTAGCACCTACGTGTCACCCGTGACGTCAGCTTCAGACAATCAACACGCCCATGTAAGTAAGACTAATCAAACATTGTTTTCCCCACGCCGTTCGGTAACGGCCACTCCGAGTTCCAATCTGAGGGGCACAGCTGCAAGATGAAGAATGTGGACAGTCCGTCGTGACCTCCTTACCAAGATAGCGGCAACAGAAGATATTCTGACCGGTTTGAGAGGTAAGTTTGGAGAGACGTTAGGTAAGTATGTCCAAAAAACAGTTAATCATGCAACTGGATATGATTTTCGAAACGGTCAGGCTTTTCAGACAGCCATTCGGTGTCTTTCGTCAGTGACACTGGGGAAAACTTGTTGAAGAGAGTTTCTATATCTGTGGATTGATATGCAAAAAGTTAAGTATGTTTTCAGAATTCAAATTACTGTACTTGACGGCTTGTAGTTAATTATGCGCTGATGAAGGCAGCTGAAAGCTGCCACACAGAAACATGGCTGCGTTTGTAACGAAAACATCAACATTACTTCGAAATAAGCCATTACTTTGAGGGATCCAATCATGGAGTCAAATCCTTGGAAGGGCATTTTGTGCGAATTTCTCACATTTTGAAAGTGTGAATAGGGCATGATTCCGACTAGTCATCGTAACCTGATCGTCTTCTACAGAATATTTGCCATTGAGCAAAACTCATATTGTGGTACTACCAGTGAAGCAAGTTCTGCTTTGTTTTATTTATGTTTCAGTTTCCATATCTAATAATACAGGAAAATTGTCAAATGTCAATGTCGCGGCCAGAATGTTGACTCCTAGCCATTTTTCACTTTACTGCTATAATTTCACCCACCCTCTTCGTTACCATTCTGCAACAATCTCAGAATCAAAGAATCACCTTGATGTGGCCTAACATTCTTATCGGGTCCAAACGGGGTCTGTCATGAAATATTAGTGAAAACAAAATGAGTAAACAACCTCCATGCTTTATGTTAACATTCAAGCAGTCAGCGTTAGACCATTAACACAACCATATCAGTAAGACTAATCTGTTAAGTCACAGCTGGTGAAGCACTCATTCGTTCTGCATGCGCAATGACAACCTCGTGTAGCAGATGGTGATACTGACGGCGGACTCAAGTAGCAACCGACTTATTTTAGCGCCGCCACTTATACAAGAATTGAAAATGATATATGACGAAAGACTATAATAGATAAATAATGAGATAAGTATATACAGTAAGCGTGAGTCAAACTTCCCTGCCGGAAGAAAAATGAAACAGAATATGATAACTGAGCTAAACATGATTTCTTGATATAATGTTTACATGTGTGGCCGTTATAATTTAACAATTGACGTTAAAAGAACAGAAAACACTACCGCATAAAGTTAATATTTGTTTGGCATCGTTTTCTCTCTGATCCAAGCTGCATGTGCCCATACGAAATCGTGAAATGAGAATACAGGAGAGTCGACAATCGAAGCTACAATGGCTGAATTTGGGAGGGCGTACTAATTTTTAAAAAAAATTGAGAAATTAGCATTGTTGGTCGATCTTGTAGAGTCACGACCTGTGCGCTGTATAAATGGTAGGAAATGTCCCACGGCGGTCATTTTCTTTAATTACTGCATACCGGGCACCCACTCCCAGGTCCACCCACCAGTCTCACTCGTTTCCCACGTGGCCCCTGACCTACTGGCTCACTCATTCTCTGTTCGGATCTTCACACGCCCAGACGTCCCTACTGCTCTCTCCTCCATTTGATTACAGTGCCTGTGGATATCTGTATGAACACGACTAATGAATAAACTTTGTACAGCATGTGTAGCAGGAACAGTGTATCGACAAGAACTAAATAGACGGTAGATCTCGGTTTTCATAGCTCGTTTTCTTTAAATTCATGCATGACGAGAATTCAGTAGAAAATTCTGTACCAACTGTCAGAGTAATGTTATGTATGGAAAAAGCATTATCAACACACCAATCTAAGTAAGGCTTTCCCCACTCTGTTGAGCAACAGCCACATCGAGCTCTGCAATTGGTCGATTTTTGTTCGATGAATATTCGTTCGAGCACCCTCGTGGCGTCAGCTTTAGACAATCACCACGCCCACGTAAGTAAGACTAATCAAACATTGTTTTTTCCAACCTCATTGCGCCACAGCCACACCGAGCTCGCATCTGAGAGGCTCTAGTGGAACAAGACGACTGAGGACAGCCTTTCGTGACTTCCTTTTCAAGAGAATACAAACTGTCAATAGGTTGCCCAGCTTGAGAGGTAAGTTGGGAGAAACGTAAGGTAAGTAATATATATTTTCAGAACTCAAACCACCCGGTGAAAATCCATTATGTCGTAATGAAGGCAACTGGAAGCTTCCAAAACGTTGCCGAGAAAATTCATAGCTGCAACATCGCTTTCAAATAACTTTCACTGGGCCAAATCATTAGAAAGACCACTTCACCAGAAATTACTGATTTTATTTCTTTGGATTCGCTCTTTTTTTCTTACTTAAAAAATCCTACTTTTGCCATTTAGTATATGAATGAATCCCAAACGCTAATATTGTAACAAGACCATTAGATAATGCTCTTGTCTTCCCAATTATTGTAGCAGTTACTCAATCATCAGGGATAGGATTTGGGAAATGGTCTGACGTTTCAGGGAGAATCTCTACCTTTCCTCAGTGACTCTGAACAGATCTGTTGAGCAAGTTTTATACCCACCCTATATTGATATTCAAAGGAGATGAAGACAAATATTGGATAGTCAAATAGGAAACAAAAGTAAGGCTATGTCAAAACATGGTTGATGCAAATGAGTCAATTAGCTTATGTCTTTTAGGACAGGACGGAGGCTACTTGGACGTCTGGTCGTTTCAATGATGATATCCAGTTGCTTCTAATTCAGTAACTGCCGTTATGCGTATAGTATTGCCTGGATGTCCTAACTTAAGTTAACTAAACTAAACTTAAGTTAATTAAGCTATATTTGTTTGCCGCGCGTTTCATTCCGCTGCTAAATCACTCAGCCGCAGTGACGCCGCGAACGTGCTCTACAAGATCTCAACCAGCATCGCAGCCACCCCAAAAAGTGCCACACACTATGAGGGGTTGTCAGCTCCTTCTCGTACTGAGAATAGCCTGGCCTTCTACCCTCCGTTATCCCGAGCAGACTTTCACCTGAACTGAACTTAATGCCCCAACCAGGAGTAGAGGTCAGCAAATTATGAGCTTTGCGAAAGAAAACGACACAGAAATACAAAACCCTCTCGATGACATACTGAAGTGTGTCGAAAAAGGAACGTTTCTTTCATCTTATTTTCCAGTAGTGGCGTTAAATACTTTATGAAAGTACGTTTATTTCTGGAGGAAACTGAAGCCCGCAAAATTCTTTTCGAAACAAATTGCGAAAAGATAAAGAAATACCAAAAAACGACCAACCTCTCTATTGTTTCTACTGTTTTTATAGTTAAGAAGAGAGGATGTACTGAATATTGATTGCTTCGACAAAAAAGTCATGAAATCTTAGTTTAAACACCACGATGATTAGGATTTAATGTATTTCCCCTTCTAATATCTGGTCTACATGTATATATTTGGTCAGTTTCTGGTCCATTAGTGTTTATTTGAGCACCTCCGCGTGCTCGTGACGTCAGCTTCAGATAATCACCACGCCCACCTAAGCTAGACTAATTAAACATTGTTTTCCCCACTCCTCTGCGTATCGGCCACGCCAAGCTCACATCTGACAGGCACCAGTGCAGCACGAGGACTGAGCACAGCCCAGGATGACTCCCTCACCCAGAACAGAAGGTGGCAACTGAAGATTTTCTGACCAGCTTACGAGGTAGGTCATGGGCAATAGGCCTTGGAATTGTTGTTGTTGTCTTGCAACAAAGAGGAAATAGTTTTTGTTGAGTAAACAGGAACCCTACCGCGCGCGCTGTCTGCCGCGGTAACATCTGTGATCATTTGTGAGTGCGCTGTTTACCGCCTATCCGGAAGTACCTCGTCAGATGCTCCCGTCATCCTTTGCGCCGCCTTCCCCCTAAGTTTAAATATATGGCTTATGCTAGGGCCACCAAACTTGGTAACATTTTAGAAAATGTCAATAGCAAACATTTTCAGTGAAGAAAGTATGTTCATCATTTTTCATGTTGCCATGGCAACGGAATTCTGACAGACAAATTTATTACGAAATTTTCTAATTTTGTATTAAACATTTAAGTTTTAAGGTTTTCTTGGCAAATAACAATTGTTTATCACATCTTATAAGATTCAACGTAAGTTTCAGGACTCAATATTCATAATTTATGCTAATTTGATGACGTCATCAGTCAAAATCCAAGATGGCGGCCGATATTACCTAGATGACGTCATAATGCCGTCATATAACATGATAATGCCACAAAAGTTGCTACAATAATTTTGGCTTACATGTACATCATTCTCTGAAAATTTCGTGATCCTACCATAAGTAGTTTAGGAGTGGGTCGCAAAAGTTTGTTTGAAAAAATGCTGGGGTCAGTTTTGACCCCACTGGACCATGCATAAACTTTCAAGGATAACTTAATCAACGATGAAACAATCTCGGTAAAAACGAAGAAGAAGTTATAGGACATATACACAAACAAACTCCTGGAAGAAAATTTGTTTTCGACTAGAAATGACATAATGGCACACATTGATATACGCCTGGGGTCAGTTTTGACCCCATACGGTGGTTTGAGGGTTTTAAACTAGTCATAGCATCAAGCCTTTGACAAGTCCCAATCATTAGAAAATGTACTTTTACGTGATATCTGGGTAGGGCACGATACTGACCAGCTTCTATTGCGTCAGTTACACCAATTCTACTTCTTTGGATTCGTTCATTTTTCTGGGTTGAAAAAATAAAAAGTGAAGAAAGTTGGTTCTATTTCTTTCTTATTCATTATTACATGAATTGTAAGATTTTATGCTCGATGTCTGTCAGCGTAAAGTGTTGACTTTTGATCCTGTCGAATAACATATTGCCTGTTTCGTGTTTACTTCTATTTCACGCGATCACCCCATCATCATTTGAGCACCAAGGGATTACATTTATGTGACCTAATCTTATCTGGTCTAAATCTAATCTAGACTACGTCGTGAAAATGTCAGAGAAGGAAAAACGAGTAAACAACCTTCATGCTAAATGTTAATATTCAAACAGCCAGCTTCAGACCATCAACATTACCATATCAGTAAGACTAGTCTAAGGCTGTTTGTCACTCTACATTTCGGCACAAAAATGGTAACAAGTGTCCTGGCGCTCTCTCTAAGAAATGCTGATATTATATTATTCTTCTGCATGTTTGGAGTTTACACGGATTGATTGTTTTCAAACAGTTTGCAATTGTATGCTGATAACGTTTGATTTTCTACATGGTTTGAGTTTGCAGGGATGAGTTATTTTTGAGAGTTTGTATATTAATAATGCTTCATTGTACGGATTGGCTGTTTTTCTATAGTTTGTATGCAAATGTTTTATTGTTCAGCATGGTTTAATTGTGTGAAGATTGTTTTGTTTTGTATAGTTTGACGGCATTACTGTTCTTGTTCTTCGCTCTATGACAATAGCATTTCTCTTTTCTATATATTTTATCGACTTTAGCTTTTAATTCTAGCTGTATGATAATAATCATGATTCTATCATTTCTACATACTTTACCTTCATTATTTTTCTGCTGCTTCAGTTGTACGATAATGATTATTGAGTTTTATAATATGTATCACTATCCATTGTCACATGTTATTGTATGTTACCTATTAGTAAGTATGTTTCTACCATGCACAGCAGCATCAATGGGAGAAACAGTTCTTGCACATTGAAAAAGTCCAACAAATGTGAAAATATTATATACTTTAGCAGAGGAGAATGTTCTTTGTTTTGCTCAGGTAACCAGACAACATGGGAAGAAACCTACGACACCTGCTGATGTTCCTTCTCATCATCCTGAAGGAGCCCAACACGCCAGACGCCGGCCGCACCTGCTCGCCATCATCGGTTCAGAAAACCGGCCGCAGCTGCGCACCACCGCGCTGCGATTGCAATTTTCTGTTTCTCACCAGCATCCCTCTTAACCTTCCATCATCCATCACAGATTTAGATTTGGCATATAACAAGATAACCATTATTCAGAAAGGTGCATTTGTAAATCTACCCCAGCTACAAAAGTTGAACCTGTTCTCTAACAATATAGCAATGATTCCTCCTGGTATATTTGCAAATCTACCCTGCTTACAAACGTTGGACCTGTCCTACAACAATATAGCAATGATTCCACCGGGTGCATTTGCAAACTTCACCTTGCTACAAGTGTTGCGCCTGGCCGAAAACAAGATAACAATGCTTCAGAACGGTGCTTTTGTAAATCTACCCCAGCTACAAAAGTTGAACCTACAGCACAACCAGATAACAAAGATTCAGCCAGATGCATTTGCAAATCTACCCGGGCTACGAGAGTTGTGGCTTTCCAAAAACAAGATAACACCGATTAATCCAGGTATATTTGCAAATCTACCCTGGTTAGAAAAGTTGTACTTGGGGGGCAACCAGATAACATTGATTCAGGAAGGTACATTTGTAAATTTGGCCCAGCTACAAGAGTTGCAATTGGACCTGACCAACAACCAGATAACATTGATTCCGCCGGGTGCATTTGCAAACTTTACCTTGCTACAACAGTTGTACCTGGGCAGCAACAAGATAACATTGATTCAGAAAGGTACATTTGTAAATCTTACACGGCTACGAGAGTTGTACCTAAACTACAACCAAATAACAATGATTCAGCCAGGTGCATTTGCAAATCTACCAGGGCTACGAGAGTTGTGGCTGGACAACAACAAGATAACAACGATTAAGCCAGGTATATTTGCAAATCTACCCCAGCTACAAGAGTTGTACCTACACTACAACCAAATAACAACGATTAAGCCAGGTATATTTGCAAATCTACCCCAGCTACAAAAGTTGTACCTTACGAACAACAAGATGTCTGCCATTGCCACTTTAGCTTTCAGCTTGTTGCCCTCTAATCTAGACATAAAATTTGACGGGAACCCCTGGCAGTGCGACTGTAAGATGGTTCCCTTCAGGCTAGATTCGACTGAATTTCCTTCATTTAAAGACCAGATAACCTGTGCCGAACCCGCTAGCTTACGGGGACAGAAGCTTTCAGATGTCAGTCCTGGAGATTTGGTATGTCCTGAGACAACCATATCAGCACTGTCTGTTGATGTTCAAGTAACCTTAAAGTTTAACAATTCTTACAAAGACACAACAGCCGGCTCCACAGTCAAAAACAAGAAAAACAAAACAAGACCGACAATAGCTTCACCCCTTAAAAGCAACAGTTTCCATGCTGATACCCGAGAAACTTCTATAAACTATCACAATTGCACAGCAGCAGGCTCAACAGTAGGTCCTGCAGAAAAAAGAGCCAAAACCACAGTAATAATAAGTTCAACCGTTAAAACCACTTCAGACAAGTCGGAAACTAAACGTTCCCATGCTGATACCCAAATAACATCTAATGACTATTACAACAGCACAACAGCAGATCTTAAAGGTAAAAGAGGCAAAACTGGAGCGACAGAAAGTCCAACCCTTCAAACCACTTCAGACAAGCCGGAAACCAAACGTCCCCATGCTGATACCCAGATAACATCTAATGACTATTACAACAGCACAACAGCAGATCTTAAAGGTAAAAGAGGCAAAACTGGAGCGACAGAAAGTCCAACCCTTCAAACCACTTCAGAAAAACTGGAAAGCAACACTTTTCCCATACCTGCTATCATTGGCTCTGTCTGTGGTTCAATAGCTGGCATTGCCCTGATCGGCACCGTCATTCTTACAATCTGGTACAAGAGGAGGACCAAGAATCCCCCTCCAAACTCTTCTTCACCCCCTATTCCTAACATGTCAGCTGCTGTAGTGACCTGTGGCAAGAATCACCAGTATGAAGATATAGACCAACATAACCCCCGACCTCTGAACGCTGACAACCTGTCACATAATGTGCTAGCTGCCCTAAACCCAAACCCTATGTACAGAGGTGCCGGAGCACAATCAAAGGTGCTAGCTGCCTTAGATCCAAACCCCATGTATGTAGGTGTGGGAGCATCAGCAAAGGACCAAACATCTACTGCAATGATCAGTGGTCATGGTCAGACAGGGCATGGACAGGGCCAGTCTCAGATCATCACCACAGCTGCTGTAGTGGCCAGTGGTCATGATCTCCACTATGAAGATATAGACAAAGATAATCAGACAGGGCAGGGGCAGTCTGATGTCATCACTGAGTCCACTACACACACCACAGCTACAGTAGTGGCCAGTGGTTGTGATCACCAGTATGAAGATATAGACAAAAAACACAATCAGACAGGGCAGGGCCAGTCTCAGGCCGTCACTGAGTCCAACACAAACACCAAAGCTGTTGGAGAGGTCAGTGACCATGGTCAGTCTACAGGGCAGGGAAATTCTAAGGGTAGCATGGGAGCTGGAAACCCATCGTATGGCACCGGACAGATTGTCTCAATGCAAAGTCCCCTGTACAAAGTCGTAGGTAAGTCTCAGGCCACAGCTGCTGTGGTGACCGCCCTACACAATCAGACAGAGCAGGGTCAGTCTCAGGCCATCACTGAATCCACCCCAAACACCACATCTGCTGTAATGACCAGTGGTCTTGATCACCAATATGAAGATGTAGACAAACAAGACAATAAGACAGGGCAGGGGGAGTCTCAGGCCATCACTCAATCCAACCCAAACACCACAACTGCTGTAATGACCAGTGGTCATGATCACCAGTATGAAGATATAGACAGATTACATAATCAGACAGGGCAGGGCCAGTCTCAGGCCGTCACTGAGTCCAACACAAACACCAAAGCTGTTGGAGAGGTCAGTGACCATGGTCAGTCTACAGGGCAGGGAAATTCTAAGGGTAGCATGGAAGCTGGAAATTTATCGTATGGCACTGGACAGATTGTCTCAATGCAAAGTCCCCTGTACAAAGTCGTAGGTCAGTCTCAGGCCAACACTGAACCCAATATCAACACCACAGCTGCTGTGGTGACCGCCCTACACAATCAGACAGGGCAGGGCCAGTCTCAGGCCATCACTGAATCCACCCCAAACACCACATCTGCTGTAATGACCAGTGGTCTTGATCACCAATATGAAGATGTAGACAAACAAGACAATAAGACAGGGCAGGGGCAGTCTCAGGCCATCACTCAATCCAACGTAAACACCACAGCTGCTGTAATGACCAGTGGTTTTGATCACCAGTATGAAGATATAGACAAATTACATGTTCAGACAAGGCAGGGCCAGTCTCAAGCCAAGACTTAGTCCAACACAAACCCCAAAGCTGTTGTAGAGGTCAGAGACCATGATCAGGTTGTCGTATGGCACACGACGGGCTGTCGCAAAGCAAAGTCCTTTGTACTAAGCCGTAGGTCTGTTTCAGGACATTACTGAATCCAACACAAAACCATAAAGTTGTTTTCCTATCTTTTTACATGACATTGTTAATTTCCATGTGACAGAGTCCCTACTAGGTTTAATAACAGACACTGCTGTTTTGTGATATACATTAGAACTTATGAATGGGTCACACTAGTAAGTCAGTAACATTTCACAACTGTACAGTACCAAAGGTTTGCCGACGGGCATACAGTTGTAGTTCCTGCAGTGCCTGGTCTGGTTTCTCTGGCTATCATAGCAACAGAACTCTTTAGGACTACAGCACCAGACCTACATGTATTAAAGACCATAGCAACAGAATTCTTAGGGACCATAGCAACAGAACCCTTTAGGACCATAGCAACAGAAATCTTTAGGATCATAACAACAGAACCCTTTAGGATCATAGCAACAGAACCCTTTAGGATCATAGCAACAGAACCCTTTAGGATCATAGCAGCAGAACCCTTTAGGATCATAGCAACAGAACCATTTAGGATCATAACAACAGAAACCTTTAGGATCATAACAACAGAACGCTTTGCAATCAACTCCCAATAAGTTGAAGGGGCCACCCACTTGTCTTGCGATCAATAAATGAATATATAGCAACAGAGCATTTGACGATCATAGAAACAGAACTATGATCATAACAACAAAACTATTTGTGATCATAGCAACATAATTCTATAGGATCATAGCAACATGAATCTATGGGAAATAGCAACAGAATTTTACGATCATAGTAACAGAACTGTTTACAATCATAGTAACAGAACTGTTTACGATTATAGTAACAGAACTATTTACGATCATAGTAACAGAACTGTTTACGATTATAGTAACAGAGCTGTTTACGATCATAGTAACAGAACTGTTTACGATCATAGTAACAGAATTGTTTACGATCATAGCAATTCTTTATGCTTCAAGATTTATCTTATGGAGGACAAAGTCAGAACAAATGTATAGAAGAAGCGTCTAGATGGAAAGATTGTGAAAACTACAGGCAGGACTCCAATAGCATTTAAAAGCGGCACAGAATGCACGGCTATAGGCCCAGTCGTCACACACTAAGGACTGTCAGCACAGAATGTACGGCTATAGGTCCAGTCCTCACACACTAAGGAATGTCAGCACAGAATGTACGGCTATAGGCCCAGTCCTCACACACTAAGGACTGTAAGCACAGAATGTACGGCTATAGGCCCAGTCCTCAAATACTAAGGACTGTCAGCACAGAATGTACGGCTATAGGCCCAGTCGTCACACACTAAGGGCTGTCAGCACAGAATTGTACGGCTATAGGCCCAGTCCTCACACACTAAGGAATGTCAGCACAGAATGTACGGCTATAGGCCCGGTCCTCACACACAATAAGGACTGTCAGCACAGAATGTACGGCTATAGGCCCAGTCCTCACACACTAAGGACTGTCAGCACAGAATGTACGGCTATAGGTCCAGTCCTCACACATTAAGGACTGCCAGCACAGAATGTACGGCTATAGGCCCAGTCCTCACACACTGAGGACTGTCAGCACAGAATGTACGGCTATAGGTCCAGTCCTCACATACTGAGGACTGTCAGCACAGAATGTACGGCTATAGGTCCAGTCCTCACACACTGAGGACTGTCAGCACAGAATGTACGGCTATAGGCCCAGTCCTCACACACTAAGGACTGTCAGCACAGAATGTACGGCTATAGGCCCAGTCCTCAAACACTAAGGACTGTCAGCACAGAATGTACGGCTATAGGTCCAGTCCTCACACACTAAGGACTGTCAGCACAGAATGTACGGCTATATATATAGGCCCAGTCCTCACACACTAAGGACTGTCAGCACAGAATGTGCGGCTATAGGCCCAGTCCTCAAACACTAAGGACTGTCAGCACAGAATGTACGGCTATAGGTCCAGTCCTCACACACTAAGGACTGTCAGCACAGAATGTACGGCTATAGGTCCAGTCCTCATATACCATGGAAGGTCAAAAGAATTGAGTAGACAGACGTAACACTCATGTGTCATTATTTTGTAACTTTAGAACGTTTGTGCTGTTTTACTTAGAGTACATTTATTCAAATGGAACCAAGGAATGCATCTTTGTTCACACCATGCCACTACAGAATACACTATCAAATAGATGAAATATGTTTGAGTTTTACAAATTGATATTTAGCAGGAACAACGTATCACGCCGAGTAGAGAGTTCTATTTGGATTGTCATCGTTTCATCTTGACTCATGCATGGAGAAAAAATAAGGTAAAATCTGAACCAAAAACTTACTCTAGCAAAACGTAAGTCTATATAACAGTAACGTGATATATTAAACTTTAAGATCTCCGTTAGGCTTACGTCACATTTCCTACCCGGGGCCCTGATGGGCTGTTTGTGGACACGAAAAATGAAAGTTTCTGACTTTCACTAACTAAAAATATGCATAAGGCATGCGCTGCTGAATTATTTTGGGTACATTTTGTGTTTTTGTTGCTTTTTCTACCGTATCTTTCGTTCCCCTAAGTTGCCCGGCCGGGCCCCTAGGCTTTGTGGAAATGTACACAACTACGCTTCATAGAACCCTTTAAATGAAAGGAAACAACTAAAATAAAAACAAGTCTAAAGAACACGAACAGAATGATGCTCTCCACACCATGTCCAGCTCTTGCACCAGCGTTAGAGAAAGTGACACAACCTAAACTGATGATGTTTCGCGTAAGACGTTTCTGACCCTTGGCGGACAGCAGCAAGATTCTTAACCACATAACGTATTAGGCTAAAACAGACAACAAACTCACACGTTGCCGGTTATAATGTTTTTATTTACAACGATGCCCAAGTTTTATGACACCTAGTGGATAATCTAGAAACTGCGCATCCATCCAATGGGAGTGTATGTCTTCCCAGCTTTTTGTCAGTTTTAAAATCCCACAAAATCCCACAGAAAGGGGACACAATAGATGTTAGACAGCCCAAAGTTGAGTAGATCACACTTGGATACTGCTATTACTTAGTACACAAAGCCCATGATATGATATCAATATTTACAGCATATCTATAAGCAGAGTCTTGGAAAGACAAAGGCGTAATTATAAAGGTTTGTACAGAAAAGTACAGATGTTTCCTTCATTCCGTAATATTCAGTACGGCAGACAACTTCGTGAAAGCTCATGCTAATGTACATTTCGGTCAGCGAGAAAAAAGAATAATACCTTTGCATGGCATAATTACGTGTACATTATCACTTCAGAGGCGCCAAGAGGCTGTTCAGAGGTTGGTTCTTAACAAAGCATTGAAATATGCCAGACTTTTCCTGGGGGTAAATCATTATAAAGGGTAATTCCTAGAAGAAAATGTGGCCAAGTTATTTTGCAGGCATGCGAAATTGTGATAACTTTTAAAGTAGTTCAAAATGATTTCAAAGATGTCGACAAAAATGGACCAAGCTCAGCGGAAAGCCAAACACCCTTCGGTCTCTCGTCTCCCCAGTCAGGAAAATGGCGGATCAACAAGGGAACAGCGGAGAGACAGTCCACCTACTGGGACGGCGGGAATTTTTTCTTTCGTTTTTTCGTAACATTTTTTTTTATATAAGAATACCTTTAACTACATAGAAATAGTGTAATTCTCCAATATCGGTAACAGTCCGGCCAGAATAAGGAAAAATGGAGGAAACATTCCACCTACTGGGAAGGCGGGGAGTTCGGATTCTTCTTATATTATCTATCTTTTTTTTTCAAATATTCAGATGAACATAAAAAACGGCAAAATTCATACAAGAATTAAGAAAACCTGGGCAAAAAAGCAGGTCAAACTAGTACAGACTTTAAAATATTGGCAACAATCAAGCCAGAATTGAGAAAAATGGATAAAACACAGAAAAAACCTAAAGACATGTTTCAACTATCCAGAATAAAAAATTAAAGATATAGATTTTATTTAAGTCTAAATTTCAAAAGTTAAAATGCGTAACTGGATCCCTCTGATTTGGTTCAGTCCCTCCTGGGTGCGATAAAACAAACATGTGTCCAACCCTGGTGTGTCACTAGTCCAACCCTGGTGTGTCACTAGTCCAACCCTGGTGTGTCACTAGTCCAACCCTGGTGTGTCACTAGTCCAACCCTGGTGTGTCACTAGTCCAACCCTGGTGTGTCACTAGTCCAACCCTGGTGTGTCACTAGTCCAACCCTGGTGTGTCACTAGTCCAACCCTGGTGTGTCACTAGTCCAACCCTGGTGTGTCACTAGTCCAACCCTGGTGTGTCACTAGTCCAACCCTGGTGTGTCACTAGTCCAACCCTGGTGTGTCACTAGTCCAACCCTGGTGTGTCACTAGTCCAACCCTGGTGTGTCACTAGTCCAACCCTGGTGTGTAACTAGTCCAACCCTGGTGTGTCACTAGTCCAACCCTGGTGTGTCACTAGTCCAACCCTGGTGTGTCACTAGTCCAACCCTGGTGTGTCACTAGTCCAACCCTGGTGTGTCACTAGTCCAACCCTGGTGTGTCACTAGTCCAACCCTGGTGTGTCACTAGTCCAACCCTGGTGTGTCACTAGTCCAACCCTGGTGTGTCACTAGTCCAACCCTGGTGTGTCACTAGTCCAACCCTGGTGTGTCACTAGTCCAACCCTGGTGTGTCACTAGTCCTCCCGAGGGCTCGCCTGGCCACAGGTCTATCAGCTGGGAAGCAGATTGTCGTTGTCCTCCCCCGGCTTGACTCAAGGCCCCGACAACAAACAAACAAATAAACAAAGATACAAAAAGGAAACACATGGTGATATGTGCCCTGCGTGTCACGGGTGCCCTGTGTGTGACGTGTGTGTGTGTGTGTGTGTGTGTGTGTGCGGTGCACATGTGTGTGTGTGCGTTGTATGTGTGTGCGTGCTATGTGTATAGGCGTGTGTGTGTTGTGTATGTGTGTGTGTGCGTGTTTGTGTGTGTATTGTGTGTCTATGTAACTGTATATGTGTCTATGTATCTGAGAGTGTGCGTGTTTGTGTGTGTATTGTGTGTCTATGTAACTGTATGTGACTATTTACCTCTGTGTGTGTGTGTGTGTGTGTGTGTGTGTGTATGTGTGTGTGTGTGTGTGTGTGTGTGTGTGTGTGTGTGTATGTGTGTGTGTGTGTGTGTGTGTGAAGAGACACAAACAGCAGACAGAGGAGGGTAGAGGATAGGGAGGGGATAGAAGAGACACAAACAGCAGACAGAGGAGGGTAGAGGATAGGGAGGGGATAGAAGAGACACAAACAGCAGACAGAGGAGGGTAGAGGATAGGGAGGGGATAGAAGACACACGAACAGCAGACAGAGGAGGGTAGAGGATAGGGAGGGGATAGAAGAGACACAAACAGCAGACAGAGGAGGGTAGAGGATAGGGAGGGGATAGAAGACACACGAACAGCAGACAGAGGAGGGTAGAGGATAGGGAGGGATAGAAACGAAGAGACACGAACAGCAGACAGAGGAGGGTAGAGGATAGGGAGGGGATAGAAGACACACAGCGAACAACAGACCGACTTTGGAGCCCAATGTCCGACTGTTGTACGCAGCTCGGAGCCTCAAACCAATCCGGAGGAGGGCCTAATTTGGACCAGCCGACTGACATCTGAGACCCCCCCCCCCTTTTTTTTTTCAGCGGGCCCTTTCGGGAGGCCGAGTGGCACACCAGGGTACCCTGAGTACGGGGCTGTGTACCTAGGTAGAGATATGTTCCAAGTAGCTGTACCTTCAGGGTGCAGGGTTGTTCATGTACAGATTCGAACCTGAACACCTGGGACACCTGAACAAAATAAATCCAATTGTAAACATTTTATATACTAAATATAGATACCAAAACAGTAAATATTGTCTGATAACAAATTTGCCAACTTAGCAATTGAAATTTAGAAAAAAAAAACTCGGGTTTTAGATTAGAACATTAAATTCTATATAATAAAATCGCAATTTGGTGCTTATAAAATAAAATAAGCAGGTGGCACTGTTTATAAAATGTCCATTGCTTACTTGTATAGCCGAAACATAACAGGAAAACTTATCTAGGTCCATGTCGGGACCTGAAGCATGTTAGGTACACAGCCCCACTGTATCCGATCAACGGAGAACTCCGCATTTCTGTCTTTATTCACCCAAACAATAAAATAACTATCAATCAACGTTAATAATAACACATGATCATAATTTGTACAGTCAATTAAATTTTGATAAATCACATACTGAAATGTGCGACCAATTAAAAAAATGATAAAAGATAATAATCTTCCAAAATGTAGGATCTAAACAAAGAGTTTTCCTGAAAGTTCCATGATCTAATTGGGAAGATAAAACTAAACTGAAGACCCCCCCACCCCTGCAGGCGGAGTGTGTCCGCTAGGGGGCGTGCCTGTCCGCTGTACCTTTGTTGGTCTATCTTTATTCCCGACTGGGGACACAAACGGCTGGAGAGGAGTTCGGCGTCCCGCGGGTCGGTCCGTTCTAAATCAACATTTCAAATACAGAAATATGAAAATTTACATTTCTCTGTCCTGCAAAATACTGCCATAATGTGGATTTTGTTCCCCAAAAGTGGGCTACTTGTTGTTTATGTCATCATATGTAAGTCTCTTGGCCCGATGGTAAGGTCTTCACACTATTTCTGTCAATACTGCAATATTGATGTTTTCTATATAAGAAATATCAGCTACTGGCTGTCTATATCAAACTATGGCCTGCTAGTAAGGTCTTCACACTAGTTCTGTCAATGTGCCACAAAATTGTTTGTTTCCTTTTGGAGCTGTCTCTATGATAAGATATCAGGTGTCTGGAACTGGTACTAAAATCTTTACAATACAAATGTCTGAAATATCTGGTATCTCGGCTTGGCATTGAGATCTTTACAGTAACTAACTAACTCAAGTGCTCCTGACCGGCAGCTTGCCGCCCCTGAAAGTCCAGCTGGTGGGGAGTTGTCGGGACGCCGGGCTCTGGGGAGGGGAGACTGGCGTCAGGACCTGACTATGCTGGTGGGAAGGAGTTTCAGACAACAAGGAAAGGCGACGAAGAACTGAATGAACACAAACACACACACAAATAAAGACACACACCCCCACAAACACACAGACACGCGCGCGCGAACACACACACACACACACACACACACAAACACGCGCGCGCGCGCACGCACATCCACACACACGCGCGTGAGCGCACGCACGCACATCCACACACACACGAACTCGCACACATCCACACACACACAAACACACACACACACACACACACACACAAACTCGCACATCTTCATACACGCGCGCGCGAACGCACGCACGCACATACAAACACACACACACACACACATACACAGGCACGCACGCACACACGCTCACCACATCCACACACACACACACACACACACACACACACACACACACACACGCACATACACACACACACACACAGACACACACACAGAGACACACACATACACACAGACAGACACACACACATACACACACACGCACATACACACACACACACACAGACACACACACATACACACACACACAGACACACACACAGAGACACACACATACACATAGACAGACACACACACATACACACACACACACACACGCACATACACACACACACACACAGACACACACACATACACACACACACAGACACACACACAGAGACACACACATACACACAGACAGACACACACACACTTACACGCACGCACACACACACACACACACACACACACACACACACACCTTGAGGCACCAGTTGGCCGGTGCTGACAGTCCGAACACCTCAGCGTGCTCCAGCAGTCGCAGGTCGGCAGCCGAAGGTTCCGTGTCTGTGATGTCACACGCCTCTGCGCCCTCCACGGCGGCCTGTGGAGACACCAGAACATTATCATAAAACCTGTTTCATGTTTTGTACTCGTATTGTAGTCATCAAGCATCTGTGCGGGTTCGGCGTCTTTTTCTATGGCTGAGACCCAGGCTGCTTCCAAAAATAAAGTCAAACCCAACCAGCTTAGAAATAGCCAACACTAGTATTAGAGTAGAATATTGTTTACAACTTTTCATTGTCACTTGTATATCTCCTACGTTTATATCATGTACTTGCAATTAGTCCTCGGGCACGAACTTGCAAATAAGCTTCTCTAAACTTCTCTATGATTATGTCCATTTGTTTCGCGAGATGTCACACATCCACCTATGCAGGGACATCCAACAGAGAAACCGCCTGTCTGGATGTACCGTGCTCTTTCAACCGTCACCCTTAGTTCCTGACCGCCCTGCTTATAAATATTAATGAGCTTACCCTTATATATACCCCTTTTGAAAACTGAAAGGCCTATTCTCTGATTGGCTGACAGCTAGTTGGGGGGGGTCTACTTGGTGTTACAGAGAAGAACCGCGCGCCAAACAGGCTTGCAAACATCATCATCATCATCATCATCATCATCATCATCGATCGGCTGCAGCGCAGACTTGCAAACAAGCAGAGCCAAACATCTGCTTAGAGCCTCCACTTGATATGACCGCCATCGTTCCAGCCAAACTAAAACTTCGTCACGTAATGTTCACGGGATGGCAGCTCCACGACTTACTGTCACGCGCATGACCGTTAGGATGCAGTATCACCTCAGTAGAGACAGAAGTTTTGCTTAGGTAAACGTTGAGGCCAAATATCAGGAATAGTTTTTTTCTTAGATTACAAAGCTGCACAGCAGTAGGTCAAAGTAAACAAAAACACCTTCTTCCCCGCAAATTGAGACAAAAATGTCGATACAAAGCTCACACGGACTTAAATATCCACACGAGTGCGGACACGAGTGCGAACAGAGCTTCTACTGGGGTTATTTTCCGGGGCAGCGCTCTCACTGTGTGCGCAACGCGCGCGTTCTAGAACATCGAACCTACACTGTGAAGTCATCCTGGCAGGCGAGTTTCAGTTCTACTTGCACTTGCAATTTTTTCTGGCTGACAGTAGCATTCACGTCACAGTAAAGAATCTGTTATTAAGATTAGACATTTCCACACGAACAATCTGATACCCTAGCTTGAGTACCCACCTTGATGATCACAGCGTTGACTGACAAGCCCTCGCCCTCGGTGCAGATGTTCCTGGCACGGTTCGGCAGGTCGGCACGGTTCGGCAGGTCGGCGGTTGGGAGCTGGGCGGACATCCTGCCCAAACCCTTCCGGACAAAAGCGGAAAGGAAAAATTCGCACAAATATCAACACTATGTGGAATAGCATTTGGGATGGATGTCACTCGAAACGTCCGAAGTAAATCTCAGGTTTCCTAGCTATCTAGTTGTAGAAATCCAATTGCCTTTGTATATCAAACTAGAAGATTGGCGTCGTCTCTATGGACACAGCAAGGCGCACAAGCTTTCACCCACACTCCGCCAGGGGGCGTGGTTAAGTAGAATCACGAGTAAGATTAGTCTTGTGAGTGAAAACTTGTGCATTACGGATGGTACAAACGACAAAACAGAATACACAGGTAGTTTAAGAGTTCCACATTGTAAAACAAAAGCGGAGCACTTCTTGGTTCTATCACCACCGCCATCTTGACGTGTGAGCTACGGCAGCAAGGTACTACGCCGCTGTCAAATTGCAGTTGAAGCAACGGCAAGCACTGGGAAAAACTTCAAGAAACCCTGGGGAATTTTCACCCTTTGAACTGCGACATCCTTGATGTTCTTTGATAACAACATCCAAAGTCAGAAAGTTGCATGTAAGAATATAAGATGAAGTTAAGATACCAGCATGGTAAAGTACGTCGAAGCTTTCAAATTTCATGGTCATCCGGACCAAAGTTTAGCAATGAAGTTTTACCTTGATGAATTCCCATCCGGGCCCGTCTGCCGGCATGTGCAGGCGGCGGGAGGCGGGGAGAAGCTGTGCCGGGAGGGACAGTGCCCGACCCAGCAGCTTCCCTAAGGAAGCCATGTCTCACTGCGGAGCTGTTCGCACACCGTCCGCTCTCTCCGGTGTCTGGCGGCGTCTGTTGACTGTGGGCCCGCCGTCTCCATGGAACGGTCCGGCGTTCAGGAACAAAACGAAAACTTCCTTCTTATGGAACAAAAAGTACACTTAGTCCGTCCACCCACAGGTCCAGACTTTCCTCACTTCACTCAGGTGGAAATGACTCAAAATGTGAACTTATTTTCGGTTTATTGCCATTATGTTATGACATTTACAGACGATGAACAAAACAAGTAAAAAAAATGAAAATACAGGCATCTCTTCCCCTTTATTCTGTTCGGTCAAAAAACACAAGAAAGAGTAGAAAGAGGAGCTGTTTCAGTATCTTTATGTTTTCTATCAATTATCATACAAACATACATTGTATCCATATACAAAATACAGTCAAACCTGTACTAGTGTCCATCTTTCTTTGATGACAATGTGGCCATTGATGTACAGTGAAACCTGTACAAGTGATCACCTCTACATAAAAAACACCTGGTCATTGATGTACAGTGAAACATGTACAAGTGATCACCTCTTCATAAGGAACACCTGGCCATTGATGTACAGTCAAACCTGTACCAGTGATCACCTCTACATAAAGACCATCTGGTCAATTGTGACCACAATTAGTATTCCTTTAGATCATTTTCCCATTAACACAAGCATGAAGAATACTGTCTATAGCGCTTGCCAGTCTACTGGGACCATTCTCCCAAAGACCCCTGAGTGATCTGGTCATTTAGATAACTTTTCCCAATCATGAAGTGGTGTCAATAGCCCAATATGAGACCCCACCAGCTGCTAGCCTGGTATCCAGCCGCAATATAGTTAGACCACCGATCCGCGGAGCCTAGAGGCTGGACTCTGGGTGGTACGAACAAATCGACTGAGTCAGTGGCTCCATCACCAAAGTAAAGTTGCCAGGCAACAGAGGCCATGTTAGACCGAACAAATTTTGGCCGGAGTGTGTCAGGAGGGACATCAAGGTGTAAAGCTTGAACAGGGTGAGCCCACTGGACAGAGCTGCATGGAAGCGCTGTGTGAAGACTAGCCAACTGCTGCCTACCCCTGCGTCAGGGATCCCAGCAGCAGTATAATCAAACCCCTGTGTCAGGGTTCCCAGCAGCAGTATAATCAAACCCCTGTGTCAGGGTTCCCAGCAGCAGTATAATCAAATCCCTGTGTCAGGGATCCCAGCAGCAGTATAATCAAATCCCTGTGTCAGGGTTCCCAGCAGCAGTATAATCAAATCCCTGTGTCAGGGATCCCAGCAGCAGTATAATCAAATATTGTAATGGATACTACTATTAAGAATCCAGTCTGTGGTGTCCAATTGTGATGATCAAATCGCTCGGGTGATCTGCCCTCAGAGCCGAGGTCTCCTCAGTCTGGCCTCTCTCCAGTCCTGGGACAGGTGGACCTTATCCAGCCACTCCAGCAGCACTCTGCTCAACTCCTCTGGGCTGTAAAATAGTACACATTAAACATTACAACACATTACAACACAACACAGGTCATCAGAGATGGCAGACTTCACCCCCTCCCCTTATCCAGCCACTTCACCAGCACCCTGCTCAACTCTTCTGGGCTGGAACATAACACAACACAGGTCATCAGAGATGGCAGACTTCACCCCCTCCCCTTATCCAGCCACTCCACAAGCACTCTGCTCAACTCCTCTGGGCTGGGAGAGCAAAACACATTACAACACAACACAACACAACTCATGACAACACAACACACACAATACACACAGGCCTTCATCAGAGACGACAGACTCACATTACATAACACATTACAACACACACACACACAGACACACACACACACACACACACACACAGACACACACACACACGCAGACACACACACACACACGCAGACACACACACACACGCACAGACACACACACAAACACACGGACACACATACACAGACACACACACACACACACACACACACACATACACACACAGACACACACACACAGACACACATAAACACACAGACACACATACACAGACACACAAACACACAGATACACACACATACACACACAAACACACACACACGCAGACACACACACACACACGCAGACACACACACACACGCACAGACACACACACAAACACACGGACACACATACACACACACAGACACACACACACACACACACACACACAGACACACACACACACACACACACACACACACACACACACAGAGACACACACACACAAACAGACAAACAAACAGGTTTGTTCCTCACCGCTCCATCTGTGTCCAGTGGCCACACTCCTCCAGATGGGCCCTGGTCAGGCTGGGGACCTGGGAAGGACGGACATGTTAACTTGGTAATTATCAGGCTGTAACAATGGCTGGCCATCATCTCTGTTCTTAGTGAGCTGGAATAAAACTTTCACTGGTGGTAGAGTCTAAGCTCAGTCATTCAATGTACATTTTTTATAAACTACTCCAAATGTCTGAGTCTGTTTACTTTACAAAGGAAATGCTGCGATGCATTCTACACTCCTGGACCTGACCCAGTCTAAGTTGATCCACTGTTTGAACTTCTGGTATATTGAAATGATGTCTGAACAAGCATCCATTGCTGTACTAAGTTATCTTTTGTTATTTGTACTTGATTGTTAGTGATTTCTACTTACTGATGATTATCTATTGTAGTTGACCTTTGATTTTGTATTGAACAATTTTTGTTGTAATATTTTGTTGTGGGAATGTGGAAGTTCTTCCCCAGATAGCATTGAAAACCACCATTAGGTGTCGTGTATGCACAAGGTAAAATAAGTAGTCATGTAAAAAGCAAACTAAACTCACCCAGTCCTCCATGTGTTTAGACATGGCAGGTGTGAGCACACGGTCTCGTCCTGCGGTCACCATAAGGGCAGGCGGAAGCACCTGGTAGATCAAAAATTGCAGATTACTTTCTAATGCTAGTTCACCTATATCCGTGGGATATATCTGTTTCTTTACAAAACAAGGTACATCAAGTTGACAGATGCTTTTCTGAACTAAATTTAGTATCACAATTCAGGCAGTGACTAGCCTGGGTATCATCCGGATAGTAGTTTGCTCCTATGTTTGCCTCTGCTTCTACTATCGGTCTGGAGACCTGCGCATTCAAACCGTTTGGTGGTGATGAGCAAATCAAGGAATAGGTTCTAGAGCGCTCGTTTGATGATAACAAGCCCTCCCGCAAGCAGACGGAGGGCTTGTCCGGTGTTGGAATGCCAGTTCGAACAATCCCTTGAACCCATTCCATAATTCGCTCATGTGTATGGACCAATCAGCGCCTGCGTCCAAAATTTGGACGTTAACATAGTCCGGGATCCCAGACGGAACAGCAGAGAAGCGACATATACAGTATATAATGAATGTCAGAGCAAACTACTTTCCGGAAGGTACCAGGCTGGGTAGACCACATGGTGGGAATTTATCATACAGAAGATGACAAATAAATAAATGAAAGCACTCCCTGCAGTAGCAGCCGGATTATCATCATCATCATCAGACATTCAAACAAAACTGGGCTACCCCTCCAGAGACAGTGGAAGATCCCATTGTCCTGTCCATACAATACCGCTAAACAATATTTCATACCATTTGCAGGTTAAACTAGTGTGACCTGGAGACCATACTACTGACCTTCCTGCCAGCTGTCCTGTTGTTCCATCTCCAGTTGGCCTCGATGTTCCGGTACCAGTTCAGGGGGCCCCTGGAAGAAAACACATCAATACAGAACTATACCTGGTCAGGGCACTATGCACCTGGCCTATAAAAGTAAGGACATGCTGTATACATGTATGGCAGTATACATGTATGGCAGTATTTCACAGTGTACAGGTCACATCAAAATTCTCCAGTTCATGGAGGTGATGGGAGTGGAAAGAGATGGAAGTTCATAACAAATCTTCACAGGAATTTTGAGTTAAAAGGTTAAGAGGTCAACTCAACATAAATCACTGCAAACTTAAACAGATTATTTCACAATATGCAGAATGAGCTAACCTGAATCCAGACTTGCCAAACTGCTGCACGTAGTGCTCAATCTCCTCGTTTCATCATCATGCGCAC